>VXAD01012519.1:937064-1162498 GCA_013399195.1 Dicrurus megarhynchus
GCCCGTCGGACCCGGCCCGCGTCCCGCGGCTGCCGCGGCGGGCAGGGAGCGGAGCGAGGGCTCCCGGCCGCTGATCTGTTCTCGGTATTTTTCATTTTCGTACATGTTTTTGATCGTTATTTTTTATCTTTACACGAAGAGTGCCCTTCTCACAGACAAAGCATCCCACGGCGCTGTCACCGGCGCTGCCCGTTCCTGCGCCCGGGCCCTGGTTCTGCTCCTCCGCGGCCACTTTTACCCCCGGTCCTCCCCGGCGGACTGGACTCTGGACCCGGTGCCGCTCTGCCAGGCTTTGGGGACAGGTTTGGTCCCGCAGCCGTCTGCTGCTGGGGGAGGCAACACGGGCGCGTGGCCTGGCAGGTGCCTGGGAGGCTGGGATCTCCCTGCTCTGCCCTGCCGCCTCCCTAAAGCGCGATCCCCGGCACCGGAAAGTCCCGGTCGCAGCTGGAGAACAAAGTACGGCCGGGGCGATCGGCGGGGAAAATGTGCAGGGCAACGTTTTGTTTTGCGTCGGGTTTCACAGAACCGAAAGCCGGTCCTTCTCCCCTGCAGGCGAACGGGTATATGACTCAAACATGTCCTTGCTCTCCTACCTGCATCCCCTCTGGTTCTCTTAATGAAAGGATACAGCAGCAGACAGAGTCGCGAGGCATTTTCATATAACCCCTGCTGAAGACTTAGTAAGATCCTCTGTCTTGCAAAATACCATTTGCATTGTGAGAGTACAGTCGTGGTGAAAAGGAGATTTTGGGCCATCTGTGTTTCGCAGAAGTCCCGCGGTGCTAACCTTGCACTGGGAATAGCAGGGATGGACCAAAGGAGAGTGAATAGTCCCCAAAGTTCTGCTCTCTAGGTTTTCCCGGATACAAGATGCTACTTTTCTACACTACAAACTAGGACAGCAGTTACTGGGAGACCACCTCCGGAGCCCATCGCCTATGCATAGGCTGCTGGGGGATCACGTATCACCACAGCAGCCTCCAGGGAGGTCTCTAGAAAAGGCTGATTTCCTTAGCTGGTTCTTGCAAAAGCTGCACCATTCTGCATACTTTTTGATGGCAATACAGGATGCCAAAAACACCGTGTCGCAGTCACACATCCGATTTTCCTTTACTCCAGTGCATTCTGTGATTTTCAGTATCTGAGCTGATTTGCAGCGTGAGTAGGTTTTTAGCAGAAAACCAGATAGAGATATAGGACATACACAGCTAATTGATGACATATCTCCACTGAACAGCCTCGTTTAAACTCATAACGATGTAGTCCATGCTGCCACCTACGTCTTCTGATTCAGGTTTCTTGTGTACTGCAACTTCGATTCATAGGCATCCTTTGCAGAGGGCAGCTCACACTTTGTAAAGCTCTGCGAGGGACCACAAGCACAGGCAGCTCTGGCTGCACTACGGAATGAAGCAAAAGGTTTCTCACCAGCTCAGCCACTTGCTTGGTTGCAGGGAGGATGCCTCGATGCAGATTAGGAACCAGCAGTCACATCAGTGAAATGTAAGTAGCGGCTGGAGCCTTGTCTGTGTGAAGGATCCTGCCAGCACAGCTGTACCACTGACAGCAGTGGAACATTTTGCTCAAGTTCTCTAGAGGAATCAAAGCCTGTATTTTGTCTCTGGCTCGCTCTTGTTCTGTTGCTCCTCACTCATTAAAAGTCAGCCACACAAAGCACATGGTTGCTTTCTGTGTTTTAAAAAAAAAATGTTTGGGGTGAAAGACCAACATCCAAAGCTGTTTTGAAGTCAGACATATGTAAACAGTACCTGGAACTAAGTATAATAATAATAATGATTAGTCCTTTTGTGTCATAAATATGCACATTGCTGTCTGCTATTTCATTATGAGACAGCACAACTTCTGAGAATGTGCCTGATGAATATTTGGGGGAACTCTGCCTTCAGTTGCAGTGGCGTATGGCAGCACTAATGCCTTTGGCTTCTCCACTCTCTTATGTAACCGAAATCACAAGTTAGAGCCCAAATTAGAAAGCATAAGCATGTGTATAATATTAAGCATACAAATGGTGCCTGAAATTACTATCCTTTTTATGTTGGTCTGTTTTTAATCTGTTAAAATTTCTGCTTCTGCTCCTTTATTGATTTCAGTGTGCGCTGATGCCTTTCACAGCACAATCAAGCCTAACTCCTTAAAAACCCCACTGTGAAGATATTAACCCAAACCTAACTAAGGCAAAATCACTCTGGTTACAGGTAGGGGGGGTTCAAACGACTTTTATAGCTCGAGTGTATCCTGTATTAAGATGCTATAGCAAGCAGAACACCGTATCCCTGTGGCTGCTTTGGCAACCAGTCAGAGTGGCAGGTTTTTGCACCCCAGTCCAAGGCATGGGTTTGCCATCACCTTCCTTTGAGTTTCCCCTCTTTCTCAAATACTATTTTTGCCATTACCATGCTGATCTTCTTGCTGGAGTTTTAAGGTGTCGGATGCTGATACAGCGAGTGCCTCTTGTATCTGTTTAATCCGATAACATAACTCTTTTTTAATCTCCACGTCTGGGTCACAGGGTTTAAAAAAGACACTGGGCCA
Organism: Dicrurus megarhynchus; assembly: GCA_013399195.1. Lineage (NCBI taxonomy): Eukaryota > Metazoa > Chordata > Aves > Passeriformes > Dicruridae > Dicrurus > Dicrurus megarhynchus. Next base: position 939,618 of record VXAD01012519.1, read on the forward strand.
AATCCCCAGCTTGGCTACAACGTGTGGAAATCTACTGAGATGGCACGAAAGTCAGGAGAGATTCACTGTATTTGCACCCGGGTAAAGAGGTCTCGAGGGGCAGGGATGTGAGTGCCAGATTTCAGATGGATGAATATTAACACAAGGGTATGGCAGAGCTAAGTCAGGTTTCCATAAGGTGAGGTGGAGGGAGGGGTATTACACCAGGACCTAAAACATACTCATCAGCAAATTCTCATTAATTTTTAAATGGAAACAGATTTAATATTTCTTCATTTTTCAGGAGAAACCTTGTTTTCATTGTCTCGCTGCTAGAGGGAACATGATGTTTCATGGACTCAGGACCAAGACAAGGCATGGACAAAGGAGATTTTGCAGGGATTGGGAAGATTTTACATATAAACATTAAAATTTAAAAAAAGCAAAGTTCATCCCAGCATGAAGTCCAGCAGAAATGTAGGAGAGAAATGAACAGCACTGTCTGCAAAGGATTGTGTAAGCAAGAATGGCAAAAAGATGGTCTGAATTAGTCCATTGCATTAATGATTTTCTAGATATGAATTTCCTATACAGAGTTAAATGGGGTCAGTCTTTGGGGTTCCCCTGTATAGCAGAGGATCCTGAGCCTGAAAAAGGGAAGCAGATTTTGTAAGGGATTTGCATATCATGGAGTGACTCTGGATTGCAAATTTTAAGCATTACTAAATTGGGGAATAAATTGTTGCTATTGCTGTTACATACCAGGATATCTCACTAATCCACACAATCCACTAAGTTGCTGTAGTTTTAGTCTGTGTTTATTTTAGATGAAATTATGGCCTGGACAGTTAATTTTTCTTACTTTATCCATATAAATCATATATAAATAAGATATCAAATAGAAATCAAAACATGACCTGTGTTTTTGGTACACTCCCCATCATGTGAACCTGCCAGTGATAGAGCCCTGCACCCAGTTTACAAGTCAAACACAAAGGCAATGAAAAACCACAGGTCTTCTTGAAAAGTGGCCAATTGGCATTAAATTCTCTTGCTTTAATGCTCTGGGTGGCCTATTTTGCTTATATTTGAGATTGCCTAGCCATTATGGGATTGCCTGCACTGGTCCTTTCCTTACATCAAGCTAATTACAAATTTACTTGAGGCACTTATCAAGGTTGAGAGGCTGGAGCTGGTCCTTTCTGAAGACCGGCTGAGTTTGGAAGTGTTTTACTGCTTTACAGGGACTGATTCCTAAAGTGAGGGGCACACACAGAAGAACCAAACAGCCTGGAACCAAAGTGGTCACACTGGCTTTTGAAAAAAGTGTCTCAAGTTGACAGTCAGCTACCCGGAAATAAAAACCTCTTGTTTATCCAAAGGTTTTCACTGGGATTTTCAGGACCTCCTGAGCAATTTAAAATCCTTGAAAGGAATGCACTATAGAATGAAAAATATAAGTATTATTAAAGAATGTCTCTGAACTGAAAGCCAGCCAGTTTCATAAAAATGAGCTAAAAAAGCAATAACAGGTACTCTGTCTCCTGCTGGATGCTGCATGAACCGTATGTTTTGCATTTTGGACGTCACTCTAAAGCAATGATTTTTTCTTCACTATTGCTGTTGGGAAGAAGAGTAGAAGAACTACACATAAATGAGATTAAAGTAATCTAATTAAAAAAATAAACAATGTGCTTTCATCTTCAATTCATATCCAGTCATTTGGGATCTAACTTAAAAAAAAAGATAAAAATTCAGAAATGCAGAAAGGATTTTGAAGGACAACTGTTTCCCTTTAAGATTAATGATAAACATACTTGTGTGTTCAAGGGAGAATAGATCCAGTGTTATGTAACAGGATAAAGAAAAAAAATCCTTTTTCCTTAAATTACAATAACCAGTATGTGTGTGGATTTTAGTCAATCACTGAAAATTCAGGAAACCCATTTTCTTTCACAATTGCATTCCACATGCTAAAATTGACGTCTTCTAACTTTTAAACAGAATCACAGTAATTAAAGACAAAAAAGATTTGTTTGTTGCATTTGACCACACTTTGCCAATAGAGGGTTGTTCCCTAGGGAAAATTCTGTGGCACTTGCCCTGTACAAAAATCCAAATATGTGCCCAACTTTTTATTTTATGTGCCATTAGCAAATCCAGTTATTGCACTTCCCAGTTGTTGGGTTTTTTTTCCTTTTTAATCTGATTATCTAGCACTAGATATATGGTAACTTAATCTTTTTTAATAATTTTTTTTTGCCTGAACTATTACATAACAGTTCTCATAAAATCTTGCCATGCCTGCCTAAATTTGCCAAAACCGGGACAAGATCAACAGGTAATAGATTTTTTTGATGTTGGCATTTTTCTTTGCTGGTTCAATCATATAAAATTTATTTAAAAAACCACCCAAGAAAATAATTTCCTACCATAGAACCTCCATTTTTCCACTTCTGTGTTTTACAGAAGCACTCATACCAGAATTTCTGCATCAGAATTTGACACATAAAGTTCCTCTATCACATGAGTTCAATTTTCCAAAAGAAGGCAAATGATATTAATAACCAAGATATAAGCCCTGAAAAGGCTGAGTTGCTGAATGAATGTAATTGCTGGGAAAAAAAAAAAAAAAAAAAAAAAAGACTTCTTATTGGATCTAACTCTGGATTCACTGTTTGACACAATGCAGAGCAGTTGGGATTTTCATAGAAAGGCTCTGCTGAGCTCAGGTGATGTTCACTCGTGCGTGGAGAAGCTCGTGTGTGCTTTGCTGGGCGACTCCAAGCTCTGTCTGCAGACCAAAGTAAACACTGCTGATGTTGGCCTGTCCTTGCACATGTCCGCACTCAACGTTTTCAGTTCTGAAAGCACAGCTTCTCATCTGGGCAGTTCAAGTGATATTCCCTCACCAGACCAAGTCCTCTGTTAGCACTACTCCAGTAGCACAAGGTGTGCTTGGAGATGGTGCAGATGGTCAATATGCCTCTTTCCCTGCTGATAACACACCTGCCATGCTGCAGCTAAATATTCTGCTGCTGCACGGCCTGCAGAGATTTCCTGGGATCCACCAGCACAACTGGTCCTGCCAAGTCAATATGGTTACATGGGTGCAGCAAATGGGATATGGAATCTCAGAAGCCACAGGAGATGCAAGCTGGGGGATAGGGAAGAAGTTGTGGCAGACCCATTCCGAAAGCAATAAAAGGTCAGCAGAGTCTGAGGCTGCCCTGTAGAACCACTTCCATTTCCATTGGAAGCTGATAATTGAGCTGGGCAGGCTTGACCTAACCACATCCTGGGTGACAGTGGACATCACAGTGGAAAATAGTCCAAAAAATATATGGTGGTGAGCTTGCTGAGGCAGTCGAGCCTTCACAACTTACACAAAAGATCCAGAAAAGCTGGTGGGTTAAACTCACCAAAGAAGAAGAGTGATCACTTGAGTGAATTCATACATTCTCATATTTCTTTCTATTTGCTTATGGGTCCCTCTGCTCCCTTCCCTCTCAAAGTGATGGTGAAACAGTTATGAGGAGTGTATAATTTTCAATTACGTTGTTTATTCTGACAAATTACATTGGTAGAATCTATAGGCAAACACTGGGAGAGAATACTGTAAGAAACAAAATGATTCCCAAATGCATGCTTGTACGAGTTCAGACAGATAGAATTTCTAGCAAGGTGAATTTATGCACTGTGAACAGAGAAAGGGCTTTCAAATGCCTAAGTGTCTAGAAAAAAAAAGAAATTTTAAATGAACCCTGCAAGCTATCCAGCAACTGCTCATCCAGTTACATGATTTTAATTAACAGAACTGGAAAGCAAGCATATAATATAAACTTAAAAACACAGCACTTCGGTTTCCAGACTACCAGCCCAAATGCAAAACAAATTGCTTGCACCTGGTGGCAGGGAGGCAGAGCTGGCGGCGGGAGCGCCGCTGGTGCCCGGCCGAGTGACGCAGCAGCATCCGCCGCGCTGCCCGCGGAGGGCGGCCCAGCCCGCCCCCGGCACGTCCCTGCCCGCCGTCCCCTGGCGCAGCCGGGGCTCAAACACTTGAAGCATTGCCTGCGTGCTCCGAGGAGATGCCTGGGCTTCCACCTCTGCTGGCGGCATGTCGCTCCGTGAGGCAGCAGTGTCACTGAGGGGACGCCGGCGGCTGCCGGGTGTGGGTGACCTTGAGCCTCCCCAAGCAGTTACCTTTTCTGGACCTTTGGCACACTCCCAAGTGATCTGTCAGCCGGAATCTCCGCGGCCTAAAATAAATTCAGCAATATTCACTGCGGCATCTCTGCGGTTCTCTTTTGGGATACCTTACGCTTATCTCCCAACCTGGGCAGAGACAGGTTTTGGAAAGTTTATCTGGGTGCAGCAATACCACCAAGCCAGCAGAGCTTCCTTGCAGAGAGTGATTTCTGCCTGTCTCTCCCAGCCAGAGCAATCCTGCTTTGTTGTCTGTACGTGAAAAGGTGGGGAAAAGGGAGAAGGTGGAATAGGCTCAGCACGAAGCACAAAATATCCAGGTTTGGGCCTCTGAATCTCTTTGGCTAATGCTAGTCAGCTCTGATTTGTATCAAAACCCAGTATTATCACTTACTGATTATTAAATATGCCACAAATGGTTAATATTTTGTGAACAGTTGGTCACAGGCTGCCTGTAACACTGAGCAATTGTTTCTTACTCTCTGTATCAGCCAAAGTCCTCAAGTTTTCTCCTTTTTGCTCCTGCAAGTTTGCCTGTTGGGCTCATTAAGTTCACAAAGAGAAGTGTGAAAACTTGCTTCTAGACTCCCACGTTTCCTTGGGAAGCACATCCCAGCAAACTGTGGAGCAGCCTAAGTGGATTTGGGAGGCCCTCGGCACCCATGAAGACACCCTTGACCCCTGTTGCCCCATAGCAGGGCTGCTGGAGGCCATCGGTGTAATGGAGGAGCTGCATGGCCAGGCTGGGCTGTGGCAGTGACCAGGCATCATCCAGAGCAGCAGGGCCTGGGACTGCCTGATGATAGAGCTGAATAAATCACAGAGCAGAGGCACACAGGGGAGGGTGTGGTGGACCCCTGGGAGCTTTTCCATCCAGTGCCTCTGGAGATCCTGTGAAACCATGAGGAGAGGGGTATGGCATCTATCAGGCACATCTACTGGCCTGCTGGAGCTCAGGACGCAGGCACCATCTCCAGCCAGAGCAGAGGACACTGCCACATGCCCACTCCACCTGGCTTCAACTCAGGTTTCCCCTTAAGCTGAATTCATGACACCCCAGAGCTCTTTGTATGTGTCACTGACAGAATTTCACTTCCCTACTGGGAGACTAAGCTCCCAGTTCTCCCAGTAAGATACAGGTTTAAATATAGGTCATGTTTCTGCTGTTCTCCACTAGCAAAACAGCTGTTTGCTCTAAACATGAAGATATTTTTGTAAGAGCAAAAGCATGAATAATTTCAAACTTGCCTCAGGATGACTTTTCAAGGGTACTGCGGAGATTGTTTCCACAACAAAACGGGAGCTCTTCTCCTACTGAATTGTTCATGTTACTTTCACGAATGCTAGAAAAGAGGTTGGCTTTTTTAAAATGTCAGCAGGTACCTGGAATGGGAATTTGTTTCCATAAATCCTTTGGAAGCTGTTGTTGTTGATGTTGTCTAATCTGACCAAAAGTTCAATTTGGCAATTTTTATTAAACCTTGCCGCTAGGTATAGGCAATTAGCTTAACAAAATATCAGATAGGATCTCTGCTGTGTTTGCAATTCCTGTTGCTCTGATCCTTACCTGGTGGGAAATGGCTTTGGAGGAGCACAGCCACATCTTTGTAGCTGTTTACCTCACATTTCTGAGAGAGCTCCACCCTGCTTTCCCCATTTGTACTTTGTTTTTCATGAATAAAGGTCATGGCATTGGCATCACAAAAAAATATTGTTGCTGTAGAAGGAATTCAGCTGTCCCCTCTGGGTATTAAACAGTAATGTACTCCAAGGCTGGCAGGGCAGCAATCAGAGATGGAAGAGAAGGCCAAGACCCATCGAGATCTCTGCAGACCTCCAGCATCCCACAAGTCAGCTGTCTCCCTGCCTGTGCTGGGCTGCTGCAGACCCTGCATAGTCTCTAATGTTTTGCCCAACCTAGATTAAGGCATCCCCCAGCTGCTGGCAGTGGGTCTGTTGTGGGTACCTGCCTCCCAGCCAGCCACAGTACTGGAATTTGTTGTCTAATAGTCAAAGGGCATTTTCTCTGCAACAATGCCCTACATGAGCCCAACACTCCCTGTGTGTGTTGGTGGCCTGGGGACATGGTTACCAGATGTAGTTGCCAACTGGTTGCCCCTGCTCTGGAGTGCTCTCCAAGGAGGTGCTGTGACCAAGGCACGTTCTTTAGTCCACTGGTTGTGTGAGACTCTGAGCTGGCTGTAGCCCACAATACATTTTTTTAGCTATGTTGTATCTAGATCAGGGAATAAATGTATGGGAACTACATCCCTTGATTCAGCTATAGAGTAAATGAGATCTCTCACATGTTTCTGTATTAACATCCACACTGACCTTTGTGTTTGTGCTCACTTGTCTTTTGGCTCAAAAGCCATTCTTCTAATCTTTTGTTATGTGTGAGGCTCTCAAGCTCTCTGATGTTTTCTTGTCCTTTCAGTCTGCCAATACTTTCCAGCAAGGTGATGTTTTAAATAACTGCAATGTTCCAGGAGTAATTTCATCACCAGTGCCTGTAGAAACACTCCCCTAAACTTATGGTCCATGATTTTATGATTCTCTGGGCATGGACCAAAATCTCAATTGTTCTGAGAATATGAGGGAAACGAGAAGTTGCTGCATTATTGCTACAGCCAAGGACACACAACAGCCAACAAGCAAAAGCTCAACATCAAAAGCATTTGGAATACTTTTAGCAGGAACACTACTCAAACAATTCCCAGTTCAGTAGAAAGCATATTGGAGAAAAATCTCCAGGTTAGGCAGACCTTGAACTTTCTTTCCCAGGATCACACCACTTTAGTAGCAAATCAAATTCTACAGAAATAGTTGGGGATTTTATTAGTAGACAGTCAAGAGGTCAATTCCGTGGTTTTTCTCAATTAGATAGGTTTGAAACAGTTGTCTGAATAATAATTAATACTTGTTTTTACATGGTGCTTTAGCACAATCTCAGAAATTATAATTTAGGGAGTGTAGATCTTCCTTGTTGCGAAGCCCTCAGGATTCCTGTGGCGACAGCCAGGAATCAGATAAAATAGAAGCAATTAATAAAGTATTTCATCATTAGAAATTTTTCCAACACTGGAAGATTTTGCAAATCACCCAGCAGATTTTGTACATCCTCTGGCATTTGAAATTTTGTCAGTAATGAAAGCTAAATGAATGTTGAATACAAGTATAAGGCTTAAAACAATGTCACATGGATGTCACATGTTAGTGTGCACAAAAATGGTATTTTAAGGGAGTTGTTCAAAAAATCAAAATTGTTTATTTTTTTATAAAACAATATCCTCTTGATTATTAACAGACTTAAACGCTGCCTCAAAGAGGTTCTAAGGCCATCATGCTCCTATTTTCCCTTAGCATTGACTAAATAGTGGTTGACGTTACATCCCTATTTAAGGTTTCCACATCTCTTAGTACTTTGCATTGTATTTCCTCTGTGAAGTTTCCTAACTTCTGCTAACTGTGCAGGCCTGGGAGGCCTGCAGAGCATATCCACGTTCTATAGGAAGTGGTTTTGTTGTTGCTCTAGCAACCCCAAATCAGGACTGAGTAAGCAGAAAAATCACACAAATGTCTGTACATCCTCACTGCTATTAAGAACGGAGGCAGCAGTTACGATGATCAAGCCTAATACCTTTCAAGGAAATTGCAATTCTCTCTTTTATTCCTCCCCTATGTTTTAATTTGATACAATTTCTATTCCTGGTGCTGCTTGCTGCAGCACACTCTCCATCACTGGGGAGCTGTTCTTTCCTTTGCTCACCATGTCCCCACACAGGAACTCAGGTTGGGTAACGAATCCTTTGTGACTCTGCAGCAATGTAAAGGGAGAAGGATCTCACCCACCGGAGAATTCAGGTCCTCTTTTACTTTACACCAGAGCTGACTGCATTTTGGAAGAAGGAAATTAATCCTTTTCTTTTTTTCCTAAATGTGAAGCTCCTTTAATTCACCCTTTTAAAGCATTTGGGGATTATCTGATGAAAAGTCCTAAAGAAACACAAGGCATCCCTGCTGCTTGGGTTGCAAAGCCAAGGCTCAAGCTCTGAAAAGAGAAGTGTGCTTACAACAAAGACGTTTTGAACACAAAAACAAACCATGGCAATGCATGCTGACAAACACTTCATCTGCCTGCTGCCATTTATATTTTTTACATATCCATGGAGTACTGTCGAGGGCCTTGGTCACCTTGACCTGTCGCCGACACAAGGCTGTTTAAGCTTTCTTCAAAATTAGTCCCTGCTGTCAGTCAGGTATTTTTTGCTGTTGCTTTTGTTTGTTGTTCATCTTTGGATTGTTTTCAGTCTGAAAGCATCTTTCTGGTCCCAGAACTGTACAGAATATATCAGCCAATCCTCTAGGGGCACTGAAAGAAAATCTAAAACTCCCTCCCCCACGACTCTTACACAGTCAACACATATCCTTTTGATTTCAGACCTTGTTTTGGGTCTACACAAGAAAGGCTTTGACATCTTTAATTGGGTTTGGTTGTTTTTTTCCCTTTAGTTTTGATTTCTTCCAGTTTTCTGGATAGATTTCACACAGCTTGCCACCACAGCTCTAGAGGACAATAAAAAAATGTATGGGAACTCCTCCAAAGTACGTGTTTGCAAGGAGTGCTATGCCAGGAACATCATTACCAGAGTCCCAGTAACTAATCCAGAACTGATGCCATAACTTTTATGTGTACCAGGGGCACTGAAACCCATGCTGAAATACTTGGGAAGTCTGCCCTTAAACTAGGATATATTGTATTGATATTGGCTGTGATCAACCACAACATTCCTTGGTTTTGAGGTAGTATTTCTGAAGGGGGAGGGTTTGCAATGCCAGTTCTTGTCATATGTTTTCCTGTCTCACCCTATCTCCAAGCCCAGCTAATCTGATGATATCCAACTGTCCTAATGAGCTGCATCTACTTCTAGGCTGAAGCGTTGACAGCTGCCTGTTCTATTGCCAACAAAAACTTCTGAGACAACTGTATCTCATTCCTGCAAGTACACAAATCGCTTAATCTCTAGCAAAAATATGAGATATAATGATTCTTCTTTTCGTTGATCCAGGTCTAAAAAGAGGTGTGTGAAAAATGCGATCCAGCACTCAATTATTTCCTCACATGCAGTTAATCCCTCATCTGGAAACAAGGTTTATGTCTACTGGTTACAGAGAAATCAAGGGCTCGTGTCCTTTACAGCAGACGTACAGTCACACGGGCTAAGGTCAGTGAGAAGGACATGTTCCTCCAATTAATGTTGGCATGTGTTTATTTATATTTTTATACATTGGTAATTCTTCCATTTGCTGTTCTTGGATTCAGAGCTCTTGGCAAGAGCTTCAGCTTGTTCTTATTCACGTAGGATTTAATGCACTTAAATCTTCACCACCACCTTTACCATCTCGAGCATATCAGATTTGTTTTCTTGCCCAAAGCTGTTGGACCCACAGACTCATCAACTTTTCCTTCCCCTGGACTGCAGGTCCAAAGCCCAGAAACTGGGTAACAGGTGAGACCAGGCTCCCAACAAGGCATTAAAAAACTACTCACAACCTCTGGATAGAAAGCTATCTAAAACAGAGACTGAATTTGCAGGATAAATTTTGTCTTGGGGGACTATGGTGTCCACAGCAATAATAGACAACAATCCCCAGACAAAGATGGAGAGGAGACACACAGAAACACTGATTTTGATCCAAATGCAGTCAGAATAAATAGAAGCAACTGCTCCAGTGACAGCTGATCAGGGCAGCTCATCTCCAAGCAGAAATAATAGTTCTCTGTGTCAAAAGAAAAGCCCATGTCTACCCTCTGCCCCTCATAAATTTTACAACTTGCCAGATTCCAGGAATCATAGAAAATACTATTGAGCTGGGGTCAAGGGGCAGAAAATCTAGGGGAAGCACATCTAGTCCTGGCAAACTCTTGTAGCAGCCCAGGTCACCACTGTGGTCTCTCCTGTGCCAGCCTTTCACACTGTTTTCACAGCTGAAGGTAGGACCCATTCTTCAATTCAGCTTTCCCTCAGTAAGTTCCTCACACACACACAAGCTCAAAAACTCAAGACTCTTGCCTAGGATAAGGCTGGGAAGGAAGGAGAGTTTGTTATTGTTCTAAGGGGTTTATTTAGGTTTTTTTTTTTATTAATTCTTGGGATATGCTCAAACACTGCAATGGCTGAGACCATATAAGTAGCTAGATTAGAGAAGCAGACATAACAGTGTTATTGGATACAGAAATAACAGCCATTGCCAGTTCCATGGGAAGAGAGGACAAATGAATAAACATCGATCATACCATCTGAAACCACCAGGCTTGGAAAAGCCTCTTTATTTTAGGAAAAATCCACTGAAAGATGCCAGGGCAAGATCTGGCATCTGACTTTTTCTCAGGAGTATAACTACCATTGAGGAAGAAAAGGATTTTTGAGGATTCATAAATCCAGGAACCTTCTATGCCATTATCTTTTAGTCAGTAAGCTCTATGGACAAATACAAGGGTTGGTTTGTTTGGTAGGGCTTATTTTTGTTTTTATTTTAAATCTGTAGTTTTCCCTAAGCTTTTTCTCCAAATGTTTTTCATGATGAAAAATTGCATGCCATCCCAGGATGATGTACAAACGGAATGCAAAGGCAAGCAAAATATCCAAATAGGTCTAACTCTTGGTATCTCTTGAGTACAGGACGGTCCCCCCTCTATAGCACCTTCTCCACTGTTAGCAGATCCAACATACCATCAAGAAGGCAGGGAAAAATTCAGAAGGAAATGATAAGTATATATGGACTGAATGTCAGTGCAGATATACTATAAGTTCTATCCCAGCCTATGGGGCCAGAAAGGTATTTTCAGTTCCTGGTGTTATTTAGAAAGATGTTTTCTGAAGGAACACAGACTGTGCCATTTTGGGGAGGGAGGAATTTGCTTCTTGAGGATTACTCAAAACTTATTAAATAAGAAGCTTTCTGTATTTCCTCACAGCTGGAGACCAATCATTGCGACACAGATAGAAAAGCTGGAGGCTGAAAGAAGAAAAATTCTCTGATTTAACCCGAGTTCCTTACACACACAGCTGGTGTGTGCAAAATGCGTCCAGGTTCTGTGAAGTGTGAGATACTGAATAGCTCTGTCTGCCTCAGCAATATTTGGAGTTTTACATTGAGCTGAGTGCTCAAATCCCAGAAGGTGGCATTGGGAGGCCAATCCCTTGGGACATCCTTGGTGTCAAATTCTTTGAGGGTACTTGAGTAGACTAAATTCATCACAGTGAGGTGACATTTACCTTCTATAAAGCATGAAGAAGACCATATGTTATAAAACCATGCTCAGCTTTGGTTTCCTCAGTAAAAGAAAAATATTAAAGAATAAATCCAAACATAACCACAACGAAGTTTTAAGAGGCTTGAGGTACTGATTCAAGATGGGGATGCCCCAAATACACATTAAGGGTGAAATGCTGGCACCATGAATATCAGCAAGAAAATCTCCTGGTGGCTGCATTGGAACTGTGTCCATACAGTTTATCCAGACAAAGACAGTATAAACACCAGAGGCTCAATTGTCCCTGAGCTAACAGAGCTCAGTTGTTTAAGCGCAGGAAATGGCCCACCCTTTCCCCACCTTTGTACACCCAGGCGGGGGTCAGACACAGAGTAGCTGACACAAGGGCAAGGCTGATCCGAGCTAGTGTCTGACATAGGGTGACAGAAGCAGGGGGATGGCAGAGCTGCTGCCCTGGAGCTCTGCCAGTGACTGCAGAGGTGGCACAAATGGGGAGAACGTATGGTCAATCTGTGACAACGCCCTGTGGGCAAGCAGATACATTCTACCAATTGTCTTGGAGAAACTGGCTTAAACCACTGCTCAAGACACAGTTTTCTTTCTTAAAGTCAATACTCAGGTGAAAGAAAGGTTCCAATAGTTTCCCTTAATAGTCTCCTTATATGGAAAAGAAGTCCAAGGAAACAAAAGTACTACTGTCATTGACACAACACAATCCCACCTCCTTCCAGTATCTTTTGCTACCATAACAGGATCCTAAAGTAATTGTTTTTAGTTCAGAATTAAGATGATTTCATCCTTCACATTCATTATCTGAATAAACGAGTACATACTTCTCTCATTCTTCATATTTGTCTTGATTATTCACCTTTGGTAATGGAACATGTAACAGGAGTGGGAAGGCATGAGTTCACTGCTGGGGAGTGCCTCTGCAGGCAAAAAGAGATGCAAGTACAAAAATCAAAAGCCATGATGGAAGACAAAACTATTTTTTCATTTTCTCTTAACCTAAAAACTCAAGGCAAAATAGTTGCCCAGGCCTCTCCAGGAGCTCTCCACATGTTAAGCATTGTGAAAGCCCCCATCGTGGGAATAGTGGGATCAGGCATTGAGAGCTGAATTTCCACGCTACATAGACATGCACACATTTAATCCGGTTGTGGTTTCCTTAATATGCAAGGATCCTAAAGTCAGCTCTGGTTTGACTCATCAGTTCCAGCTAATTTTCAAGCTAAGGGCCCTAATAAGCAGATTCAAGAGCATCTGGGCAAATTTAGCTCCAACAAATTTGCCTCGAGAACATCCTTTGAATACATTTGCATAGTCTGTGCTCACAAAGCTACATAAAACATGCTTTGCCAGCTGCCGGCTGGGCCCCTCAGCCTGGCACACTCTTGTCACTGCTGAATATCCACTGAAGCCGTGACAAAGTGCTTATAGTCATTCACTTTTCCTTTAGTTGATATTATGTGTACCCCTGTACCATAGTGTGCAACAAATTCCTGGAATAATGATGATTTAAGTGCTGGACAGGCAACGTGCAGGCAGTGGGCTCATGCCCCACGTCACTGTGCCGCAACCTGGACCTGATGACAGGATGTCTGAGAGTAAGAATGCAGAGCCATCACTAGCACTGGGCTTGGCTTTCCCTCTGCAGTGCCAAGTTTGATAGTCTCTTTGGTGATCCAGGCACATGCCCATTAAGAAAGCTTATTTTAAAGAGGTCAGGTAGCAGCTGATGGGTGGTAGGAATGTTTTAGTATTCCAAAACAGGCAGTGTTTGAATGAACAATCTACAGATGCGAATGTCAGCAAATGTATTGGCAATACCATGTGCTGGAGTCTGTGAACTCTGAGTACTTGCTGTTTGGTGCCTAATTATAGTCCCTGGAGCAGTTAATTACTTGCAGCATATTGGGATCTAGGGATTCTGGTCAGATTTGCAGTCCCTTTGTGCCAGGTGCTTCACAAACACAAATGCCAACTCTAGTAGACCCTACAAGCTAAGACCCTAGAAACTCTTCCCCATGTGCTGAACTTCCTGCACAGCTGTACTTCACCAGGTTTAGTCTGATCTGTGCAGATATGCAGTTCTATTGTGTTCTAGCTCATTATCTATTAACACCTATTGAACCCTCTGCAACTGCTTAAAGCATGAAGTAAATCATGCGCATAAATGTTTGTAGAATGTGGGGCTTAATAAAGACCACCAGCAATATAGGCAGAGGAAAGCTTGAGTGAGAGGGAAGGTAAAAGTAACCATAAGGGGAACTTGTGATTACATAGCCTGGCTACATACATAATTTGTGGGCTTCACGGTTTGGGAATTTTGTTTGTTTGCTTAATGTAAATGAGCAAGAGAATTTTAAGAATCCCTGCCACCTACTGAAGCCAGAGCTGCAGTGCTGTAGGCCTAGCCCAGTGCATTTATAAGTCCTTCCTTGTTCAGCAAAACACTTGGCCATGTTTTGCACTCTAAGAGGAGAATACCAAATAGCACGTTCTTGCAAGAACTGGCTATTGCCTGCAAAGTGCAAACCCAAATAAACATGCTATCCCCAAAATACTCCTGTACAATGAGCATATGGAGGGAGGAGCCTGTGAGGTTTGGGGGTGATTTTTCTTTCAATATTTGTGAACTCTTTTCTGTGTTCCTTGGCTAGCTCTAACTAAAACCACCTTTGGGAGTGTTCTGTATTCAGTCTAATTTAGATGTACCCAATTTAGATGCAAGTTCTCACCATGCATCACTTTCAAAACAAGTTGCTTTGTAAGCTAATGACAGAAAATGTTTATAGTCCTATTATACTCGAGTAAAAATGCAAACTGAGTAATGGATGTAATAGCTTTTCCTTCAGTTTACTGGAGTTTATTTCCCTGTTATGCAAAGTTTTGTTACAAACTCACTTTGTCTTGACTGATACTTTTTGTTCTCCATGAGCAGTTTAACAAGTTCGGAGAATTTGCAGAGTGTATTTATTTTGGAGTGACAATATTTCCAGGGAACCAGAATTCCTAAAACCAATTATGTTAATCAGAAATGTGTTGTAACTACTCTGCTTTGGGAACACTGAGATAACAGATCACCTTTAACTTACTGACACACTTTTGAGTTTTGGCTACTGAATAGTTGCAACAATCTACACATTGAGTATCAGCTATTTGTAGCACTTGGCAAACAGGATAAAAAAGGTGAAACTCTGATTTTTTATCAGCTCTGTGCAGGTCTAAAAGTCTTATTTAACAAAGAGTTTCTATACTTACTGAAGTTAAGCATACACTGAAGATAAGCAAAACCCTGAAAGCTTTGCTGAATTCACACTCGGTTAGGTAAGGTTACAGGGTTTTTGCTTAATCTGGACCATAGCTAACAGCTGAGTAGTGATACTGGGTGCAACAACCTGGACTCCAGGGAGGGTGTGGATGCTATTTTTGACCCACTTACATTGATTGCTATTCAAGTTTTGTGTCAGTTACAACATGTTACAAAGACACAGAGATTCTACAAACAAGCCCAAGTTACCTTCTTGGTTTAATAAATCCTCACTTCAGAGCCCTTCACTTTTTTACCTTGCCTGATAGCTTTCTTTTCACCCCAGCGTGCCAAGTTGGCTGACCTTACTGAATATTGATATGTGAAAGAAACAAGCCTCCCCTTTATTTAACATGGGTCTTGTTTGCTCTTCCTGGCATGGGATCTTTATTACATCTGCAGGGAGGGTTAGCTTTCAATCTGTGTGTTATTGCAATGTGTCTCCATCAAGATAGAGGCATGCCCCAGCAGGACAAGATGCTGTGAAATTTCAGGTTGCTGCTCTTTGCTTCCAGCAAAGGAAATAATGTTTTAGCCACCCATGCTGAATTGCCAGTGGCCAACATGGAAACCTTTTGCAGACCAAAAGCTACCAGACCATTGATATTTGCAATGCCCAAGATGCAGATCAGGGACCAGCAAGTCAAAGGCTGAATCTTAAATTTTCTACTGAAGTTTTGATCTTGTTGAGCTTGACTTGCCTAAGAAATCTTTCTTCATGCTATTAAACCTACTGATTTAAACATGAACCCAATCCCTTTTTTACTGAAATTCTCCCTGAATGGAGTTAGGAGAAGCCAAAAGTTGTGGATTACCCTGGAGAAAGAACATGCTATAAGCAGGCATTATGGGCTTTGGGAGGAACAAAACAGAACTCAGTAATGATTAGAAATCACAGGATCACACTCTCAAACCAAACACAAGGTCCTTACAAGTTTTGCTCTGAAGTGAGTGGGAGGGAGGCTTTCAAGGCTATGTCAATGTGATATTGCAACACACCTTTGCCATAACTTTGGTTGACAGTTCTCCCAGTGTACTTGTCTGTGGACAAAGCACACTTTCCAAAAGTATTTATGACTTTCACATACAGACCTTGTTCTTTCCAACAAAAGCAAATGAAGCTCATGAAGAAAGACACTTAGATTATGACAATCTGCCGACACACATGAAAAAAAGTGGTTTTTTTCAACTCAAAATAGCCAGAATACCCCTATGAAATATTCTTTCTCACACAACATACTGTTTTCTCGTTATGTGTGTTGACATTTTTCAGACTGACCTCAGCTAGATATTTTGTTCCGGAGTCCCCATTTAGTGGAACATTTAAACAATAACACTTTGAAGCATGCTCAGTCTCTCTTTTGAAGTCCATTCAGGCTCTGCCCTAGGGTCAGCAGGCGCATTCCAGCAATGATGCACGGACCATCTGCTGTACAAGTTTAAATCCCACTGGTCCTATACCTAGAGGTACTAACATGTTGCATAACTAACACTGAAAAACAGCCTGTCTGTTCAGATGGAGTTTGGATTTATTCCTATAGCTCTCTTATGCTCCCGCTGGAGGGCCTGCGTACAGTAACCTTTGAGCGTGGTTTCTGGGAACTACAAAGTAATGAGATAAATGACATCAAGTTCTTGCATTCAAAACCTTTATTTTCCTTTGCCCATTTACACCCTGGCTCTGTGATTCCCTGAGTCCACTGTCTGGCATGTCATTTAGGTGCCTTCCTATTCCAGACTTTTCACATAGGTGGGCTCTGGCTAAGTTATCCTAAATAGTAATCCATGGCTTAGTGTTGATTGCTGAACAAGGGAAAACCAGGATGGTGCAATATAAGGGCTGAATTTTTCAAGAAAATGCCAGTGATTCAGATGACCAGGGACTATTTACTTGGGTAGGAATCTGGCATCAAAAACATGACAAAAATCTCTGCCAAAAAAAGTCTTTGTCTATATATTTTATCCATTGTGCTTTAATGTTAACTAGTCATTATTAAACTTAACAATGCATTGGCTGAGGTTAATGTATATCAGACCCAAGCACTATTGGTCTCATTGATGCTAAGTAAACATAGAGGAAGGAGTGGTCCCTGCCCTTGGGAGTTTAAAATCTAAACTTGGACAATACACTTCAAACATATGGTATATCCTGCAGGCTGAATTACCAAACTTCAATCAGCATTAGCCTTAACAATTAATTTATGTTGCACATATGTTCTGCATTTGGGGGCATTAGCCCCGATGGGCCCCTTGTCAGAAATGTGAGTGTATGTACATGCTGACCTTTTAATGGTGCAGAAGGACATGGCAACAAGCAGCAGAAGGTCAGCTGAGACCTGTGGGATGGAGTATGGCACGAGGGTGAGCATGGCAGAGAGCCATAAATAGGGTACAAAAGAGAAGATGTGGAAGTCTTGTGGCATAGTGAAGGAGAACAGCCATATCAGAGCAAGTTTTTTCAGAGCAGCTCTAGCACTAGTTGAGCACCAAAAGAAGTGGGCACATTTCCACTTTGAGTATCTGTCATTTATTTAGATGCCTCCTTGGAAACTGAGTTCTCCGGAAAATCTGTCCTCAGTGGTGGGTGCTGAGCACTAGACAATCTGGTCTGTTCATTTTCTCAGTATGTGGTTCATCTGTTCTAAGGAACAAGTCCTTCTGGAAATAGGGAAAAAAAAGGCAGAAAGAAGTGCTGGATACAGAAAAGCATGCAAGCTGCCTCATGGGCTAATGATCAAGAAAGGCAGAACAAGCAAAATTTCCTAAACCAAATGAAGTCAAATGTCTTATAAACACTGCAGTAGTCCAGGAAAGATGGTGAACATAGGTTAAAGCATTGGGTTGGAGTCAGAAGATATGAACTGGCTGAATTGCTTAATCTCCCTGTACAAAATGTTCATATCTGACCAAAAAAAGAAAGAAGAAAAAGGTGGAACAGGAATATTTGACCCACTACCCTGCAGGAGGAAACCGTGAACATTAGTTAAGATCAAAACATGGCCTCAGAAGGAAGGAGCAGCCCATGGGGTTGAGGGAAGATCATCTGAGGCTTTCTGCCTCCACAAAACAGAGTTGAAAACTGCACAACAGAGCATGAAGGGACCTAAAGCTGAAGAGCATCATGTGGGACACGCTTCCATGTAGGCAGAAATCCAGCCCCCAGCTGTGGAGGGATGTAAGTCCCCCATTTGTTAGCCACGCCACACGATGGAGTGTGACGTAGCACTAGTGGTAGCCAGTCAACCTTTTAGTTAGAGCTCCTTAGACCTTGCTGTCACCTCTGAACCCTCTGAACCAAAACAGTCACCTTTTGCATAATGCACCTCGCCCTGCATCACCTCCAGACTTGTCCTTGCCTCTCCCTGGTGGGATCCTGTAAGAGGATTGGGTGGGCCACGAGGGAGCAACTCCATTGTGTGAGCACAAAAAGCCACGTTCATTAGTAGGCAGGCATCTTAGAACCAGTCGTGGAAAAAAAGAGAGTGGATTTGCCATTAAATCGGATTCTTGGAGGTTTTCCTCAACACAACTCCCTCTTCAAAACTAACAGAAGCAATTGAGAAAACTGCTCAGTAATTCCTGAGTTCCAGTCCCAGCTCTGACATGAACTCTGAGGCCAATATAATCCTCTTGTTCCTTACAATAAGGCTTCAATCCTCCCCTGCTGTAAATCAGCCTAACGCCATTCACACAAGTTAGTGTTACCCCATTGGAAGATTTGGTTCAGAAATTAGGGCACCACGGGACAGGATCATGCAGAAATACCCAAGAAAATCTGTTTCCCAGAGAAGTTTACACTCCAAAACAGGAATATGCGTACTTGTGAGCTGTCCTCATGACATTCTGGGCCCATGGAGTGGTTGCCTCCTGACAGGACGCATTCCTGTGAGATGCAGGTTTACGAGTGATGGATATCTCTCAGGATAATTAACCATCTTCAGTTGCTGCTGCCAGTGAAGGGAGGGAGCTTTGCAGCGCCCACTGCATGGCCATAGATTCACTCTGCAGAGGAGCTGCCAGAGACTTGCTTTGTGCAGGGTCCAGTTCAAAGGGGCCAGGTCAGGAGCTGGGAATGACCCAAAATTTAAACAAGGTTCCTAGTTCACATCCATTGCCATTTTCTAGTTACATTTACCCTCTTCTTGGTAAACAGCAAATATTTTCTTGAAATCAGTCTAATTTCTTATGCCAGTGGCAAAATAAACCCCGGCTCATCATGGCTGTGTCCTTTCCAAAGAATTACCACAAAAATGTCTGAAACTCTATAAAGGCTGTTAATGACTATACATCTCCATAGGGCTTTTTCCCCCCTTCCTCTTCCCTCTTTTCTCCTTGCTCTGACGAGCTGGTGAGTTGGGAATGGCTTTAAATACCACAATAGTCATGGCAGGACATCAAGAAAGAAAAAGGAACAGGGTTTTGAAATACTTGTGTAAGGCTCCAAGCACTTAAGTTGGTGCTTAGCTGACTGGCCTGTACCACACAGCAGTCAGATGATCTCTGCAGCTTTGGGAAATAGGAGAAACTCTGGAGAAGGGTGGGGGGGAAATGGTCTCTCCCACATTGGTCTTTATTGTCTTATGGATTTTATCACAGTATTGTTCTTTATTTCCTGCTATTTATAGGCTCTCATGTTTTGTGCTGCTTTCATGTTTGTGTTATCTGCCTTCCCACGACATGCTTCACCCCAGCCCTTGCCTACAGCTGGGCCCATAAAGGCCAGGCACATGGTTTGGAATGGCACATCACGGCTCATCTTCTTTCCCTGGGCAATGCATGCAAACTGCCCTTTTCTGAAGCACTGAGCAACCCAAGATGGTGATTTAAATGATGGTGGTTGCTCTGCACACTCTCAGTAAAGGGACTGAAGAGTTTGTCACTGGGCTTTTGGTTATCAAGCAACAGGATTCTTTAAAAGCCTCAGGCAGTGATGCTGGGGCTGTTTGCTCTGAAGTCCATGTTTTACAATTAATTTAAACCATCAGCACATCAGTACATGACTTGGTGATAACCACTCCAAAAACTTCACCTGACTTCTTTTATAACTCTTGTCTTTGTGCAAGGTACTGCAGAGAGAACGTGCTACAGGGGCTATCCCTGTCCTGGTTCCCTGGGATTTAGGGATGTAACTCCACTGACCTGAACTAGCAAAAGTGAAGTTAGTTCTGGTTTGAGTTTTCTAAAGGTCCCATCCCTGCCCTAATAAACTTGCTGCCTAAAAAGTGGCTCCAAAAGGCCATGGGGTAGGAAATAAAAATGAAAATCACTCAAGTCAATGATTGAATCCTATCAATATCCTTGTACCTCACCCCAGAGTAGTTTCTAGGTAGTCAAAACACCAAGTCCCAGCACAAAGCAGAAACCAGGCTGCTGGTTAGGCAGGCTGACACTGAGGGATTTGCCCCCACCAACAGTCCCTTTTGTCCACTTAGGGACTGACAGCAAGACTCTTGCAGGATTCCACAACTTGCATCACTTCTGGTGTACCAAGCAGCCTGCCTCAGAAGGGTCCACACACGTCAGTGCTGGTCACAGTCAGAAAACCCCTTCACCTAAACAGAGAGGAAAAGCAAGCCCTGCTCTGGGACCCTTTCACAACACTTACCCAGTAACAACACCTGCTATGGGCTGCTGGAGAATTTTAAAGAAAATTAAATACTTGCATAAAGATGAAGCCAGGCTTGGGCAGCTTTTGCTGATGGGACTTTTGGGCAAGTTACTTCCACTCTTTTACCTGTGAGTGTGTGCAAAAGGGCCACAGAACATCGTTCTTCGGTGCTGTGGAGCAGCAAAAAGGCTGCTGTTTGCCAAGGAGAGCCATTCTGTTTTACCTTAAATTGTGTCTATTTTGGGAATATCTCTTGAAAACAGAAGCATAATTTTTCTGTAAGCAGTGTGAAGTACAGGTCTTATTCAGGCAGTTAGACACAGGTTTCTGTAGTTATCCTCAGTCCCTGTAGCAGCCAGACTGAAAGAGGAGACAGGATGGAAATTGGAAGCATCTATAATGCACAAGACTAAGCAAAGATAAAGTGTGGTGCAATGAGAATTAAGTTGTAGCAAAGAGTATGCTCATGTTGGTGAATCCCAGGATTCTTTTTAGGTGCTGCTAAGAAGCAAGTTTTTGTCAAGCCATGAACATCACTAAAGCACATTCCTTGTCTCCTAAGCACCAGTGAGTCCCAAAAGCTGCCATTTAAAAATTTTAGTGTCCATTACAGGGCAATCATCGATTGCAAACAATGTGGGGAAAGCTATGTGAAAATTCTTTTTCAGGGTGGGATGAAAAAAATGCCAACAGGAACCCCACAACACAGGAAAACAAAGACCGGACCAACTCTCATTCCATCTGAGAAACAGTTAAAAGTGTGAAACCAGAGGTTTCCAGCAGAGACTGCTGCAAAGGCTTAAAAGATAGTGTCTCTGGAGCAACTGCTGTAAAACACAGCCCCAGCCCTCCCAAAAAGTGCCAAGTGCCTTAATGTCCATGGGGATCAGTGTGATAGGGGGTTGTCTTGGGGTGACTTTACACATCATAAAGTCACCCCAAGACAGGGGTGTCACCTCTTCCAAGCCCAGCAGTTACATTCTCCTTCTGTCCTTTGTTTCAGCTGGTGAAAATCTGACTGTTTTCAGCTCGGTGTCTGGTATGAGCCAGCTCCTGTTTATCTCCTGAGCCACACTTTCCAGCGTGTCATCGGGTGCCCTCTTGGCCACCATCTAAGGAGCACTGACAGGTTGTGGTAGTTTTCCAGTCAGACTCTGAAATAGTTATTCACACTTTTATCATGGCAAGATTAGATTATTGTAATTCTTTATTGGCTGCCTTCCCAAAGGGGGCTCTGCACAAACTCCAGATGGTGTGAAATATGGCCAGCAGGATTTGAGTTAAGAAGGGACAGTATCATCCATTCTGTTAAAACCTCTACCTTGGCAACTGGTTAGACAGCAAACTGATTTCAAACCTGTCCTTTTTCCCTCTGTACCCAGCTGAGGCCTGATCTCTGTCACCAATATTGTGATTCGTTACAGTCCAGAGTACTTTACCCAGGCTCACGCTACCTGGTAAATAATTCTCTGAGGAGTGATTTCAAGAAGGTGAGGGAAGTATAAACCTGATTTCCATCTGCTCATTCTACTCTAAAGCGTGTGCAAAAGCTGGGCGGGATACTGCAATTACACCCTTTGCAAACACCACACTGTGTCAAGGATCGATGAGCTGCTCTTACTGAACGGCCCTAACCAAACCTGCAGCCTAAAGACCCTGTTCCTGGCCACCTGCCTCCAGGCATGAGGCACCAAACCATAGCCCTCCTCTGGCATGGCTGGGGAGAAACGGCGATGCCAACCTTATCCCACAGAGGCAGCCATCTAAATGCAGCACATCCCTAAGGCTCTTCTAATTTTCAGGTGGCCAATCCCTTCCAACCCCAGTGCGAGCCACCAAGGGGACACCCGGACAGCAGCCAGCTCCCTGCTCCTGCTCTAGTACTGCAGGGCCTCATCAGAAAACCCAGACTGCTGGTACATGTTCCTATGTGCCATCTTTCACTTTGTGTAAACAGTGGCTACACAAACAATTGATAGGATAATAACTGGCTTCATACAGACCAGCACAAATAAAACCTTCCGGTGTTTTGGGCTTTTGTCTTTTTAGAACTTTCTCTTTCTGGAAGAAAGGTGTATTCCTTCCCATTTGATTTATTTTCATATTGAGCCCAAGAGTTAAAACTTTCCCTGATTTAGCTCAGAGTGCCTAGACTCCTACAGGCCTTTCATGCAAAGGAAACCTCTTGGGCGGGCTGTAATTAGAAACTCGTAAAGAATGATCATTTAGCTTCTTTTTATTAACTGCTATTTACACAGCAGAATGTGATTTGCTGCATAAGACGGAGAAGGGCTGGGGACAGCTTTTGCTGTGCACTGGAATGGCATGGCAAACACGGCATGCTCTGTGCTGTTTACCTTCCCCGTCACTTCTGCAGGGAACCTGTGACCTGCCACTCATGGACGTGGATATAAAAGCTCATGCTGTTTTGGTTGGTTGTTTTTTCTGTTAGTGCAAGACAGCTGACACAGACTGTTTGCTTTGGGAAAACAACCAAACCCTTTTGTTTTGCATGAAGGGGGTGAAAAAACCTGTATATAAAGAATTGCCCTGACTCTGCAAACAGCTACTGCATAAGGAAGAACAACTGGTGGTCAGCTCCAGGGCACGCTGACTGTCATTTTAGACCTACAGTGCCACTGTCATTTTAGAAATTCAGAAGCCTTGGGAAGCTGAAGACACAAAAATATTTCCCCATATGGATAAAAAAATAATTTTAAAGAAAAAAAACAGCAATGTGAGAGAACAGACAAAGTCAGGATGGTTTACCTTAAATCATGAGAATTTGGAGTTGAGATAAAACAGTCTCTGTGCCTTGTGCTAAACTGTTCTGCACTTTCTATGGGACTGAGTAGTATACAGCAATTTTTTGTACCACTTTTATAAACCATGTCCTGCTGGACCAGATGTCTGGACATTTTAACACAAGAGAGATAGTGAGAAGGTCTTTGGGATTACTGCTGCCTTGTACCACCCTGAGAGCAGATTCAAGGGCAGGAGCTACCACAGTGTAAACCCAGCACTTTGATAAAGCCCTGCCTCAGTGCTGCCTCGAGCAGGCTGCTGCCTATGAGAGATGCTGACAGACACCTGTCAGTTGCCCATTCATTCAATTTCCAGGTTTCTCCAAACCAGACCACTCAGCTGTGGAGTGAAGGTGCCAGTCCACATCTCACCAGTACTGAGGTACAGTCTTAGCTGAAATCTAGAATGAAAATTTTACATCTTTGAATTTCCCAACAGTTAATTTTAAAGACAAATGTTAAGCGTATTTGTTCAGCTGGAGCACTTCACCAGTGGCTGGGCTCAAGGTGTCTAAATAGAGGCATCTAGAGCTATTTGAAAAGTTTGTGACTCCCCTAAGGCACCTGCACAGGGCTACCAGGTAAAATTCAGGACCTCCAGAAGATTCACGTCCTCTTTTAGTGGAGACAGAGCTCATGTGGGACACACAGAGGCACTGTAGTATATCACATATCCTATATAGTGCCAGACACATATGGGTAGGCAACTCAACTGCCTCCTATGTGAGTCAACCCAGTGTTTGTAGAAGATCTGCTCCCAGATTCTTTGTCTGCTGAGAACTGAGCAATGAATGCATCCTGTGAATTTCAGAAAACTGTCCAAAAGGAGTGCTGGGAAAGGCAATGCTGGCTTATCTTACATAGAATATAACAGCTTACATGTATTCCCTGCAAAGTCACTAGAAAGATCTCCATGACACCAGCCACCACAGCCTTGAGCAGCAGAGCAACCCAAGCCATGATCTGCTCAAGCCTTCATGCACACAAACATCTATCCATTCAGCACATGCATATGACACTGATAATCATCTGATGGGCCATGTGACAGACTAGAAAATCAGACAGCAAACCTCACCCCACTGTGTGACACAGAGCCCACCAGCCCAACATGTGCCATTTCAAGCCTAGTTCTTTATTAGATGAAAGGAAGGCTCTCCTGATCACATAAACAGCATAGTAAGTGCTGCAGCCCTCAGCTGTGGACATGAATGCTCAATATGCCAGGTGGCTTAAACTGCAAGCATGTAATCTCCTGTTGCTGTGTAGCTTTCAGGCATCCTTCCACGTTCTTAATTCTCCTGATAAATTTGGAGAGAGTTGTTTCCAAAGAACACATTTTCCAGCAATTCATAACATAAAACATCACACATCATGAACTCTATCTACCATACTACAGCCAAGAGTGAAAGAGCTCAGATATCCCTATAGATCCACTCTTGAACAGCTGGGGGGAAGGACATTAAAAGGAGGCATGTTGTGTTCTCTAGAGACCACCACTGTGACCAGAAGTGTGAATGACTACCCAAACCTCACGTTATTTGCAAAGCTGAAGAGCGAGTAGAAAAATTAATAGATCATAGGCATTCATACAGAGCCTTTAATTAGAGAGCAGAACGTGGCTCTCTGCATAGGAAAACCGTGTCTTCAAGTGGTGCAAATCAACACAGCTCTATTATGGAATTACATCAGTCTGTGCCAGAGGGGATTCGGTCCAGGTATGCACACAAGGATGTCTGTCTTTACCATGGAAACACAACACCTAGGTGAGGGACCACACGAACAGCTTGACAGCAACTGTATTAATACTTGACAGGGCAGGAAAGAAAAATGAAAACAATTGTTCTAATTGAAACTATGGGGGGTGTGTAAGTAGGGCAGAACTCACAGCAATTACCTGATTTGGAGCTGAGCCACAACACCAACACTGCTGCTCTTGCTCTATGGGACTGCAAAGAAGCCTAAGTAAACAGGGTTTTGGTTTTCCATCTTTGGTGAAAATGGTTGCACAGAAACAGGGAACTGTGTAAAAAGACGTGGTGCCTGCCCAAACCTGAGGATTGAAGCAAGGCCACAAGCTGAGGAGCTGAACTGCTGCCCACGCTTGCACCAAACAGCCAAGAGATATGGTGCTCCCTCAGAGAGATATTTTCTCCCTGGATAGTGGATGGGCACAGCTTTGACCAGCTGTGGAAAGGAAACTCCAGATTATTACAAATGAAATCAAGGCTCCAGAAGTGTTAACATGAACATTCTGGATTTCCTCAGATTGGAGATGCTACCAGCTCACAGTTCCCTCTCCCTGCAGTCCATTTGCCACATACCACTCCTATTCCTTCCTCACAGCCATCACCAGTAGGCTCCAGACCGTGCTCCTCACTCTCCACTACATCTCTCCATATCACCTGCAGAGAGACAAACCTGCACACAAAGCTGTCGAGAGGCTGGTTCCCAGAAATCCCACAGGGCAGCGGATTCCCAGGCACAAGGTGCATGAGAAGCACAAAGACAATGGCTAATAACAAAATGAGACTCCACTGGTAGCATGGAGAGGGGATAACCTGGCCTAGAGTTATTCCAGAGTATCACTTGAGAAACAGCAATAGTGTCTACAGGAAAGACTAGATGAAGTCCTGCAGGAACAAAGCTCCTGTTCTGAGGAAAAGCCAACAGGCAATGGCTTACCCAGTGATGACATTCATGGTCCAACAAGCATGTCTTAGTCATATAACAGAGGAACAACTTGGAGCATCTGCTCCATCATCAGTCACTGCTTTGTGACTGTGCCAGTGACTGCAGCGACAGGGGTCCAGTGCTACAGGCCCTGCATGCACCCAGCACACGGGTCTGAACCTGTGACCCACAGCTTCTGCAGACCATCACAAATCCCCTGAGACATACACCTCCCCACAGCCTTGCAGGTTGTTTTTACTTAGACAAACTCAAATGGCTGCCACAAAAGCTTAATCTCTTTCCAGCCACACTCACGCTGAGTGTCAATAGGAAAACGTCCCATGAATACACTTGATAATTACAGAGCCGTGGCTGTAGCAAAGAACAAAGTATAATGCAGGCTTGAATACTCAGGAAATTGACTGCTGATATGTTTCCATTCATTGTTTTGTTCTCTGTTCTCAGTGTTATATTAAAATCTCCTACTAAGAATGAGCTTTCTTGTTTAATGGAACTTGTCAGTTAAAGGAAATCTGCTTGAGCTGTTTGATCTATTCTTTAAAATAATATTAATTGCAAATTTAGCACATGACCCTATCTTAGTTAGTTCAAAAACTAAAGCTGATATTTTTCAAAATGTATTTGTTACCCAGAAAAATCATGGGCCATCACTTTCCCACTTGAACGCATTCACTGTCTCTTTGCCCCACTATTCAGTCCTGGCTATTCATTAGATGTGTTGATCAACTGCACCAGTCACCTGACATTGTTTTCCTGACTCTATTAGTGAAAAGTGATAGTAGAGAATAGCAAATAGTAAACACGGTGCAGATGTCTGGTCACGAGAAAATCCATGAAACCTTGCAGTTTTTGAGCATTTTTGTAAAATCCTGACAACCATATCCACATTCAAATGTGACCTCACGTCTATAGGAAATCACGCTCTGTGGTTCTGCTTGCTTCTCCATTAATGGAACTGGCTTGTCTATTTTTGATTCCATGTGGCTCGTAATTAAGAACTGAATTTGCATGTTTGCTATTCATCCTGATTCCCAGTGTGTGCAGTCACAATAACAAATCTTAATTTCAGGCTCAGAAGCTGATGTACAGCAGAATCTGAATTTCCCAAGGCCTACAGTTCAATGGTATTTAAATCTGAAGGTTACACTTGGTTCCTTGCAGACATAAAAGAACAATTTAGAAGAATCAGATGCAGTGGCCAGTTTAGACTCTATGTAAGTTTGTAGGATTATTTCAATTTGCTGGTTCTGAACCTTCAGTGAAAATCTGCAAAAATGGGTTGCACGTGGTTGTTCACAGGAACAGTATTTCTTTGTGAATGTCTTCCTGCGTCCAGTTATACCAGAATGATGGAAGAAAGGGGAAATCGCCAATTTCAGCACTCATATAATTAGATAGAACATATTCTATCATCATCAGTACTTGATCCTTTTCTTTAGGCCATCTCAAAAGATTTTCAGAAGTGTTCAGAAACCACTGTCCATGTCACTGTGACCACAAGTGCTGTCACTTTTAGGAATTTGACTTTACCAACAGAGAATTGGTGGCGTGAGCCCATTCCCTGCGAGACAGCAGCATCAGCTCTGCAGCTGACTACTTCCCCCTCCATCATAACACCTCTGGCAGGCACTGTGAATCCCCTCCCTTGTCTGGTGGCAGCAGGTTTGGTTATTGCTGTTCTCATTCATGGAATTTGCTTCACCTGGGCCTTGCTAGGAACGCTGCCCTGGCACTGTGCATCTCCACCACTGCGAATTAGGGGCAGCGAGACGCCCCTGCAGAGGCACCTTATTGAGGGATGTACCTCAGCCACCACTGCTCGTGCTGCTGGGGGAGCCTGAGCTCCCTGCCTACGCGCTTTTCAGGACACGTACCGTCCTCCTCTGCTCCATCTTCCCTGCTCCTGACTAATTCAGGCAGCTCAAGGTGCAGGGAATTCCTCTCAAATAAATCCATCCTCCCCCACCCTGATCCTTGCTTAAAGGAGGGGCAGAATTGTTCAAAACAACCCAAGGGAAGAAATCTAAATAGGAGTTGACCTCCTTCCAACCCTCAGTGCTGGGGGCCGAGGTGTGGCCCCCGCTTCGGGCTCTCTGGGTCATTCCAGCACCTTCGTCTCATTCCCTCCCGGAGCGAGGCCCTCCCACGGGCTCGTGTTTTCCGCGGCCCATGAAGAGCTCTCTGTTCCCCGCATGAGTCACGCCCGCAGGCCGGGCAGTGACATCAGCCCCTCGCAGCTCTCCTCGGGTTGCCCTCGGCACTCGCGGGGAGCGGGGCTTTGTGCCGAGGAAAAGGGCCGGCACTGTCGGGGGGAGCATGGCTCAGCACGGCTGCATCAAGCGGTCTGTTGTGGGGGATGCCATCCGTGAGCCACCGGAGAAGCAGCTGCAGAAGCCCTGTTTTTCACGCCCGCCAGCAGGCAAACCCTCTCCTGGAATCCCCGGCGTGGTGCTAAAGCCCTGCCGGCTGTCACTACCTGCGCCAGCCACCCCGGGACACGGCACATGCTGCAAACACCTTTTTCTTTGACGGCGTTGGCACTTCATCAGAGCCCGGGACAGAGAGGGCGCGGCCGGTTTTCAAGGCTGCTTTGAGACTACAATAAGAGCTCTTTTATGGGGTTAAAATTACCATTCTGCAATACTGGCAAACCATTACCTCTTCCAGGAAAGCTGCTTTGTAGTACTGCAGGGAAGTTACCCCTCTGGTGGTGTCAGCCGCACCAGCAGCATTGGCGTCCTGTATTCCTGACCAGAGGCTGCTACATCAAGGGATTGAATGACTTCATGACCTTGATGGATGCACAGAGTCAGTTCAAGAGCACTCAGCTGTGCAGATGAAATGCTGCCATCTCACTCATAAGAGGGGAGAGTACCCATGCCAGGGCAGAGGAGGGGACATGTAAGGATGCAGCAGATAATGGTGACTCGGGGTGACGGCTCCAGCTCTGAGCTTGCCGTTTTGAGGAGATAGGCACCCCACCTACTTCAAGCCAATCCCTTTCCCTCTGTGGCAGGAGCAGCCAGCCTGGTTTGCCAAGGCTTTACTATAAACAAAATATCTAATGAAGTATTTTTCTAGTCATTTTCTTCTTCTAGTGCTGCTGGAGGTCAGAACCATCCCAGACTGGTTTGCTCACCCATGGACTTCAGCTACACCAGCACAGACCCTCCATGTCTAGTGGGGAAGGGTGCCAGGTGAGGTCCCCCAGTCCAACATTACTTTGAAACATCAATAAGGCAATTGTACACAGAGAAGAAAAAAACAAACTTCTCAGTTCCACTGCAAGGAGAGTTCTGCTTTTGCTCTCAGCTCAGTACTTTGGTGCTGTTTGAGGGTTAGACTACAACTCAGACCTGCAATTCTGCTTTAGATTTGGCTGAACCTCCATGAAATGTCGAGTATGCTTATGAGATTTCAGCACAAGAGATGGGAAACACCTGATGCCTGATACTGCTTTCTGAAGCCTTTTTCGTCCATGAGACTTCCATACCCTGAACCCAAATCCTTGTCCTCCAACCCTGGCTACACACTCTGTAGCCAAATAACATCCCCCTTTTTTTTCCTTCTGGAGACACAGCAGCTGTTCTGTTTTGCTGCTGAATGAAGCAATGTTTTACCGGCTACGGTTTCCTGATTTGCAGATTTTGGTGGCAGCGCTGTCACAGAGTTCCCACCATCAGCCCCTGCCAGTGTCCCCCTCACCACACAACACTCAGGCCTTTCAGCTGGGCCAGAGCAGTTGTTCCCGGGGGCAATGCTGATCAGGCACTAATCTGGCTGAAGAAAAATGCAAGACCAAAAACCAAACCAAAACACATACACAAAAAAGAAAAAAGCAAAATCCTTTCTATTTTACAGGGTGTTTTGTTCACAGTCTTAACCATCAGCAGTTCCTGATGTGGCTTGCTGCAGAGTCACAGGAAGAGTTGTTTAGATGCAGCTGGGAGGGGTCTGAGCTGGAGTAAAACAGCGTGGAAAAAATCTGAGATGGGAACATCTCAAGGTAGAATTACTACTGAAGCTTCCTTGTCCTTAAACCATGGCCAAGGTTTCTTATCTTGGACCACAACCAGGAGATCCCTATAATTTTCCAGTAAACAGCCAATTCATTTCACAATTAATACATAATTACACATCACCCACATACCAGAGAGTCAGCTCTACAGACTCCTTTCAGACCTTAAAAGGATCCTTAGGCTTCATTTTTAATTTTTAAAGGAATACAAACATTCAGCTGAGCTCTAAACTATCAAAGCAAGACATCACTTCACTGATAAGCTAAATAATTTCACAATAATTCACTTAATTGTCCAATTCACCTATGCCTTTTGACCTGTGCTTTGGGATTCCAAATAACACAAATAATAACAAAAATAACAACAGCGCATTCCATGTTACTGAACGAAACAGTGCTATACCAAAACACAGCTCGTGATACATTATCACCGGCTGTGCAGGAGTGTGGGTGGGAAGCAGGAGGCTGCAAGAAGAGACAGATAGAGCAGCTCCTACACGCGACTTTCTCCTCTGTGCTGTTTGCCTTTTGCTGAAGAAGCGCAGCAAATACATTAACACACGCATGAAAAATGAGCTGAGGTAATTCCATCTATGAGCATGTGATCGGTCCCGCTGCCACAAATGTTTTCCCTCTAGGTCCATATCTGAATCTCACACAGACTGACTCACTCTGTGGCCACACACGTCACTACTACCCAGCAGCGTCAGGCTGTCATTTGTTTCCTTTTGGAACGGGATGTTCCATAATAGCTCCAACTCCTACTCGACAGTTTATGAAATTGCAGTTCTTTCACATACCTCCTTTGTTCCTGAGCAGCGAGGAGTTTTCAGCTTGTTTCCAAGGTGCTAAAAGAGGATCAGAGTGGCCTGAGCTCAGGGATGCCTCACCCGAAGCTCTAACAGGATGTGTCTTTTAAAAGGATGAAGGTGCGATGGCTCTCAGTGCACTGTAGAGTTTGTTCTTCAGGAAAACAAAGGAGGCATAGTGCAGAACTGTTGCTTCTGAGGTTGCTGCTTAAAGTCTCATTCATAAGGCTTCTTCTCCCACAGTCAGGGAGAGACTGTCAAGGACATGGAAGCTGAAGCTCTGGACGTGATGGTGGAGCCATCAAAGCAGAACCAGCTCTGCTTCAGAGTGTCTTGCTATGATGCTCAAATATGCAACACTTGTTTTTCAGTACTGATTAGTTTGACCCTCTGTTCCACAAATGCTAATCTACATCTGTGTCTTATTCTAGAACAGGTAAGTGTTTCTGAAGTGAATCCCTGACCGACTGTGCTTCACTTCATACCACAAAGTTTCAGAGCTCAGCCTACGGGACTAAACTTATGCTAGTCTCAGGTTAAAACCCCCAAGTGTCAATAGTGTAGACACGGAGTTGTCAGCACCAACTGGTTTGTTCTGCTGGCTTGGTGCTTCTGTCATACCAAACTACCACTGCTTGCTCCCTGTCTTTCAGAGCCCAAAGTCCTGGAGTTGTTGGATCTCAGCACACAATTGCAAAAGGAGTAATATGATGTGGTTCTAGAAGTGCAGCAGAAGAGAGGAAGCTGCAGTCCCCCAGGGTTCCCTGCCCACATAAAGACCATGTTCATCAGGATACACCTGTAATGCTGCCAAGTTTCCTGCTGGGAACCTCTGACAGGCAGCTGATACAAAAGGACAGAACCGAGGGAGCAAGCGAGCCAAAGAATAAAAGGACGCAAAAGATGTCGGCATTTCTCCTGCTTACTTTTGGGATGCTGCTATGATTCAATGCAGGCTAAAATGGATTTGTCTTCACACTGGGTGCACAGCAAAATGATGCATTGCTATGTGGAATCCAGTGTCCCCTGCTCCAAGTGCTGCTCCCCTATTTATCAGAGAGCTTTAACCAAATGGGGAGCTGACATTACATCCTAAGGGTGCAGCCATTCCTAACGAGGAGGTCAATGACAACTTCAAGCGTAGCAAAAAGAGTATTCCTAGCATTCTTCAGAAAAAGGTTATCACTTATTACCTGTCCCTGGGAATACAATGGGAATCTTAAAGATGACTTGGAGACAATTTGGAAAAGCAAAACTTAAACTTTGCAAACTGCACATAACATTTCTCTGAGAAACAAAAAAGTTCCTGGGGCTCCTGCCTGCAAGAGGGTGCCCTAAGCATCTCTGCAGATATTTATTCTGACCTCCTGGACCTTTGTCTGAGGTTCATTCATTGGGTTTAAATAAATAAGCATTAACAAACCCAAAGCTCCAGACCTTCCACTGTCCTGCATTGAGCCAAGACCTTAAGCCAAGAGGCTAAGTCACATTTCTATTTCCTTTGACCTAGAGAACAGAGCACAGCTCGATATATCCCAGTTATGGAGCAAAAAGACCTTTATGGCTGCACAACCTTGCATTCAGCTGCCTGAGAAATCTTTAGAAACTGCTGTAGAGGCAGATCACCACAGGCTGGCATTCCCTGCTCGCTGCAGACACCTTCACATGCAGCACTGGCTGCGGAGAGCAGAGCGAGCTCTCCAGCCCTGACTTACTTGCACTACAGCCTCAGGAATCCTCCTGGTGCTGCCTGGCCAGCCTTGGGTAATGCTGCACTGCAGGAATACAGTGCCCAGACTCTCAGAGCCAGCCCTCGAGCTTTGGTAGCCGCCAGGACAAAAGACAATCTCTAAATGTAAGTCATTATAATCTCACAGACATCACCTATAACTTTACCTGGGCTTACCTGGGTCGCTGTGCAGGATAGGGCAGCGTTTCCCTTGACATTCACAACGAACGCATGCACCAGAGAATACGAGGCTCCTCGTACACAGGGTATTGTTCTGGATTTCGTATTTCTTCGGGGTTGTCTTGGCAACGAAGAGGGTTTGCCGCTAGAGGTGTGTGAAACACTGGGTAACAAAAAACATCACAACTCCCATTTGTTTCATTCCATCACCCTGTTAAACCTGACTCTTTTTCAACCTGGAATGCTCTCAGTGTGCTGTGTGTGTCAGGAGGGGCAGCACAAATCAGCACCGACTCCTCTGCCTCCCCCTTTCCCCCAATGCAGTGATTTTGAAAATAACAAAAACCGACATTTTTCATTGGAAAATGATGTCTATCCAGACACCCTTATAAGTTCTGTTCCCATTCTCCTTTCAACTACCTTCTTAGGGAGTAGTTCCCTGGCAGGCAATGGAGCTGACAGTTCCAGAATGGATGAATGGATTTAAGCAAAATTAGGATGGTTTTTTTCATTTGTTTGCTTGTTTTAATTAATGATATTTTTAGTGACTTCAGTGGAGTCAGTGGGGTGACTGTGGACTGATTTCAATATAACCAGGTCTGCCAACTTGCCCTGATCAAAAGGAGTCTTTTCTTTGTACAGAGAAGAGATGCCGGATAGATAATGCTACACCTGGTCAGCAGACAAATGGAAATGCCCCATTTGCCCTTCTGACTCAGCTCTATTCATGGACAACAGACCTATATTTACTGTGGATGAGGTCCAGGAAGTATTCTGAAAGGTTTTTAAAGCATCTTTGGATGCAGTTTCACATTGCTCATTCATGTAATTTGCCTTTATTTTTACTTACTGAAGGCTTTAAAAAATTAACCCAAACAGCTGTTCAGATGCCTCTATTTTTTTACGTAGCAAAGGTAAAAAAAGTCTGAGCAGCTGTGTCAGTGAAACACATCCAGGTGGCATCCCTAAGGCAAAGTTTCTACACAACCTGTAAGATAATGTTTTTATTATCTGAGTTATTGTATTTCTTTTTTATTACTCTGCTCTTGTAGATTCTTAAAGAGGTATTGGCCATTTATTGCTTATCTTCACCCTCGTCCCTCAGTGTTTGAGTTGTGCTGTAGCTCAACACAGATACTGCAGTGATTCAGCCATTGAAGGTGAAAATCACCCTTTCAGCACAACAATCCTCCCAAATCTATTCTGAGGTCTTAAATGGGATTTAAGGCTGGGTAAGGAACAATTTTATATATGTGGCCTTTCTATGGGGAGATATTCAGGCTGTGGCACCAAAAATTGCCTTAGGGACACTCAAGAACAGAGGGAATTGGTTTTCCATGTTGTATAACCAAGTCAGCTGAGACGCACAGTCTTGTTGCAGTTCCTTGACAAGGTAGCTGGATCATCCTCAAGGAGAGGCTAAGACTCACAATTACACAAGAGTCTAAAAGAGCAGTTGTTTGGGACTCCAACATGTGAAGCACAGGAGATTTGGAAATTGCTAGTCAAATTCTCAGCTTGGTGATGCTGAAATCTGTATCAGGTTCACTGACAAAGGCTCATGAAGAACCTCCCTTACTGAGGTTCTGAATTCCTCAACCAGTCTCCCATTCTGCATGGAGTAAATTTAAGCTTTCAAAACTCTGGTGCTCTTTCCATGCATTTGCCACCACATCTCAACCATGAGAGGCTTCCAGACACCTGCTCCAAGCTCTGCATTTCACGGCACCACACTCCATCTGTGCTCTAGGCCATCACACCATAGTCCAAACCCTATGCCCTGTCCAGTCATCCAGGGCTCATGTGTTTTGTGCCTTCCAAACAAACCCTCCTAAGAGTGTGATTCTGTTACTATAAGGCAGTTTGCTGATTTATGGGTGTGTTATCCATAAACTGCTAATTGATATTTTCTGCCCCGACATCAGTCCTTGGATTATGAACTCTGTAGAACAAAGTGAAAGCACTGAAGTGTCTGAAAATTGCCAGCCACATCACAGGTGTTACAGCAAATGATATTCATAATAACAAATAATAATAGCAATGAAAATTGTAGTGATTAAGCAATTTGTTGCTGTTATTATTCTTTCTTTCTCCTATTCCTACAATATTTGACAAATATGGGCTCTCCAGAGAGTTCCTGAGACTGAAGAAATATTTTCAGGTGACAGAGAGTGCAAAGCTTATAGCATAATGATAGTAGATAGCTAAATGCCTGAAATCTGTTTATATACCAGTAAGATTTTTTTTTTAATTAGCTTGAGAAACAAATTATGTAAAAATGTCTGTAAAGTCCTGAGAAGGACCATCTTCCAGGGGAAAGCTCAGCAGAATCATCCCTGAGTCTAAAGGAAAATTTCATTCTCCTCTAAATCATTCCCTTTCGGTGCATTTTCTTCATATTTAGTAGCCGGATGCAATTCCCTCTGTATGTACTAAGCTTGTGTTATTACAGTTTGAGCACGATATATGTTTATTTAGAGTCTAACAAGATCATCAATCAAGAAATATCACTGCACTTCATATTACGTATTTATTTATAGTGTTAGGATGAAATTTACCTGGGTCCGGAGAACAAAATTAGGCTGTTACAGCCCTTGGTTTCATATAAGTTATTTTCCTCTCAATGCCTATGCCCTGTGGACACAAATTTATTTCTCCAATACTGGATGAAAAATCTCCCATTCTTTCACTGCCTCCAGGTAATGATGTCTATACCTTTCCTTCTGCTTCCAATTTTGTGTCCATTACTTGAATGCTTGAAAACATGAAATACAATACCATAAGTCACAGAGCAAGAAAATCTGCAGTATGTATGGAATATTTCTTTTTCTTTTCAATCCTTTTGTAAGTAAAGAAATTCTACTCAATCATTTGATATCTTCAGTAATATTATCATACTTCTGATCTTGACCTTCCAGTTGAATTTTAGGGGCTGGTTGGCCTTCAGAAAGAAGGAGTATTTTGCAGACAGGTTATGGGATGCAGATTTGGAAAAAATCTCAGTTCTTCTCTGAAGTATGTCACACACTGAGCAATGAAAGATGACTTTAAACTGAATGTGTACTAATAAATGTAAATGTGAAAGTGGAAAATTACATCTCAGAATATGAGAGCTCAATGTAGTTAATCATAACAGTAATTATCTTAAATAATATTAAAAATATCAGTGAAAAACATTAAGAGACCTTTGTTAAGTGTCCAAATGTATTCTGATTGCTGTATTTGACAGCTCTGCAAGAACCTAAGTCTCAGAGACTTGGAATCTCCATGAGATGAGATAGTATTTACACACAAAATGCAGGAGAGAAGTTAAATGAACAAACGGCAAGTTTATCTCAAATAGAAGTGTTATAAAACTATTAAGCAAGTAAAAGTTTATTCAGTTAATTGGCTAAGGCCCAGCAAAGATTTCACAACACTATGAGCAGGGTGTTGAAATACTAAAAAAAAAAAAAAACCAACAAACCAACAACCCAGCAACGAAAAGCTTGATTTCAGAGAAGCACTGTCATTTAAGAAACACTCTCTTCAGTATTTCTTAGATAAGAAACTGTTTATCAGCATGTGTTTATGTTCTTCCTGGAATCAAGGTCCATGCAATTTATTTCACATACAGCAATATTCTCTCAGTGCTTTGCAATTTTTCCATGCTCAAGTACCAGGAAAAGTGGAAGTAAGAGGCAAATACAGTTACAAAGAAGTATGACACATATTATTTATATTTACTTAGTGATTCAAGCTAAGATAGACATGCAATCACAGTGTAACGAGTTAACCATCAGGAGCTTCTGGCACTTCTTGTGCACAGAGTTAAAAAAAAATCTCTTAGAGACATGGATAGGAATGTGTCAAAGCAGGAACACAAGGAAAGGTAGCTCATGCAGCTACTGATACAATAGAAAATTGGAATGTTGTGAAATAAAATTGAGCTGTAACGTATGTAAAGCCAATGAAATGTGCTCTGGACATCCAGTAAAGCTCCAGTGTAGTTGTACTGATCGTGTAGCAACCTTTGAAACAGAATGTTTCTGAATTTCTGCTCCCTGGTGTATCTTTTCTTAGGAATAGTTTGGCCATCTAGGAAATATTTCATTCTACCTTCCAGCACACACAGAAGTTTGAAAACAATGCAAATGTAAATAGTTGCTGATGCCAACTACTTCAGTTGCCAAGAAGAAATGATGCATTTTGTACCAGGATTATATTATGGCCAAGATTAATTTTTGGATTGTCTCCAGCGATTCTTTAACAAAAACACCTCCTGATGAAACAAAACCTGTAACTCAAGGGTTTTGTGTATTCAGGGGAACTTCTCCCAACAGCTGTTTACAGTGTTCATATAGAACAAGCTGTACTGTGACCTGCTTTTAATCCAGCTGCCAGATATTGCAGAGGTAACGTCATGGGAGAGGGCACCAGGTTTTTGAAGATGAACCTACTCAGTGATAAAGATCTTATGGAAAACCAGAATAAAACCAATCAATGAATATACCCTAAATTCTCTTAACAAAAGGGAAATATCTCACCATTATGATATAAGCAACCCAGTAAGAAATGAGGCCAGGCCTCAAGTAATGTTTCCCAGCACGACTTATGCGATCAGGTCTCTTGGTGCAAATGCACCAATTGACTGGTCACATGTGTGTTTGCAAAGTCTGTAACCAGGTCTGCTCTCTTGCTTTGTAGAGGAAGTCAACCTCCATAGAAAAGAAACCACGTTAAATATCTACATCTGTATATGTAGATTCAGTGTTCAAAAACAGCTACTATAAATTCAAAGATGAGTTCTGGGGTCAAACCAGATATCATTAAAACACAAACCTAAGAAAAAGTAGAAGAGAATAAAAGAAAAGAAGGAAGAACTGATAAGTGGTAGAGAAAGAGTGAGAAAATATTTGGAATGTGTTAGATTATTATCAGGTGGAACTTCCCTTGAATCCAATTTTAGTTACTTTTGGGAATAGCATGTGACCAAAATATTCTTATGGCTGTTATTGCAAACAAGCAGAAGAATCATGCTCATTCGAGTTTTGTTGATTCCTACCATGGCAAAACCTTTGATTAAAAGTAAATTTCCCTGAGTAATGTGGCAGCCTCTCCTTCCAGCAACCAAACAATATTTGTCTGAGTCAAATGCAGTTTACAAGGCTTAAGTCATTAAGCATGACCGAGCTGACCAATCACACCACACGAACACCGACTCATCACCCCTAAGTGATGTCAAAAAAATAACCACATCAAGTGAACCAAAACCTCAGAATTTGGAACAGTGCAGGGACTGAAAAACTTCAGTTTCTACACAAGCAATTTGTCAAAAGAAAAAATACTACACTTGACAAGGAAATCCTTTTGCTGAAAGTTGCCTGCTCAGTTATATGATTACATTGCTGGTGTTCCCCTGTTCCTCTTCTTCCTCCTATGTTTCTCTCTAGGAAATACTTCCAGAACTTGCTGGTTCAGTTACCTGTTTCAGAGTTGTGGCATTTAGTAGTTCCAGGAACAAAGCCTTATTATTATAAATACTTCAGCTACAACATTTCTAAGGAAATTAGACTATCATAATCTCCTGCTGACTCTCACCTGGGAATTTTAAGTTCTCTAGTGTGGGAGTAGACTCTGTGGACAAAACACTAATTATTTATTTAATTAAAAGCAAAAGAAGAAATTCAGGATAAAAAATTCAAAGACTGGAAAGGGAAGTCAGAAAATAGCAAGATGAGAAAGGATGAAAACCAATACCACACTGATGACTCAGGAAAATTCTAAGTCAAAGTACACCACAGGTTTTGTTTTGGTACAAGATGATAAACAGTACACTTGGACTTCAGAGGAATTTTTTTAAAAAGTTTTTTTAACCTTTCTTATTCAACCTTGTACTTGAATAACAGCCCGTTCCTGAATTTACAGTCACGCGTACTCTCCATGCTCACACGTAAAGTTACATTGGCTTCCAGCAGATTATGTTTTTGAGTACAGACTTCACCCCTGAACATTATCTTCTGGCCTTCAAGCTTGTCACATAACATCTAGTATTTAGATATTAGCTACTATCTAGAAATGAGCTGTCTTGACATGACCAAGGTATTTCATCACTCTGCAGAAGTACATGCCATGAATCAGCAGTAGCACGAGAGATGCTCTGTCACTCTCTGGTACTCAGTGCTGCTTTGCAGAATGACACAATATCAAAGATAATAACCAGCCTCTGGAACAAACAAATCACAGACTAATGAATACAGAACATTAAAGCCCCAAAGTAATTTTCCCTGTACCCCCTAGAGAACTATAACCAACACTATAGAAAAGTCTCAATGAAATCTTGCTGAGTTCTGTGTGCAGCCCTGTTGAAAGCCAAGAGTGATGTAAGATTTGCCTGGAGTTTGAACCGAACCCTCCGCATTGTTCTGAGGGCTTACCATTAAAAGAAGAATAAATGTTAGCAATAAAAAGGTCAAGAGAATGAACATCTGAGAGCATTGAAAGATCTGCAAGGGATCTCATAAATATATAGCAAACATCCTCCCTGACGTATTCCGCAGAGGAGAAGAATTTTACATCACCCACAAAGCACATTTTTTACAATCTGTTTCTTTCTGTCTGGGTACAAAAGAGTAAAGCAGAGTGCTTAACATATGACTTGTAAAATTCAAAGTTTAAAGCTTAGAAAAACAACTAAGTTTAGAGCCGTTAAGCAAAATCATATCTCCCTTCACATAGTGTCTTTTTATTCTTATAATTTGTCAATAAACCAACAAATGAGACTCTCAGCTATTGGTACTGTTAGGTATTGTGGCTTTAGGTACACAAGAATAAATTAAACAGCATGGGCTTGAATCATACCAACACCACAGGCAACTGCTGCGGGTTTTCCCACCCGATGTGTTGGTGAGGGCTTAGGGTATTTGCTGTCATTTCATACTCTTGTGCCCTAAACTTTGAAGAATGCATTAAGTCCTGGCAATTTTTGTTGGCTCAGGTCCCTTGTACATGGGCCATGTGTGACCAAGAGCCACTTCTCATGAAGAACACACCAGAAATTTGAGCATGCTCTGCCAAAAAGCCCCTGGGAAGCAGGGTTTGTTGGCACATCCCTACCTTCCAGCAAGCAGAGGGCAGAGGTGCATCTTGGGGTTATTCAGCTCCAGGCAAAAATGGCAAAGTTCTCTTCTAAGAAAGACCTTGAAAGCAAAATTGCAGAGGATACAAGTGGTAAACACAAAAGGGGAAGACAGAGAAACATATATCAAAGAACATGCACAGGCAGAATGGGAGCATCATTCTGTTACCACAGCATTTACACATATAGGATACACATGTATAGGATTCTGTTTCTCCTCCTGGCATTCAGCCCTGGGGGGTGAAACAGCTGATGCTCTAGGCTGCAGTGGTCCATCCTTTTTCCAGCTGGTCAGATACCAGCTGAGGGACCTCTGTAAGCACCACATAGCTCTGGCAACAAGGACTTGCAAGTCAAGTTGATGCCTGCACACAAATGCTTGAGGTAGCCTTTAGCTGCTGAAAATCCTACTGCCCTCTCATCTACTCCTTATCATCTCCTAGATCACAGCAGAAAAGGAAATGGGCAAAACACAGCTACCTGGTCATGGACTACCTCTTGGGGTCCATCGTGTTGAGTCTATGTTCTGGAGCTGAAGTGAGAATATTTGACAAAAGGAAAAAAACCCACACATCTAAGACAAAAAAAATCTGGCTTAAACCACATAGAACAGCTAAAGAAAAAGAAGTGACAACAAACAAGGTCTGCAGTCAAGGAAAGGGTAAAATCTTGGCTCTGCTGAAGTCATTGGGATGTTTGCCAGAAAGCTGTAGACAGGGTGTTTTATCCAGCACTTTTAATTAGTTATTAAATGATTCAATGGCAAGTTGGCTGGTTTAAGGCGCAAAAAAAAATTCAGAATAGCTCCAGCATGCCTCTCCCTGCCCTGCCTACCCTTTGGGAGGTTCAGATCATGCACAGCTTTTTTTATGGGAGACTTGACAGGTATTTCATTGAACCTTAGTTGAAATCAGTAGGTTCCCAGGCCCTGCCTCTTTCCCAAGTTTGGGGATGAAGCTAGGAAACACCTGCTAATGACACCAGAGACACAGCAAACATCAAAGTCATGTGTCAGCAGAAAGCACCCTGGAAACCTGGCCCCTGCAGTCACTGACACAGCCTACCTGTTGGAGATAGTGCATATGAAGAAATAGGATGCTGTGTTCATTTAATTGACGTACATTTGAAAGGATTTGAATTATTCTTGAGTGACATACCCATAAATAAATGAGGCAGCTCACTGCCTTCAGGCTTTAGCCACTTTATGAAGAGCCCCACCACCTGAATGATCTATTCACACTGCACACTTCTGCTCTGCCTCATTTTTCTGCTTTCCTCAGTCTCCTTCTGCCTTTCCCCCTCCAAAGCACACCGGTTTCTATGGGAACAAAACACATCATCGGAATGGACAGAACTCTGTGACATCCCCACACGCGGACCAAAACCAGGGTTTCAATAAGCGCTTTGCAGTTTCTGCCACGAGCCGGGGAAGGCGGCAGGCGATGGCCCCACGCGTGTGAGCGCGGGCAGCTGGCCCTGCACGCACGCGCTGTCCCCTTGTCACACGAGGCACACACATGCACAGCCAGCGGCTCCCCGGGACAGCAGAAGGCTCGGCAGAACCCGTTCTATCCCATTCTGCTTTAATATAGCTGAAAATTGCTTTGACAGCTGAATAGCTTCTTTGTTTATAACTCGTTCTTAGCTGACTCTGCTGCATTATGGAGCTTTGTAAAGAGATTACTTTGTTAGGAACTGAACATATATGGTCTGGCCATGAACGATTTAGTGTGATGAACTGCATTCATTTTATGTGACGTGCAATCCGCAGTCCTGCTGCCTTTAATGCATCTGCTTTTCTCCGTTGGTTTCATTTTCTGATCTCAAGTGTTTTATGAATTTTCTTGGGGTCTTAGGGATTTATCTTCTTTACCCTGTCCTGGGCAGATGCAGAGAATTTTCAATATGTCAAATCTCAAGACATTTTGTCTTACACTAAGTGTACCAAATCGAGATTTTGGCTGCAAAGAACAGATCATCATTGTTATCCAACTAGCTAATTATCCAACTGCAAATATCTTATTCCTGCCCTGAATTGCTAGAGTTTTGTTAGTGTTTGAATTATGATTTTAATGCAGTAGAGTCCCAGCTTAGAAACTGGACCCACTATAGGGAACACCATATGGAACATATACAGCTTCTTACCGTGTCCCTTCATCCCCAGTGCTAAAACCCTAAGTATGCAGATCTCCATCCACATGACTTCAGCTGTACCTGAACCAGTCCATTGTCTTTACTGAGCATTATCTATAAAATACTAAAGCCAACCCATCCTGTACTGCACTGCAGGCACTTACCAGGGCCTTGCACTGTGCACTGGATGAGCTTTGCAGGCTCTGAAGCCGTTGCCTTTAGCTGTGCTTGAGTTGACTGCACTGGTCATCTCTGATCACCATTGCAGTTTTTACTCCTAGCTATGACTTGCTTAGAAATTACATTACTGCAGATTGACTTTGTGCCCTGCCTGGAGGCACAACAGAGACTCAGGGCATTTTTCTCTGGCTTCTCCTGTCTTACTCCCTTCTCCCTCACTCAATTTTTTAAATAAGCAGCACTAATTTTGAGGGGTAGATGATATGGTCCAGTATAAAAATGACTAAGAACATTAATTGTCCTAACACTAAAATTCCTATCAGCTTTGTAGTAGGCATTACATTGATCTTTTGTGGACTGAATAATGAGCACTTTTCTTGGAGACATCACTGGAGGCTTTTCTGGTGCAGGACACAAAACTGGGCCTTGCAGCATCTTGCATTTCAAGGGGTTTTGCTCAGCCCATGAACTGTCAGAACTCCAGTTTACACTATGCCCTGCATTTTGAACTCAGAGGTATTTTCCCACTTTGGAGCATACCAACCTTCTCTATAAGCAGAGGGGATGTTTGTCAGACAGACAAATCCCTCCTTGTCTCTCAGTCATAACCCTGATCCACCTCAGATGATTTAAAGAGCTTCGCACATATTAACCGTTCAAATAAAAAAGACAAGAAAACGGCTTCTTTGCAAATCACTCTTTGAAAACAGAAGCTGCAGAAAGATTCCTTACAACCTTACTTGCTCCCACTCATACTCCTAGCGGGCACATATTTCACAAGAGATGGCACACTATGTGCTAATTTTTGAAAAAAAAAAAAAAAATTAAACTCAACATCTCTGTGGAAGTCCTTGTACTAGAAACTAATGTCTTGACTAATGAATACCTTAACTTTCACCCCTATGGCAAATGATGGACTGGTGTCACTGACAAAAAAAATACCTCTGACCCTGTAATAGTCAGGTAAACAATAAAAGGCCGCACAGGTGGTTTAGAAACAATTATTCTTATTATACTGGGAATTTTCATATTTAGCAAGAAGTCATGAGGTCTTCAGAGCCAGTAAATTTCCACAGTTTCTCTTCTTCACCCCGCCTTGTGGCAAACATGGCTGAGCAACCAAACATGTCTCAATCGGTCTGTAACCTGCTCTGCTGCAGGAGCCCTCGGAAAATCCCAGCCCAGCAGACACCAGCTGTACTGGGATATGGCTGGTGCCAGTAAAGGCAGCAGGGATTTGCACTGTCACTGGTTGTGTGCATTGGTCAGAGAGGGTGAAGTCAACTGGCTGAAACATACCAAAAGCTTTGCGCGAAAAGAGACCACGAGAGAGAAGAAAGGAGAGTCATGGTTTGCAGAGAAGAAGTAAATAATTTCCAAGGTCAGGGACCCTTGATACAGAGAGAAAATGAGAAGTAGAGAGGGGAAGGAAGGCATGTCATCACCTCACAGCATGATCCTTCTGGAGTAAATACAGCTTTGCATGTACTCAGTGTGCCTCGCCCTTCCCTTCAAGAAGAGCTCCGTATTGTTAATATCCTAAATGGTGGATTTCCACATTCATATATATCTTCTCATTTCAGTGCTGCTGGCACCTAAAATTCTGAATTTAATTTTCCAAAACCAACTAAAATCCCTGCCTCTGACTGTAGTCTTAGCTGTTCCCTGCCAGTGTATGAACGTGACTCTCCTTCCATAAGGTCATAGTTAATAACAAGCTAAATATGTCCCACCTAGAGGAGCATCCATGGGTCATGCTGTCAGTCTACATCTTATAAGTAAACATGAGAGCTTATTAAAGGCCACTTTTTCCAAAAAGGACCTTAAATTTTGGGCCATAACAATGAGTCAGTGCATAACTCCTTTGACTAAAGATACATAACAAATTTTCTCTTTAAGACTGTGCCAGGGAATACATTAGACAGTGGACTCCAGACTCCTGCCACTTCTGACCTGCCACTGGCACACACAGGCTTAGATGGTTGACTTGCATCTAGCTCCTCATGGACGTGAGAATACATTTGCCCAGAAAGGAGATCTTGTATGCTCTGGTTTCTGGAAATGCAACTGAAAACACAAGGGTTGATGCTATTAGCAGATGGCTACTTTTCCTGTTCAGAGTGCTTTCAGCCTGTCATACTTGTTGGAAAAGTGGGCATGGTGGGAGCAGTACCACAGGCCCAGCTCTCAGTGCCCATTCAGGGTAAAGATGCTGGGCATGAGCACATAATTAGGATTAGCAGGTTGGACCTCAACAGATCAAAGTATTTAAGACTGTATCTGCAGAGCTGAATAACTGAAGGAAGTCCAGGGCTATTGCAAATGCATCTTTACTGTCAATGACAAATTTTCCATAAGTACTGGCAACCTTTCTCTGGATCTCATCAAAATAGCTCCTAAAAGAAGTTTTGAAAATCCAAACCCAGAAAGAATTACCCCAAAGAAGCTCTGGAGTGATTTCCTTTAATGAGAAGGGATAGGTTCAGGAATTTCCTCATTATGTTGTCTCAGAGACAGGCAGTGAGATTTTGCATAACCCTAACAGCCTGGCTCAGCCATCCATGGGGTGTTTCAAGTTCTTCCTCAGCAGGGCATAAGTCCACCTGAAAGAGTAGTGGTAGGAGAGGAATTGCACAGCCACTGCCTTAGCCTGAATGTTATGAGGCTCTTCCAGACCTGCTCTGTAAACAGGAATTGCCTTTGGACCCTTAAAAAACACGCACGATATCATTCTGGAATGGCGTTAATCTCTCGGTCATGGAGGTCAAAGCAAGAGTTCTATTATAAGCTCTATGAAACACATCTCCTTCCCAGCCACTCACTTGCAGGGAACAAAATCCAGTCAGCCAAAATGATCCATGTGTAACAGGACACCAGAGCAGGCATTTGAGGCAACGTGGGTGAGGCATTTTAGAGCCGTGAGACCTCCGAGCTGGTGCCGAGCC
Source organism: Dicrurus megarhynchus (assembly GCA_013399195.1). Classification (NCBI taxonomy): domain Eukaryota; kingdom Metazoa; phylum Chordata; class Aves; order Passeriformes; family Dicruridae; genus Dicrurus; species Dicrurus megarhynchus. Next base: position 984,609 of record VXAD01012519.1, read on the forward strand.
CTTGGTGAGGCAATACTGGCTCAGTGCCACAGTCAAGGAAGCAGAAGAGACAGTTTTCTCTCTGCTTCCTTACAGAGGACAATGGTCTATTCACAGACAATACCAGCTGGAGAGGCCACGGTCACACCTCTCGCCCAAGGTCCAGCAGGGCCTTCCACGGTACTGCCCCGCATCAGTTGTGTTCCCTGCCTGCCCCTGCTGTGCTTCCATCTTCTCTAGCAGCTCTGCATAGTCCTGGTTCATTCATCTCAATAGCACTTACAACAGCTGAAGCCCAGGAAGGACTGGACCTTGTGGTTACAAATGACAAAGCCCCAACCGTGGAGTCACGTTTGCTGAGCAATGACTGACATGTGCCAGAGCACAGAGCAGAGCACCCTGGTCCCCAGGGTGTGGTAAGCTGGAGGTTAGCTGAGGACCCTCCACATCTCTTTCTTTAACACATTTTCTTTGTATTTTCCTTGAGGTCCACAGTGCACACTGGATTTGCTGATAAACTTATCAGTAGCAGAGTGAAACATCCATTTCATTTGTGCTGTTTACACAGAGGCTTTTTCTCCAGTTGGTAAGTTGGGATTCAGCGAACAGGGTGACCCTGTGTTTTCTTCCATGCCTCACAAACGCTGCTTCCAGCAGTGTGTGCTACATGCCAGAAGATGGGGAGAGACTCTGCATAAGGGACCAGCCCTCCCCCACCCCAGTGCTGGAGTCTTCACCTCTACACTGGAGGTGGTCTAGCCCCACACATCATTCCCAGCCCCAACCCAACCCCTAGAGATGAGGAAAGGCTGTGGCACAGTATGTGGACGCCGATTACATCTCCAAACAGGAGGAGCACACAATCGGTGGGATCCGCCTGCTTTCCAACCCCTTTGTGCTCAGGGGCAGAAATACAAATAAGCCTCAATGTCTTTTTCCTGCTTATATGAACCAAGATCCGTTTTTCAATAGCAGGCCCTGTCAGATAAGTATTCCCTATTCTCAGTAGTTATTTTTGGGAGAGAAAGCCTTTTGCTGGCTCCCATGACACACTCCCCTTCAGCACTCGGGAGGTGCAATGGGATGGCAGGTAGAGCTGTGATTCAGGGATGCTCCTACACCCACTGGAAGCTGGTGTTGCCATGCCAACCCTGTAGCCTGTGCACAGCCAGGCCAGGGCACTGCAGGCTGCTACAGTGTCTGTGCTTTTGCACATAGATCGGTCTCAGGACCTTCCAGTGGAAGATTTGTTTGAACCTTTGATTGCAGGATGGATGACAGCGTCCCACTGAATTTTCAGCTCACCTGCCCATCTCCCCACTTAGTCGTGTCTCAAAGAGAATAGCATCACAAACTTTATGAGGAAGTTTTTCCCTCTAAATGAATTACATCACACAACCCTTGCTAATAGCCTGTGTTGTTTCAGAAAGACCACAGGGAGAGAAGTGGGTAGGAATGGCAACAATCTTCCCAACAAGCCCAGGCACCCCTGGCAGAGCCGCACCCACCCTTCACCCGCTCAGCATGTCAGGTCATGTGCTGCCTGAGACAGCATCCAGAGCCCATCTGAAGCACTCACAGCACGTGACCAATTACCTTTCCTCTGCTTTGACTCACCGAAAGGGACATTTTAAAAACTGTTAATTCCAAAAAGCACTTAAGTGACAAAGTCAGCTCTGTGCAAAGCCAAGGGAGGTGGAGGGCACTGCAGACAGTTAATAGCAAAAGGACTTGTTTGGATTTAATTGCCTTGTTGGAGAATTCCCTGGGTAGTTTCCTAAGTATTTTCTAGCTTACTTCCTTATTGCTCTCTGGGTAAACTAGGTCAAAGCACTTGCCTTGTCTAAGCCTTGGTTTGTCAACATATTAAATGAAGGCGATGGAACAAGTTGTTCCCTGCTTTCTCTGCCTGGAGTTCAACCTTATGGAAAAGTCCACACAATGCCCTTCTTCTCCTTCATTAGAGCCAGGAAGGCCTTTGAAATCCCCAGGTTGTAAAGAAGCGTTGCATATTGCTATAGGCAGTTCAGGAGGGGCTTATGTGAAATGTGAACAGCTAGATTATTAGGAAAGATGTGCTCAGAGTTGCACAGCATTTTGTCCCTAAAAGAAAAAAAAGTGCATCACCTATAATTGTTTTTTCTTGATCAGCCTGCTGGCTAAAGTAGGAATACCCTTACAAATCACAATATCTGAAGTCTCAGAAGTATTTCTAGGAACAAAGAAATTCCACCACCCACTGTGCTGCATCCCAGATCTGGCTGCTCCTTCCCGAGATACTGCAGTACATCCCAGCCTCGTTGGCTGCCACTCTACACACACTGCTCATTCACCTGCACTGATTTTCTTAATCAAAAGCTGAGCATTTAAAACCACAGTAACCTTTGAGGGTCCTGCAGCATGTGCAGTGGATCTGATAAAAAGGAAAACTACTGTGAACAGACAATACCGACAGAGGTGGTCAAGTGTCTCTGAGTCTGAATTAATACATGTAGCTATCAAGTTTGCCTTAACAAAAAGGGTTAGTCTACAGCATCCCAGATGGGGAATGAAAAGTTTTTTTGAAGAAGGTAGTTTTTTCTTTTAATAAGACATCAGCCAGCAGTAATGTTTTACTGCATTGTTAACATGCAGGGTAAAATATACCAACAAACACCACATAAGACATGAGCCTGTTCTTCAGAAAGCTTCTGTATTTCAGTGTCTGTATGAAATACGGCAATAAACCAGGACCAATTTCAGTGTATGTTACATTGTATCAGGACTCTCATAATTCCTAATAGAAAAAGATCCAGGAATCTGGATAGATTTTTCGTTTAAGTGATTCCTTACCCCTTTAGCATTTCAGAATTTGGGAGCAATTGCAGCATCAGGTCTTTAAAAATGTAACCACAGTCTTTTCAAGAGCAGAGATAACCAAAACAGGAATTTTAACTTAGCAAGACTTCTGCAGGAAAGCAGAGGAAGAAACTGTTGTCAGAACAATATTGCCATGAGTGTTGTTTCCTATGGCATCCTTTGGTTTCCTTCCACTCTCTAAGTGCCCCTTGCCTGGCTCCTCCTCCTCGGCTGTCCCACCTGTGGGGTATATATCTTCTGTTTCATGGCCCTGCATGGGCTGTCTCCAGCTTATGATATCGTCACAAGTCATTACTACAACCCATGCAGCTGGGCTTGGTACGCAGGTTCAACAGTGCAAGTCCTTTGAACTGCATTCCTCAAGTCCACTTTTCATTCCATTATCAGATTGGTACTGAATAAAGGCCAATTGGAAAATCCCAGTATGACATGCACATGCTGTCGTTCATGAAATGGCTATGATCAGAAAAGGGTTGGTGAGAGACCTCACCGTATACTGAACTATGTGAATTATGTGTGTTTAGTCTTACTGGAATGATTTCTGATATCTCAGGGTCAAAGTCTCACAATTCATAGGCAAACATTTTAGACGACTCATATGTCAATGACATATCATTAGCTGCAATCAGAACTAGTTCTGCTGAGTCAGTTACCTTGGATAAAAAACATTCAGCCAGAGACTCTGAGACATGATCTGGCTCCAGGACTTAAAATGAGGACCATTTCCCACACTGCCCAGCCATGGAAATTACACAGCCAAGGCTGGGGCTTGCAGACAGCAAAGCTACTCGAAGATATTGGGAAGGTCCCTCACTGCCTGTTGGGAAAAAACCCCAACTACACACCAACAAAACAAACATCTAATTTTTGACAGTTTTAAAGCTTCTTTGCTTGATTTCTTGCTACAGTAGAATAAAAGAAAGTACCATAGTGATGACTTTGGGCCATTAAAGGACCAGGTCCTTTAATGCACACATGTCTGTGCTGCACTGCACAGAGTCTGTAGGGGTGTCCATCCTGGAGCATCTCTGCACATGCAGTCCCCAGAGGGGCTTTGCAAACTGCTCAGATAACTGTTGTATTAAATTACATTTAGTTTGAGCGATCAGTAGCTCATCAGTTGACTTCTGGCTCTGATTTCTAATAACTGGAAGCATCTGACATAATGAAAGCCCTTAGAGAAGGCACAGGGAAAGAAATAAATGTGCTAATTAAGCTATGCAGAGTGTCTTGGAGAAGAGTGCTCCACTTCAAGGATACCCTGACATTTCTGACCCATTACAAGTAGCAGGATAGAAATTTCAGGAATTTAATGTAGAGTGTTTAATTGAGACATAGATGAAAAGAAATCAGTGGAATTTAAAACTGATTTCTTCCCTACAGGTTAGTAAATATTCTGAGCCGCTAATGTGGGTAACTTTGATTACAGGAGGTAAATCATCCTCGTAAATGTGATAGAAAACCATGCAGGCCTAGCATGTTTATGATGAATTCTTTGAAATTTGCTTGCACTGCAAATAGAAGTGCAATAGTCCTATTACTGTATCATACTTAGCACTTAAATACAGTTTTTCTCATTTAATTCCATCATTTGAACCTAAGGACGTGAAGGAATGTTTTGAATTTTACATATGATACATATTTTCTTCTGAGAGAATGGACCTGTAAAAATACAGCTCAAATAATACTACACTCAGCATCTCCCCCTTCCAAACCCTCTAACTTTTACAGTATCCTTACAGGATACATTTTGGTTTATCTTTTTAATACATGGTTAAACTGAGGCTTGAAAACCAGAAAGTTACCAGGATCAAAATGCATGTTAGGTACAGAGAGAGAAATCCTGATGCGGATTCCTAGTTGCCAGCTCTATCATTTTGCTGGTATTCCTTTCCTTGCCTGCATTTAGGAACACATTATGCGGATGTCCCATTCATATAAAAAGTGTTGAATGGGAGACCACTCTTCTTCTTAGGATGGTTTGAAGGCCCTTGCCCCCCATGTTTGAAGAATTTCTACTTGTTCTTCAAATGAAAATGTGTGAATTATTACATAATTTGTGTAATAATTTCATTAGCAGACAAAATTCACCCTCCTGTATTGTAAAATAGCTCTCATTTTTAATTTACCCAATAGTCAGCACCTGATGTCTGTGTTTTCATCTGGACTTGCCACGCCACTGAAGAGTGTCAGAGTATCCCTTTTTATAGCTATAAATAGGAATTTAAAGCATAGCCCAGGCTATGATTATTTGGGAATTCGGCATTTAGTTCATACTCATCACAGGTGTCAAACTGGGTTAACCTTTCCATACTGCTCCATATTGCTGAATATTAAATTAATTGGTTGTGATTAATACAGGAGGGTCATTAATGAAAGCTCTTTCCATCCAGGTGGCTTTATGCAGTGTCTGAAGGACATGAATACTTGGATCAAGTTTCTATAGACACATTTCTCCATTTTTCCTGTTAGTGGGAACCCAGAGGACTGGATATGCAATCTTCAACCACTCCAGTCTGTGTCTCCAGCTCTCTTTAATCCATGTACCAGGGCAGCAGCTTGCTACTACCACTAGCTGAAAGAATTGCAGTGGAAGTGATTGATGAACTTGAAAAAATCCAAATAAAGACAACTTTCAGTTGCAGCATTTTTCCCTCTGATCTCCTAACCAGAGCAATATCCTGCAGAGAGAAATCTAGATACCATTGAATGGGAGACAGTTGGCTGGGAATGGCAGCAGCACCCCTTTGATGGCAGAGCCAAGGAAGAAAATTATCTAACTCCTCCACTGCAAAGTTTCCCCTGGACCAAAAAAACCCAAGCATTCAGTTTGGTCATGCATGAGTCTGGCTCTTTTAGTACTCATCTGGGCCTCCTATTCTTTCTGCAGCTGTGGATGCTGTGCGCTCGTGCCTTTGCTCTTCTCCTGCAGCCCCCCAGCTGGGCTTGGGTAATCTGTGCTCTGACTTGTGCTGCTCTGCATTTCCTAAATGGCTCATCTGCTGGTCTAAACTGCCTTACAGGGTAATAAACTGAAAGAGGAGAGACTTAGATTATATGTTAGGCATAAATTCTTTACTCTGAGGGTGGTGAGGGCGTGGTACTCTCTACCCAGAGAAGCTGTGGATACCCCATTCCTGGAAATGTTCAAGGCCAGGCTGGACAGGGTCTGGAGCAACCTGGGATAGTGGAAGGTGTCCCAGACCATGGCAGGGGCATGGAACTGGATGATCTTTAAGGTCCCTTCCAATCCAAGACATTCTATGATTCTAAAAAGCCATTTGTAGTTTTAATACAGTAAGTAACAAGAAAGACTGTATTTCTGTTGCTTTACTTACATAAGGAGCAATGTAACTGGCTGTCCCTGTCTCAGTCTTGTGCTATTAATAAAGTCCATGTGAGGAATATACACATTTACAGCACGTGTGAAACCTGTATACGTAACTGGTCTCGAGCTAGAATAGTTTCCATGCCGTGTATCTCCATATAGCCCATCTTTCTGGCACATGTGACCCAGAAATGTGTCATCAGGACTCATGTAGTCACTGGACTGATGAAAGGAATTCAGGGGAAACAGAAGCAACAATGCTGCTTCCAACCTTTGCTCAGCTTGTTGCTACTGCTCTCTGAAAAAGTTAGCAACACATGGAAAAGATGTCATCATCCCAACCTGGCCATGGTTTTACCTTTTCATACAGTAGGCTTTTATGTAAAGCCATATTTTCCCAGAGATTATTAAGAGAAAGGAAGTAAGAATCCACAGCCGTCAGTTTTTAAAAGCAAATAATCACTCCCACGCAATGGCTGAAAGGCAAACTTGTACCTAAAGACTTGCAATTGGCATCACTGACATTTTTCATTGTCCAATCAAACTGTTAAAAATAAAAATAAACAAAGTCCACAGAGAAAAATACACTGGATTTTAACATTCTTTCACGTTTCATAACCAAAGCTGCGGTCAGCAACATGGAGCAAGAAAGAAGTTTGGTTACAAGTCATGACTACAATCTGACAGTCTCACTGGCATCAGATGGAAAACTTCCAAATTAAATGGATGTCTAAATTAAAGACATTCAGACTAAAGATGAAACATCACAAATAACCCTATTTTGTCTAGTATAAATAAAAATCAAACCAGTCAAATGATCAGGAAGTTAACTGATACAACATTGTTCTTTTGGGCATTCTTGTTAATGATTTACCAAGCGTGTTTTAGTTGCCTAAAACAATTAAGCTAGTGGACAAGCTATTCTAGTCCTCTGGGCACGAACTGTCCTCCTAATGTTTGCTCTCCAGGTCTCCCCATAGCCACAGCCTTCTAATGCCTCGCTTCTTACTTCCAGCCTCCAGCTGGTGACTCACTATTTAATCAGTGCAGCCATCAGGACATTCACCTGCCAAATCAGAGCAACCCTTGATCTCGCTGCCTTGACCTTCACTATGCCTATTCCCAACTTTTGCTTATTACTTCCACTCATTGCACCAAATCTAAACTTGAGACTGTCAGCACTTCAGGGCAAAGCTCCCACCATGTGTGGCACAAAGCCCACCCTCCATCACAGTGTCTGCAGATCCTATGGAAGGTCATAAGCATCTTAGCTGCCCAAAGGATGAAAGGACCACAGTCCTCAAGCCTAATTAGGTCTGAAATCCAGGGTAAAACTTCCACAGGCATCAACAGTACTGGATGAAGAAGGAAGGGGCTGATCCTGAAGGTAATGCTAAGTGCCACTTGAAAGGTTTGCATCTTCTCAATGATAAGGGATTCCATCTTGCAAATTGAAGTCCTAAAGCCAACAAATCATTTTAACAACAACTGTGAAACTCCTCCAGCAACACTCATTAGAAAGTTACCTGTCACAAAAGACATGAGGCAATATGAAGTCTGGAGGTGTGGGGGTCACCAGAGGGTATTTTATCCTTCTATGTTTTCTCCAGAAACAATAAAGGAGATGGAAGATAAAATGTGAGATTATGTCACAGCAGAAGAATGTCTCTACCCCGAGGAAAATAAGCCTTTTTCACTGAAGTCAAGTAAATTTCAAAGGATGACTGAGCTGTATTGCCATGCACTCTGCAGTTTTGTACAGTCTTTCCACTTCCTGTATTTTATGTAAAAAAGCTACATTATACATTACATTATATAGCTCAGCTGATCTTAAGATCTGCTCCAAGTCCAGTTACTAATTAGAATAAAGAGAAATATCAATGTAAGTGGCAGGAATTTAATCATGTCTGACTGGCAATGGATACTTTAACAAGAACTGTCAAATCACGTCAGACATAGTGCTTGATTATCCGTAGATGGATTACCTGAGCCATGGATTGACCCATTCTGTCTTTTCCCTACAGCTTTGGCTGTGTCACAGCCAGGACACAGACTCTTACCTGCTTATGGCTTCCAGGAGCCCCAGGTTATCTGGGGTTCTAAGGAGATGCACTTTCTGCATGTTAAAAGATGGACTCACTGACTAGTCACTGTCTCACTGGCACATGTTTCACATTAGCAGTGGGTAATCTTCCCCCTCCCTCTCCCTGCCCTTCTTCGTTATCTGGATAACTGGCTGCAGACCATCTCTGAAGGAGTATGTTTGGGAGTCATCACAGGAGTGTATTATGAAAGAAAGAGCTCAAGTGTAATAATATCCTAATTATAAGAACAGAAAGGCCACATAACACAAAGTTTCTGCCTTCCAGGCCCCTGTATTTCAGATCCCATTTTGCATCCAGCAGTCAATACTGACACTTCTGCATAGGCCAGGCTCCTGCCTCTGCAGAGCTCATCAGCTCAGAGTTTGCCTGGAGAAAATCTGCAGTTCAAACATGGACTTTGGTGAAGTTTTATGATACAGAAATGTATCAAAACAGCAGCCTGCAGAAAAGCAGGGTATAGACAGCAGTGACTCCCAGTTCTCTTGGCAAACACTCTGCTGCAAAGGTGCTTTAATTGTATTTATGTTGATAAGTGACAGAGGGACTTGAGGGTGCTCAGGCACTTTTTTTTTCCTCCATAGCAGCAGGAAATCCTTCCTCAGTGGGGTGGAGCTGGAAGCCTCAGGCTGAAAACTCTGGCTGGTCACTGTCCAGACCGCAAGGATTTCAAAACATATGGTACCCATGGGCTGGATCTACCCACTTGCAACACATTGCTTTCCCTGTGCCAGCTAGTCCCTTCCAAAAATCCCACAACTGCTTTTATTCTGACTTAGCTCAGCTCTCTTCTCTGAAAAGACATGGTTGTGAAAACACAAACTTTTGGACCTTATTTGAAATAATGATTCTATTCATAGTTTCCAAACTCTCCTTTAACCATACCAGTGAGACAGCAAAAGACATAAATCTGACTGAGCTGCACAAACTCCTCCATTGCACTTTCATAGCTACCCAGAGAGAAAGGGCACACACAGCTCAGGACACAGAACCTGGCTCAGACACACCTAGGACAAGTTAAGATGAGGCATCAGGAACATATTAGGCTGGAGGAATTGACCTATTTCATTGCAATTGAACAAGCATCTCAGCCCACACAGACCCTTTCTTTCCTAGATTCTACTTTATTGATCCTGTTAAAGTTGTCGCCTGTGTTACTCTGCCATTTACCCCAGATTTACTTATTTACTTTGTTATTAAAAGTCAGCCACTCAAAGGGTTGTCCTTTTTGTTCAACTGGGTACAGTCGTTGTGAGCTTCCAAAGTCCCCACAGTATCATCTACTACCACACAGAAATTTCAGGACTGTGACTTCTCTGAACTATTCAGTGACAAAGTTTTGGAACACAAGGGAAGGTAGCCTTATGCCATACATGGCTACACAGAGATAACACCTGCCAGCTTCAGAAGACTTGTAACAGCAAGTTTTTCATTGCTTTCATTATCTCAATTCTATGTATGGGATGTTGCTGGAAATCATGTGAGTTCCTGAAGGTCAGCTCATCTGCTTGTAAATGTGTTTAAGAGTTTCACTTTTGGATTGCTGGAAAATAAAAGTTAGGTACTGCTCAGTAAACTTTTTTACTGCTCAGTAAACTTTTGCTCTACAAAAATTCATGTCCATGGAAATAATTTTCATTACTTATGCTAATTTATAACTGCCATGTCCTCCATTTACAAGGATAGCTTCCTGGCATGAAGGTATGAAACGTCCTAAATTTCATTTATGATGACATTGTCATCAAACCCAAAAAATAGCTAAATGAAATGATAATAATTAAGTGTACTCAGCTGCATTTTCCCTGAGAATTTCTGCGTGAATTGAGTGTGGGAGAAGTGACTCATTCTTCATGAGGAGAACGCAGTATAAATCCTGCTAATTATTTGTGCTGAGAGTGGTATCTACAATTCATTAATTATATGAAAGTTATAGAGCTCTGGCACTTTTTCATAAAGTGCCATTAATATTGCAGCTGGCTAAGATACAGACACTCTACAAGATCTAGAGAAATCATATTTCAGACAGGGTAGAAATACTTTAAATATATTTTTATTCAACATATTTTAGTATTTCTTCTTTGAACATACTCCCCTGACAAATGAAACAATCTCAGCAACTCTGGCAGGACAAAAAAAGAAAGCCTCAGCTGCAGCTAGAATTCAGAAATAGATACTATGCAGCATCAAGAGATATTGTGCACTGTTAAAGGATTCTTGGAATGAGTGCAGGACTGGAAGTGAATCCCCTGCCATTTATCCATCCCCTATTACTAAAAGCCACATTCCAGAATAACTCTCAGAACTAGCTAACAGGTTGTTAATTAGTAGTCACTACTACATAAATTAGAAACAAGGGATTAACAGGACCCCAGACACTGTGGCACAGGCTGGACCCCCCCAGTCCATTTCACAAATGGTCTCTGAGCTGCCCACGCCTGGATCGGCCACAACTCTGCCCAGTCCCACCACCGAAGCAGCACAGCAGAAAAAGCTGTCAGCACCAGTATGTGTTTGTACAAACCAAGAAGAGATGGCAATATCCAGGGAAGAAGAAAGGAGAAGGAAGACGAGGAAAGCAACACATGAGGTGATGCAAATTACATCAAGCTTGAAAGAACCTGTCAAGTCCTTATCCTGCTATAGATAAGTTGCTATAGTTAACTGAGCTGATCCACCTTTCTGATAAAATGAATCCTGTTTAATTTCAGTGCCATTTGTATCCAGGCTGATGTGTGTGTCTGGCTGTCTCCAGGACATACATCAGGAAACTAATGGAAAGCACCTGATAGCATCAGTCAGGTAAGATGGCTGATGTTCCCTCTACAGTCCAAAATGTTGCAAAAATACGAAATAATATTTTAGGCTGGGATGACTCAGAAATCAGCATCAACTTGCCAACTTGGAAGGCCTCAGGATGTTTGCTTCAAATAGTATCTTGGTAACAAATTTGTATGCCGCATTCACATACACAAATCCATACATAATGAGACTAAAGGTCACAGCTCCTTAGGAGAAACCCTGTTAATACAGACATACAAAGAGAGTCTGCTGTCTGCAAACAGAAACTTGTAATCCAAAGGCCCTTCATTAAGTGAATTGATCTATTTCTACAGCTCTGCTGTAACAGCCTCCAGCAAGAAAAGCCCATTATTTGTTTATTTGTTTTCATGGGGTTTTTTGTTGGGGTTGTTTTTTTTTTTTTTTTTTTTTTTTTAAATCTAGCATTTTTATCATGCCTGGATTTCAACTGGGAGCATTACATTTTGGGTAAAGGACTTATTCTGAAGGCTTAGATTTTTAATAGGCTGAAACCAGTTAAGTTTGGTTTGGTTTGGTTGATTTTTTGTTCAGGAAGAATTCCCTTTGGTATTTTAGGAGCTCCACTAGGAGGACAGGGATGAACCCTTACACTATGTATCAATGACTGACTTATGGACCTGATAAGAGTTTATTTAAAGGGTGCCATCACAGAGATGAGCTCTATGACCAGCAGTAACAGGAAGAATTAAGAATAGGGAATAGTCAGACTGCATGTGGGAATCAAAAATTCCTGACTGAAAAATTTCCTTGCAAGGAGGATGCCTTATAAACATATACCTTAAAATGTGTTCAGGTAGTGTCAAGGAAAAACCCTCAAACAAACCTACTGACTGAAGTACACTGGAGATGAGGTGTACGCGAAGAGATGGACTGGGTCAGCCATAAGACTAGATCATTACTGCACTAAAGGCACCAAACATTTAAATCATGACACAAACTGACCAGAAAGATACTGTAACATTAGACTCTTTCTTTACTTTGCATGGTCACCAGTCACATGTGAAAACCATGACAATTTCAAGCATCATGATGAGATTTGTACTATTTTCCCATGGGTTATTTTGCAGACTGGAAAAATGTATTTGGGGAAAAATGTTTTGGAAACTGAAGTCACATGCTTTGATGTGAAAAAACAGCCAGCCTGAAATTATATATTCTAAGCTCAGCATTACACAGAACTTATCGGTTTCTTAAAAGAAAATACAGTATGCTCGTGAAATTAAAATGAACTTCCAAGAGATTGGAGCAGAAACCTCATACTTGATTTCTGTGCATTTGACATGAAATACAGAAACCTTTGATTTAGAGCTCAGCATGTTTCAGTAGATTCCAAATAGCCCTAAGGGCAGCTCCAAAACTAAAGGTTATTATGAGAATAAAACTTTGAATTTCTCAAACAAACCAAAGGTATGGTTTAAACCCTGAAAAGAAACTTGTGGAGACTGGTCCATGATGGATCACCAGAACTGGATACCTGGACTGGTTCCACACTAATCTGGCCACCCCGAAGCACATCTCTGAACAATCTCTATGGCTGGCACTTAGGAGATATGCACGTAAAAGCCTTAACTGAATCTCACCTACAAATTCAGTCTGGACCATCCTGCTAAATTAGGTGCCTTCAAAAACAAAGCTCCCAAGGCCCTCAACAGAGAACATAAGATTAGGCATCACTTGCTTGACCAATTAGCTGCTATTTGAAGTTTTACATGCTTGGCATAAATTCATTTAATCCTTAAAAGGTTTGCAAAGTCTTTAACTTGCTGAAAACAAGCAGCGGCAGAGAGTTTCCCTATGCAGAAGTCCCTAGATCTGCCCCACCAGTGGGCAGTGGGTTTAAAGCTCAAGAAACTCTACCTCTCTTTGTTCTCAGGGTCTCACTCACCTCTCCTCTCTCCAGCATTATTTCAGTCCCTGTAGTAGCAAATGGGGTAGACAGGCTCTGCCTTGCCCTGTAGCTCACAGAATGTGGTTCAGCCCTGAGCAGGACTAGTCCCCCCATCTTTGAGCCTAAAAGACAGCAGCCAGGAAACCCTGTAGCTGCAGTGGGTTACTTCCCTGTCAGTGAATACCTCTCAACATAACACTATTAAATAAATAGCACACAGTGGTGTTGACTTTACCTCTGTGCTGTACCCAGCACGTAGCTACAGCTCATATTGCACCACACAGACCTAATGTTTGCTTTTCAACGATGGCCTGTGTTGGCTTACCCCCTCCAGGCCCATTTCCCACCCCCAACTTGAACCTGTGCTATTGCTGTACTTCCTCTTAATTGCCAAAAATTGCTTGTCTCCTCCATGCCCTGGGATTGTTCAAGGTATCCATTTAATGGTGCTGATGCTCCTCTTGTATCGAAGCCAGTTTGGTATTACAAAAGATGACATTACTAAAACTTAAAATGCTGTTCTTAATAATGACATGATACAAAATTAGTAATGTAAGCTCCAATAATTTGCTGGTCTGTTCCACTTTCTTCCGTTGTATAAGCATTAGAAAATAAACCACCCAAGTTCCTGATAATGGTGTCTTACTCTCAACACACGTAAATGCAGGGCCTAGTTTTGGTAGCTTTTGAAACACAAGGACAGTAAAGGAGGCCATTTGGAGACTCATTTAGAGGCAATTACCTTATTCAGTGTATATTTTAGCTGTACAGACCTTACTCTGGCCACACATTAATCCCACCTTGTGTTAACTTCCACACCAAGGCATCCAGTTCAGCACCAGAGGTTTCTCATAGGGAAGGAGCACAAGAACATCCCTCAAACTTCTTCTTAAGGGAGAAGAATTTGATTTTCCAAGTTAGACTTTAAAACTTCACTACCACCTTAAAAAGCCTCTGTTCTCTTCCTGTTGAAACTGATGAATCTTAGTTTTGCTTGGCAGGTCCTGTTTCCCAAGACCTGCCTCTCCTCCCCTTCTCCTTGTCCCACATCTTTCCCTCCAGAGCTTTCCTTGCTCCCATCTTCCTAATCATCTTGGGCTCGTTTCCAGAGATACTTGTAAAAATACAGCAGCATGCTATAAACAGCCAGTCTCTTCAGATTTAAAATTCACTAGTTACTGTTTCTGAGGCAGGAGAGGGGAAAAAGGGTATTCCAAGGGGACCCCTTTGACGTGACCATTCATCTGCCTACATCAGCAGTTCCCAAGCCTGGCAGCTCCCACCCTCGTTTCCGGGCTCGTGACCTCCCTTCCATCAGCACTCCTTGGGGTCGCAACCCCAACTTTGGAAACTTCTTGTCTGGATCAGTCAAAAGTGACGCCTCAAGAATAATTTTCCAGCCCGTGCCACGTTTGTTTATGCTCCTGAGGGGTGTGTTTACCCTGGAGTTCAGGTTCAAACTTGTCTCTTTGCTTGTTTGTAAGTTTGGAAAGAATTTCTGGGTGTCACTCAACCAGTTGATAGCAAACACCAACTTTTGACTGTTCTGGTTAAGGACAATTATATCCCAACTGACCTGGTATGGCATTAAGCTCTTGGTTACAAAGTTCAGCTGTGCTTGGAAGAAGCAAGGATTTTGCTTCTCTGCAGAGTCTGGAAGCTTCATTGTTTTCCCTGCTTGCATGTCACGATCATTCAGATGTAACAATTACCATGCCCAAACCACTCCTTATGCAGTGACACGATTTCATCCCCCACGCTCTGCCCCCTCTCTGCTGCACACATGCATGCAGATGGCTGAACTCTCACAGCTGGTTTTCTGCACGTCAGGTTGTCTTTCTCTTCACGGTCATTCAGACTGTGTGGGCAGTGAACATTGTAATATTCTAATTTCCCACTCTGCTTTGTCATCTTTGCTTGCTGATAAAAGGGTGGTGGGGAGGGGGAAGATCAACAGATAGTGGTTTGAAGACATCTTGAAAACACCACTAAAAATGCTAAAACTGTCAGAACATTTGCAGTTTGGATGTGCTACAGCAAGTCCTGCTTTGGAATTTCCCTGGAATTAAAATAATAGGCCATTGTTCAACTACCTGTTTCTTCCATTTTCACATCATATTCTTATTCAGCCTACATGTCTCTGTAGAGGTGGTTCTGCTCCTGCATTAAAGACCAGTTCCTTTAGCTTTCCTGCCCACAAAATTTCTCTCACCTTGCACTCTCTTATTCTAAGCCTAAAGCAGTTGTTTGACTTTCTCTTTAACCTCAGTGTATTTCAATGTTACTGTTTTTCAATTTAAACAGCCAAGAGATATCTGCCTAGACACACCAGACTGGAATTTGGGGAATGTAAAGTGGAAGCTTAGCAGTAGCAGCAGCACCTGGGCGCAGCCAGCCTTCATACCTGCCTTGGGAAAACACAAAATATAAATCTTGAGTCAAAGGGAAACCAGGTAATACTGAGTATTAACTAAGGGAAACCAGTTATTAAACTGATGAAAGGACACACCACCACCTCTGCACTTGAGAGGGATAAAGTTATTCAAGATCAGTAGAGGAGGGAGAGAGAAGAAAGACATTTGTGACTTTTCACCACTCAGGCACATGTGAGTACATAAGGCAGTTGGATACAACCCCTTTTTCTAATTATTCAGTCTCTAAATGAGGTTTAAGCATCTGACTTTGGATGCTGCCAATAAAAGAGATTAGGCTGGAAATGTTTCAGCATGAAAAGCAACCACTGAAGACAACATCAGGGCTTCTCTCTCCCTCAAGTATGAAGGCAAACCCCATGGCCTGGCAGTGCAGGCCAGCAGGTGAGGAAAACGAAGTCATGCTTTGTTAGAATGAAACTTGGTGAGCATCAGAGCACATCATCAGCACAGAGAAATTCCTGTAATGATGTGCATGAGACCATCACTTGTTGGTCACTGTACTGCACTTGCAGAAGGCTTGCAGATCCCTACTGAATTGCAAATGGTTTTTACTTTCTTCCTGTCTTTTGTTGACACTGCCTACAAGAATGCAGAGAGGTCAGGTTTGCCTTCTGCCTTCGCTTGTGCCATTATGAAATGGAAAGCTGCTGGAGATGTCAAAGTGGTGGACTCAAGAAGCTGGTGTGGTTATTGCTACTGAGTTGAGTGTACGTGAAATATCTCTGCCTGTGACATCTCCGATTCCAGCCAGGGGGATTCAGATGGACAGAACTTTCAAGGTTTGTGGGGAATTGTCTGGTTGTGGTTGATTTTGCTTTTTTCTTCTTTCTAAATTAATATATTTGGATTTGCTTCAACTAGGAGGGAATTAAAAATTTTGCCTGAAAGGATAGAGCACTGGACTGATCCCAGATCTGCAGATAATAATGCAACCTCATGCTTAGAAAATGTGTCTTCATTAATAGTGTTCTACATAAAGGAAAAACTGTACTGTTAAATATAAAAGAGATACCAAAATTAGAATAATCTTATTCATCCTGTTAATGCATATTAGAGAAGGATTGGTAATATTCATGGACTAGATAGAATTTACTAAACAGGTGGACAACTAAAAATATTTTGACCAATATAGGAGATAAAACCTCCTTTTGAAGAAAAAGGCCAATATCAAAGGTTCACGGCTGAAAAACTAATTAAAACACAGCCATTGTAGCTACATGACATTTGTATAATCAGATCAGACTCCCATTTGATTTATCAAATGCACAGGGGCTCTTGTTTCAGGGGTGTATGGAAGCACACTTTGAAGTGCATATTTCATATCTGGATGAAGCTCTTGTGTAACAGGTGCAGCATTTGTAAAACATCCAAGAAAATACAAAGGGCCCTTTTAAGAGAGAGATTCCCCCCGCTGGGAAAAGTTCTTCTCTTTAAGATTACAAGGCCATTAGGCTAATATTTGGGCTATTCTTGCTGATCCAAAGAAACCAAACAGCACATGGAAATGTTGGAAGGTCATGGGTTTAAATCTTGTCAAAGATACTTTGAGGATTTTTTTTTTTAGTAGAAAGGCCATGCGCTTTATTGATCCATTGAAATATGACACTGGAAAATATTTTTCAGAAAAAGTGGGTGTCACAGGGTAAGGGAGTGGAGTTCAGCTGCATCTCCATCCTGGCTTTCAAAGACACATATCACCACAGTGCTTCTTGTCATTAAAGGTCCACAGGTCTCTCCTACCACTGCCAACACAGACAAGACTCCAGCAGGTTATCATCAATACATGTATTTTAGACCTCAGGGTACCAGAAGGCCTACCCTAAACATGAATATTTTCGGGAAAGGGGGCTTCTTGGGAAGGTTTTCAAAAGATGAAAGTGCTTTTGAAGAAAGAGAAACTTTGCTTGCAAATCACATAACAGCTGCAGAGCAAGGGATGAAGAGAAAGTCTAAAGTGAACTCTGCTGGCCACTCTGCTTTCCCAGAGAGCTGAATGAGGAGAGCTGAGCTGGGACATCTCAGTAAGGCTCCCAGTGCCAAGGATTGTACATAAAATGATGCTAAGGGACCCACTCTGCTCAACTTATTACAGGAAAGATAATCATATTTGCTCGTTTTACTCATTTTTCAGTTCTGAATGTGTGCCCATACATATAAACTGTAGAGGGGAAAAATAGTAGGTGAAATAATCCTACAAAGCAGCAAGGGAACTCACTAAAAATCTGTAATTCTGAGTGAGAATAACTGCCAGAAAGTTCATAGGGCTTCCTGTGTGATCCTGTACCTGTCAAAGAAAAGGATCTACACAAGGTCTTATTTGTGAAACTGAAAAATCCACATAGTCCTTGAAAGCAGATGAACTCTTTGAAATAAAGAGTGCAAAGGGAATAATTCACCACAGTTTGTTTCTTCTTGCCTTTCATTAGCATATTATTCCCTAAACCAGCCCAGCAGGAAACAGAGACATGGAAAATAAGTACAAGTAGGTATTGCCATGAGAGCAGCAAGCCTTACTCCATCTATTCTCAAAGTAAGAAGCTTAACTGAATTATATGATGATAAAACAATTTCATCTGAGGCACCAAATCTTCAGTCCCAAAGATAGAAACATTTTATCTGCATCTGAGAAATGACAATGATCCTACAAACTTGGAGGCTCATGGAATTACA
The DNA here is from genome assembly GCA_013399195.1 of Dicrurus megarhynchus. NCBI lineage: Eukaryota > Metazoa > Chordata > Aves > Passeriformes > Dicruridae > Dicrurus > Dicrurus megarhynchus. The sequence goes on from VXAD01012519.1 coordinate 1,002,690, forward strand.
ATAGCTTTCTTCGAAGATGCCGAAAGGCATGGATGCCAAAACAAGATCAGGGAAGCTGAAACTGATAGTGCACAAGATTATATGAATCAACCAAACAGCCCAGTGATGCTGGGGTCAAGCAGATGGGAGGATAAAAAGAAAATAAGACTGCAGGCCATGGGTATTTGAACCGTATGTGAACACATTTACATTCAGTGTGGCACTATCCATGTGTCACACACAAAAGCGGGACCTGCGCTAGCCCCGAGGAATGCTGCAAAATTGCCTTATGACAAGACATTCACTCATGACATGGACACTTCTCTAAATTAAGTGCTTTCTAGTGCCAGATAGTCTTTCAGACTTGCTTTTTTTAGTGGGTGCTTTTTAAATAGCTTGCTGTCCAGTGACTTGGAATCACATGTTTGTGCCTTTGATCATTCAGAGAGTATTTCACAAATTCTTTGGGAAAATACTCAGACCAGCCTAGATAAATAACAGAGCTATGCCTGTCACAAACTCCCTTCTCTACCTGGAACCAGCTGAAGACAGGGGGAGATGTTTCCACAGTCAGCACCAGGGCTAAAACCAAGGAGTGAAAGTTGCTCACCTGTAAGTTTGAGCTCTAGGGCTATTGCTAAGAAGCAGAACAACCAATATACATGGTCAGTGGAATGACACAAGTAAAGACATTTACCACATGAGGGTGCAGAATTGGAAAGGAAGGCTGGGATTATATCTGGCCAGCTCCTGTTGTATTAAGAAATGCATTTCTGCAGAAGAAAGAGAGAGTGGTTTGACCATACAGATAGGGACATAGCATAGCAAGGACAGAAAGAGGCACAGCAGTTTTAGAGGGATGGAGTGATTTTGGGATCCTTGCAGGTCCCTTTGTTTTTTCTGACATGCACTAGAGCACTTGAAGGCAGCTCTGAGTTGTTTCCCAGTGTCTGCAATGGGTCCTTCCTGCAGTGCATTTCAGCATGGCCCATTTCCAGGGTCCCTGTGCAGTGGGTCATGAGCTGAAAGGAATACACAAAATTGGTTGTTCTTGCCTCTCCTGCCCCCTTTCTACAGCCTCTGAGAGTGGCCAGGACGGCATATAGGAGGATAAGTGCAAGCAGGAGTGAAGTCCTGCCCCAAAAGTGATTGAGAAGTTTGTTCAATAAACTGGCTGGTAAAGTTGACCAGGAAGTCTGATGCATTAAGTCTTACAGAAGGGATCATCCTTGGACGGAAATACACACCTTCAGTTTTGATGCGTAAGATCACCACAGACCTCAAGCAAATACTCCACAAGTCATCAGAAATTCACTAGTATGAATGAAAGCTGCTCCACTAAACCCTGCAATCCACTGCACAGCAAATTGCCACAGGACTGAACCCCAAAATGCTCCATGGGGGTCCATCATGTACCACCGAGGCCCAGCAGCCTCCTCCACCAGGCATTGGCCTAACTCATTCTCTCAAGTGTACCTGATGGACTGAAAAGAAGATTTGGGAACCCAGAATGATGCCTCAGAACTGCACAGATGTTAAAAAGGCACAAGCAAACAGCGTAAGCAGCCCTTCTTCTTGCTGTCCAAATCTAAGAAAGGATGCAACAGAGGGCAGCGAGTTTTAATGCATGACCAGAAGCTGCTGTAAAATTCCTTGTGGAAACATGAGATCTATTACATTTATCACAAATTTGCTAAGTAAGGTTAATACCGTGGCATTGACCCTGCCTCCTATGCCCTTAATAACATTATTATGCTTTGTCCTGTTAAGATTTTACAGCAGAAGAGATAACACACGGTCGATAACCCATTATTAACAGGTACTTTTCTTCTTCTCCCCTTGCCCACCAACTCCAGCCCATTGCAGCAGGGAAGATAATGCTTCAGCCAGAGAATTTTGTTCCAATGTCAGCCTGTAACCAGCATATGCCTGAGGAATAAGAGACTGATCAAGCATTGTGGTCTCTATCCTGGCAGTCGAATAGCCTGCATGAATATCAACATTATCATAAATCATTCAACTGCTGAAAGTCATCCTAACATCAGAAGGAGCTGAATAGCAACCATTTCTCAGTCCTTATGCACATCCACTTACAGCAGCTGAGCTGTGGGAGTATATAGACCTATTTTTCAGCTGGCATGATAATCAAGTCATTCCTCATTTAAGAGTGAATTCATTTGCCTTGATATTAGCCCTAAATAAGAATACCAGAAATTGATACGTAATTTTCAGCTCAAACTAAGATTTAACTGAGGCCACAACAGTCCCTTATTCCTTAAAACACATACAAAATCCCCAGCAAGATTCTTATCTTGGTGTGAATCTATGAATCTAAACATACTGAATTAAATTTAAAAGCCACCATTGCAGACTGGTGTTTCTCAGCAGCCCCAGCATAGCCATAAAAATCAGAATCTGTCCTTAATATCTCTGCACACTGGTACTGTGCAGAACTAGCTCCAGACTATTTATAGCTCACACCACATATACACACTGCAGCTTCCAAAGGAATATTTTATCTTTTGGGAGGACAATGCTTTCAGTAATGTAAGAAGCCAAAGTTTTGCTTTAAAAAAAAAAAATCTCTGCTCAAACCCTTAACCTGGAAGAGTGGCCCTGCACTGCCAATCAGATAATGAGCTTAATTCTTACATCACACTTTATTTGTAGCTCACTGTGTAGTTAATGTTTGCAGCTTATCTAACAGGAGAAATGTGAAACCAGAGTTTTAGAACAATAGAAACAAGGCTGTCACCAGCAGGCTGCCAATGAATCATGTCCCCGCAGTCAAGTTCTCCCAGAAGGTCATTTGTAACAGAAATACATCCCTGCCTGAGCTGGCAAAACACTGAAACACATTTCTCAGTTTTATCCTAATAAAACATTGAGCAGATCAATTACCAGAACCACTTCACCTGGTAGTATTTTTAAGTTCTGTTGACTGCGAGACTTAATACTAAAAGTTACGGAGAGAGCAGGCATGCTTGCTTTTGTGTCTGGGATTCTAGACGTGGTTTTACCTTCCATCTAAATTGAAGGTATCAAAAAACCTTTTACAAACCTTAAGAAAAGTGATTTACTGTTCTGTTTCACATTTTCAAAATCAGATTTTTTTTTTTTTTAAATGCTAAGTAACTTTCTTTCCATACCATTCAGAACAGAAGCCCTGAAATCATGGAAAACCACTGAGCTCTGCAAGAAAGATTTGCAAAGAGACAGAAAGCAGCACCGAGACTTTCTTTCTTCTAGTTCAGATGTAGATGCAGAAAAAGGAGAAGGAAGCACCAAAAAAAAAAACCCAACAAGTGCCCAAACCTGAGTCATAAAAGCTGCTTTTGCTCATACAGAATTATTTTAGAGTAATTGCAGCTTAAAAAAGAAAAAACATCTTTTCTGCTGCGCTTGCAAAAGAGCTCCAGATTTTCTGCAAGAGGGAAAGCAGATGATGGGGGGAGCTGTTCTTTTAAGAAAAATGTCATTGGCACAAACAGCTGGCACTTGGTGACATGTTATTTATATGTGCAGTTGCTCGTGTTTTTTAACAGATAAGAAAGCATTATCTCATTTGCAATTCAGGTGAGGAACACAAGCAGCTCTGCAGCGCCACCGGCCTCTGGGCCACGTTTCTTATCATATCAGAAACATCTGTCATTTTGCAAATGAGTTCAGTATAAAAGTGCATCCAAAATGCAGTTTCAGGATGAGACAGCATTCTGCAAGGAAACCAGAAAAGCAGCCTCCCCCTGCAAGTGCTGGGATGGTCTGTCCCATATTCACCAGTTGGGATGAGAGCAAGGACTGGGAGGGGGAAGGGGGAGAAAAAGAGAGAGACCTTGGAAGTGCCATGATTATAAATTATCCCTTCTCTAGAAGCCAGCTGTGCCTGAGAACAGGCTTGCTCCTGAGGGTCTGGCAGTTCATGCTGCAAAATGGTTATCGCATCATAAACAGACCTGGCTGAATGCTGGCCTTTGTGGTCCAGAGGACTTTACTCAAGAAAATACCGATGGGCTGGGGTAGGAAGGATGCGTGGAGAGGTGGCCAGCACAGAGATTACTGCCAGAAGTGCACTTGTGGGGGCTCTGCTCACAGAGATAGAAACGAATCCATTTTAAGGGCACCTGAGGATGAGTTGCTAGGAGCTTCCACTTCCAGGGAAGGCAAGGTGTGCCTCTAGTCCAAGCTGAGGGGAAAAAAACGGCAGGTTGAAAACTGCTCATGCACCCATGTTCATCCCTGCAGTAATGCTGCACATGGCACAAATTTAGAAGCCAACAATTCATAGTATGAACCATGTTTTTCTCTGGTGTTGTTCTCCAGGGCTGGGTCTAGTACCCCTGCGAGCACAAGGGCATTTTTGTACTCCTCTTTAGCAGGACAAAGACAGCTCAAGGTGGCTTCAAAATCCCTCATGCTTAGAAATGCCTCTGTAGCTCTGGAAGCAGGCAGCTGGATTGAGATCCCCATCTGTGTCACACTGAGTGACTGCTTCCTGCTTTGCCTTTGGGCTTTTATTAAAAAATACAGGAGGAAAAATGACTGTGTCTTTATCCCTGACTGAGAAACCCCTCTGAACTTCAGCTGATGCGCAGGGGAAAACTAGGGACAGACTCTGAACTGGGTTGTTTCCTTTAGCCTGTGCACAGTCACATGCTGCCTTGTCTGTCCCATCAAAGACCCTGTTGGTGATCCTTTATGGCTGCTGTACATCCAACTGTACATGAATTGTGAAACATCCTCTTTTTTCCCCCAAGGAATACTCAAACTGGGCATGCAGCTAAAGAAAAATAGATGAAAATACCTATTTTAACTTTGCTTCTAATCAGAAAACATGTATTCTTAAATATGCATACATCAGCAGAAACAGCAGGTAAGGGCTCCCACTCTAAAACAAACAGAAAGATGCACTTTGAGCCCTCATTTGAAATGGCAGTAAAAGCCCAGCCCAATAATTATTTTCCTTGATTTTCAGCCAGACGAGGCACAAGACAAATAAGTCATCAAGGACAAATAAAAGGAGGTTCATTCATCGCATTCAGGGCTGGAATTTTTAATGGTCACCAAATGAACTAAGATAACTAAGTCACCATTGTAAATATTAATCTTTAAAGGAAAACAATACTCCCAACAACAGGAAGCCTGATAAGACATTGGATGTGGCCATCAGTGTTATGGAGTCTCTCTAATTTCCTTAGTTTTTTCTTATGCCTTTAGAGGGATCAGGAAGGGGACCATATGGTATCTCTCAAAGGAAGTAAATTAACATTATTAATAGCTAATGTGGGAGAGGTGAAACAGTGATTGTTCGTTCGGATTGTTATTGTGCTTTTGTTGGGGGGGAAGCCTGCCTGCTAGTAAGCTTAAGCACTCAAGCCAAATTCAAAATCTTGTATTTATAAACAGAGATCTGATAACAGTTGCCTAAGCATCCATGATGCTTTGCCAGCGCACGCACATCGAGCTGATCTGAAGGGCCTGTGTCCTGGGGTTTGACCCAGGAGTTAGCTCACACAGAGGAGAGCTCAGGCTGTGGTCCCTGTTCCCAAGTAACACCTCGTGAGGACCCTCACATTCTCCTTTGTGTTGGTTTAGTTTGAAGCAGAGGGACAAGGATGGGGAGATCTGCACTTCTGAGGGACACAGCCTGTCCTCTGGCATCCACTGAGGCAGTGGAGCAAGGAGCCCCAGAGGAACTGGGTTCTCACAGGCAGTGGTCACCCTGTGGGATGCCTACTTTTGAGCCCACAGCATTGGCACAGCTGGTTTGCTCAGCAGGGTGGTATGGAAGTGGCAGAATTATTTTGTGGGAAGCAGTGATAAAGTGCTGTATTAGGATTGATTGAATTGGTGACTTGGATGGATATGTCAGAGCCCTGGGATCCCTTGCACTTTCTCTGCACTAAGAGAAGAATTTACCTTTCTTAGGCCTCTGCTTTTATCTCCCAAATACTTAGAAGGTGGTATTTATTCACTGTAAATAATATTGCCACTTAAGTTATAAGTTGTGGCCACTTGAAAGGTTGAGACCCTGATCTCAAAGTCATCTGTTTGTCCCAGAGCACCTGAAAGCAAAAAATGCATTTCTCATTTTTTCAAGAGTTTCTGTACTTTCTACTTTCTCCCCAATCATGAAAACCCAAGGCAATTTCTAGCTGGCCTTGCAAAAGTGGACTTTATGATACCTTGCATGTTAAGACAATCTGCAAAATAAATTTGACAGGTAAAACTGAGAGGAGTTGATTACAATTACCCAGTGAGCTAGGTAGATTTTAGCAAACTTTGGGTAAATTGTTTAATAAATTCCTCAGAAAGAAAACAGTGGAATTTGGTATAATTAACTCACTGGACCTTAATAAAAATTGAGCAGCCTAGTAAGAATACCTCATGCTTCAGGGCACATGGTGATTACTTTACAGAGATAAAGGAATTCCCTCTTCCCTTGAAAGCTTATACTTCAACTGCAGGATGTCAGCTGGATTTTGGTTTCTAGGCCTGAAGAGGACAACTTGAGTATTTTAAGACTATAAAGACTTCAGTTGAACTTAGGTGCAACTGCTCTGTAAGGAAACCTCTTCCCTACCAGACAACTCTACTTAGAGAAAGAAGTCAGTAAATTCTGATTAAGTCTTGTCTTACATCTGGTCTAAAATACCTCTTCCTGGGTGATGATGGGATATTTTATTTCTTAAGAAACTCATCACATTGACCAATAAGTTCATGAAAGGCTGAAGAGATGTGCATTGTTTCCTGACTCTGTGGAGTCATATGACATGGATAAATTGTTCTCTGCTGAAGCCTGGGTGGTTTGTAACGTTGTGAAGTTTTCCACACTGTAAATTTTAGGGCCCTTTCGTATTTCAAGTTATGTAAACTTATAATAAAACTGTTGTTCCTTGGCTCTGCAGAATGGGACTTTCTGCTCCATCAGGACAGGGTTGATTTCCAGACACGAAAGGGAGGACGCTTTCAAGATGGTTTAGGAGAGGACATTTGCATAACATCCACATAAGTATGAGAAGACAGATGTTTTGTCAGAACAGTTCTACAATCAGGAAAAACACTAACTCAAAGAAATTAAATGTGTCAAGCCAAACTCTCTAGTGATTGAAATACCTTTTAAGATAGCAAATCTGCCAATCTTCATAATCTTAATTACCAATATCAATATGATGACATCACCCAGGTGATTATAACTCATTAGACTGTGGTCACACATTTGCTTCTTGTTCTATCCCCCACCTTCCATCCATGTTGGGCACCAAGTGTGGTTGGTTTGGTGGTGGCAGATGAAAACAATTCTACTCTAAAACCACCACAACCTCAAAAACCAAAGAAAGTTACAGTGCACTTCCAGGGAATTATAACACCAAGTCCAAAGGTTTACAGATCTCAAGAGGCCCTGTCTTACCCCGATATCAGTGAGGTCTTGGAGTTCACGTGTCTGTGGCAGCTGGAGAGCATGAGTAGCACTGGGCCATACAAAGGTCACAGGCACACAGTTAACCCCTGCACAAAGCTATTGCTCACTTGCAACCCATTCTCTATCCTTAATCATGTAATTAATCACACTTTGTGAGAGCTTCAGGAAGGAGGGAGTTGTCTGGGGTGGCTGCGATTACTCAGTTGCAACGTGGACTCTCCACCCAGGCAAGGGATAATTGGAGAAATCTAGCACTGCCTCCCTCCCCACCCATGCCGCATGGACCTTGGGCCAGGGCACAGAATCCATCCCTCTTCCACCCTGGCACATGAGAACGAAGGGCAGACTTGGCTCCTGCCCTGTTCTTGACCGGAGCAGCAGCACCTGGAGCAAGACATCAGGTGACGGTAACAGGTTATTTGTGGTAAAGCTCAGCAACTTGATTACTAATCTCTGGAAAGAAGGGGAAGGAGAGGAAGGATTTTAACCCCGCAGTGAGTGCTTCTCAGTCAGCTGGCACAGGCACACAGTGCCTCCCAGGGCCACCCCAGGGAAGTGTGCCTCCAGGGCACTTGGCTCCCCAAGCCAGGGCATGTCTCTGACTGCCACAGGACAATTTATAGGACAAATATTGGGGATAAATGAGGATAATCTCTGCTTTAGGTGTCTTACAAAGAAGGTCAGGTACTCTCTTTCCTTGTCAGATGTGATGAAGTCAGGCAGCTCCCAGTAAGAGGAGGTATTTGTTTCTCAGAACAAGTAATAATAAAATCCCCTACCTAGATCCTAAAGGTTTCCTAGATTTAATCTTCTCAAAACTCAGACAAGATCATTACAGTGAATTCTGTCTCTAAAGAGCCATAACAGTAAATTACATTACCAGCATCAATCCCTTTCTGGTATATGCTTTCTTTACTGTTCTCATGCTAGCAAATACACAGGGGTGCTATAATACTAATGTCCCGAGCTCAGACACTAACATCCTTTCAAGCAACTTGGCAGATCGGGGTAGATTAGATAGTCACATGAAAGCAAAGGAGGAATCTGCCCCAGCAACTTCTGCTATTTTTTCTGTAGTTAATCTGATGATTTCATACTATTTGGTCATAAGATGTTGTTTTGGATATTCAGTCATTATCATGACAGGTTTCTTCTTAAACAGCCTTTGGGTAACAGACATTTGCATTGCTGGCAAAGTGGCAAAATTGGGACTAACCAACTCCTGCTCTTGAAAGATCCCACTATTCCCCAGCTGACAGGATTTGAGAGGCCATATGTTGCATGATCTCCTCTGCTTATAGATGTGATTACTGAAACCAGAGGAGGTCTGAGAAAAAGGCACGTTCCAACCTCTATTTCACAATCCTTGGGTATGTAAAAGCCCAGTTACCAAGAGATCAGACGAACAGCAGTTCCCCACCGCTGTGAAGGAGGAATATTCCTTGGAAATATCTGTCTTATGCCACCGTGGGCAGGATGCTGAAGGCAAAGAAGCAGCAGCCAGAGGAGGCCAATGGGCCTGCGGTCAAGCCAAGACTGTGCTCATGCAAGAGGAAAGTTCAGTGATTTCTTTGGAAAGGCTGATTCAAAACATTGGAAAAACGTGGCAACACAGCCACTGAGAGATCACTGTTACAACTGAGCCATTTGTAGCACTCCTGACCTCGCAATCCCCTTTGTCATGCCTTCATGTGTCCAGCTCTTTGTTTACATCCAGGCACGTTGCTGCAGCACTTGAGCAGCTTCAGCAACGTTTTTAACATATCAGCATATGTTTTATATAATATAATATATATATTTTAATTAAGCTGATGGGATTGAGAGCAGCATTTGGTGCTCAAGGCTGCATACAGCATGAGCTTTTACAAATTACCATGCCCACATAATTATGAAAATAAGAACTGAAAGAGGCCTTGCTGTCCAGGTAACTCTGAAGTTCTACATACTCCACCACGTTAAACAAATGCACGTTATTTTATTTTCTGTCTATTCTGCTCAGTGCTTTCATGATCTTTTGAAAGTTCAAAGATAAACAAGAGTCCCCTGAAATGACCCATCTGCAGTGGATAAAAGAATAGGCAAGGGGAGCCCTTGCAGTGTTAAGCCAGTCAAATTGTCCATGGCTGCAAGAAACCTCTCCCTAAAGCAGGTTCACCCCCACTTACCCTCCTCACATGTCACTTCACACCTCAGGCAGACTCACCTTGGTTCCCTTACTGTATGTTTTCATGAAGTCCCAGACAGCTTTGTAAATCCATGTACCAATACAGGCACCAAGGCCCGGCCACTGCCAGGGGAGCAGATCCAACAGACAAGTGGCCCAGCCTGGTTCCTGCCACCTTCCCCGACGGCCTTACCTTGCTTCTGGTACCGACAGAACTGGGCAGAAATGGCATCCAGCTCCAAACTCCTCACCTGGGAAAAGAGAGGAGGCAAGGAGCCTGGATCTCTGGCTCGGTCACCTCTAGTGAAGTCAAGCCTAGGGGTGGATGGGGCCTAGAGCCCACACAGGCAACACAAACTGAGAAGCTGAGGGATGGGCCCACCATTGCACTGGGTACAACAGCAAGGCCACATCATAGAAAGTGGAGAGAGCAGTGTCACTGCTTGTGATGGCACAAACTGTCTCTGCTTTCTGTGCTTACTCTTTATATATATAAATATATATATAAATATACACGTGCACACACAAGCCAGGCAAGCCAGGCAGCATTCCTCAGCTCTAGCTCTGTTCACCTTGTCACCCATGACCAAGTCCTGTGAAAAGGCAGGTGGTGAGTTCACAAGGATGCTCCCAACAATGAACAACATCTCACAAGTAAAGCCCAAGGAAAAAAGCCGACTTGCTGCACACTGGTCTCCAGGTTTGGTGTCTTTGTTTTGGAAGAGCTCCCTGGAACTGGAGATGGTCCATAATTCTAGCCAAGAGTTCCAATCAAAGCCTCACCAGCATCCCATCAAAAGTCTCATCACAATTCATCACATATTTTGCTGGTTCCCAGACTGCAATGACAGGGCAGGCAGCTAGCATTATTTTAAACTCTAGAACACTGTTCTGAAGCTTGCCAAATTTACACTCCAGGTTTTTAATTCAACTTGATGAGCACTGAGTCTTCATGCCAACTGTGCCTCATGGAATAGATGCTTGTGTGCAAAACAAGCTGCTGTGCCAGACTCACCTCCATTCTGTATCTTCCATGTACCAACTACACGACCACAACTTAAACCTGCAAGCAAAAAGGAAGAGACAGACAAGCTCCATCACCATATCCCCCTCTCAAGAACCCAATCCAGCTCTGTTTACAATGAGTTTTGTACTCAGGCAATAAAAGGCTCTTGAGCTAGAGAGCAACAGTAAGGTTAATTTCCTTTTAAACAACACTACTACTCAGGAGCTTCTGACTTGCAGTTAATACTGTTGTTTGGCCAGTAATAGGCATAGATGCCCCCAGTACATATGGAGACATTCCAGCTCCTAGACCTTAAAAGAGATACTTAAAAAATATATAGATACCTTCATATTACTTTAGAGATTGGAAAACATAGGCTTGAGAAAAGTATCAGATAAATCACCCAGAATCCCACAAAACCAGAGCCAGAATCACACCTACATCTCTCCATTTTCTAATGTCCAACTGTCTGCATATTTTTCAGTCTGGTTCTGCTGAAAACTTATGTTGTGACAAGAATCTAAACACTTTTAAACACTTTTGACTTACAAACTATGAGATCACATTTGTCAGATGTAAAACTACAAGTAATGCATGCAAATTTAAAGTTTTCTCAAAGCAGAATGGAAACATTTTAGTCTGAAATGGTAAGGATGGGGTGGGCTTACTGTAAGAAAGTACTTTTTATTAAATGTGAGGACACGTTCAACTTGACAATGGATCTTTCAAGTTTGACTGTTGATCCTCACCCTATATCCAGGATGAACATTTATTTTTATTGTTCCTCTTCTTTACAGGGCACTAGATATTGCTAATAACTGAATTGCAGTCACAAAGCACACTTGTACAGATAAGTCCAGTAGCTAAGCTGCTGACTGCATTTTCTGAAGTCCTTAGAAAACACCAACCTATAATTAACTTAAAATACCAGCCAAAAAGAATAGTTCAATCTGCAATGCACTCGTGGAGTTACATTAATGATACCTTCCCAAGCAGCAGGGACAGTGCAGGAGGTACAGTAGCCTAGGGATGGGTTGGGTGCAATACATCTGTAGGGCAGAAGTGTGTTCTTACCACAGGTGCCTTAAGCACAAAGCTGCATCAGGCTTGGTGCTCTTTGAAGACTCTCTCAGCACTATCACGTTTGAAATTTTGGGTTGGAGCCGTGCTTATTCATCCATAATGACAAAGTCAGACTGATCTCTGTTATTCTATCCTGAGCCCAGCTTAACTTCATTAACTATCAGAACAAGGTCATGCTCTGTTAAGTTTGTACTTTCACATCCCTTAGTAACTTTGAATCATCCTCGCTGTCAATGCACTGACATTTATGGTCTTCTACTATCATCCCTTTGTTTATGTTCAAAGTTCATTCACTGCCTTCTTCCATTAGGGCTCTGTAACACATTCTCTGCCCTAATACCTCTTCTTACCTTTTTCTTACTTGACCCATCAAAAGTTTCTATCTGTCACTGAAGAGGTAGTTTCCATGGAAACTCTGAAGAACAGGCTAAGTTAACGAGGCATAAAATGAAGACAGTGTCCTCAAGCTCACCCATTTTGAAAATCTAGGTCAGCAATGTTTGTTTAAAACATTCCACTCTTCTAAAACCATGTTCACTTGACTGTTAAGGATGTAATAAAAAGAGAAGCTCTAGTATATCCCAAACCTAGCATGTTTAATATAATACTGGATGTTCATGTGAGTAAACTATTTTTACAAATTCTCCCAGCCTGTTTTCCCTTTCAGTTTCCTTGGATAACCCACAGGCATTTAGTTTTATCATCCATTTACTTATCTTCACCAAACATTTACTCTGGCCATCATAATCTGACTTTCAGGTAGCGTTCAAGCAACCTGCTATGATCTCACTGAGGGCAGGAGGTATTGGCTGTGTCATTCCTTTTAATCTCAGTTAGAGGATCTACAGGAATGAAAGAACAGTCTACATGAAAGCCCAATTCAGTCTCAAACTGCACAACACACAAGCAGAAGCCCAGTAGTGAAACCAATGCTGAAATTCTGAATTTGAGTTTCCTTACAGTTGATGTTGTCTGATCTCAGCCACCAATTCCAAGTACCAAATGCTGATCTGTTGAAATGTAATGGACTGCGCTCCAGTAAATGATTTATTGCATTCAAGGGGTTTCCTTAGCGAGAATCACAGTTTCTCTCAAGAGAAGAAACAGCCATACCAAGTGTTAGTGCTAAAATATGCTGTCAAGTACATAAGATTGTGGAAGGCTGCCTCCAAGAAGCTGCTTTGGAGGGAAATAACACTGGTGATTTACTTGTTATTTCCTCTGCTAATTGAAAACAGATGCAATCAGCTGCAGTCAAATACCTTTTGAGGTGCAACTATATCACCAAATATACCCAAGTTTTTGGGCAGATCTCAATCTGATCTCCACTATTTCTCTCTAATTTATACTGACTGAGGGTCTTCAGTGCTTTGGGTAGCTGAGTGATGACCTGCTCCCATTAAAAGGTAAGGTCCTGTGAAGCACAGAGCTTTTTTTCCTGTTTTTTTCTGTTCACAGTGGATGGTGATGGGATTTCAGCTGTTGATGACAAGCAAGAAACAAAGGTTAAGAAAATACCTATAACCTCATGACTTCCTGAGAAAACAAGGTACACATGATGACAGCTTACAAAAACAATCTACTGTCCTAGTGAAAACCTAATGCAATCCACCCTACGTTCCTTGTGTTATCAAATATCAAATCTGAAGTAAATCAGGCCTTTTTCTGGCCAATTCCCTTTTCTCTGCCTAAACCCCTATGTAATGTGTTGATTTAGAAATGATGTACAGCCAGGACAGTTTGAACAACTTATCTGAAGCAGAACAGCAGTCCCCAAAAACACTTTGGTGTAATCCAATTACACTAATTAAAATAATTATTTCCACTTAGTTTGCTACTGAACTGCTTGCTTGGCACATCTAGAGTCAGTGCATACAAAGGTCAGGTGCAGCCTCTCCAAACTCTAGGGAGGACATAAAAAAGTAGTGTAGCAGGATGCAAGTCTCTAGATGTTGTTTGTGGTTTGGTTTTGCTCAAGTATGTCAGTTAACAACAGGCAGGTGGAGAGCCTCCAGCTTGTTTCATCTTGTCTACACACATCATGCTTTCCCCCCTGAGCTCTTACTCTACTCCTCTGTTGTGCTGCAAACTGAATTCCCAGCCTGGAAAGTTTTCTCCAATGGTAAGTTTTGAAAGAAGATGTGCTAAAAACTTAAAATGTTTCTGCAAATGGGTACTTTGTGCCACTGGTTCTAGAATAAGAATCATAAGGTTGACAGATTGCCCTCTAAATTTGCAACTGAAGCGTCTGCTACTTGTGCCTACATCTTTTGCAGAATTTCTGGAGGAAAAAGTGATCCATTTTAGAAAAGAAACAAATAGAGACATAACTGTCAAACTTATTTTCTATTTTTTTCAGGGAGCTTAAAGGAAAGTTTCCTTCAACTCACTCTATGTTGTCAGTATAGCTTTGTCTCCAGCCCTTTACAATTTTCCAGCATGCCTGTCTGCTGCCAAATTCTTCCCTTGACACAACCACAGAATAAAAAATCCTTTTCTTCCCTCATTTGAACCTCCAACAAGCCACAGCGGCTTTCTTAACTACTGCCTTCTATGAAGAAGCACAGAAAGTCGTCCTCAGTCATGGCCACAGAACAACCATACAAAAGAACCTGGTTTCATTTTTTCCTTGTATCAGCACAGTAGACCTCTGATACTACCTTGAATAATACATCTAACTGGATACCTCAGCAAGCCCCTGGGTCTTTCAAAGTGCCACCATTCCTCTCCCCCACACAAGACAGCAAGCTATTCTTCCCCTCTGCTAACCCAGGACCAGGGGATTGCTGCCTCACCATCTGCATTTGGCCAGAACAGATGCAAAAAACCCAAAAAGATTTGGAACTCCCAAACCAACAGTAACTTTGGTGTAGCAGATGCTGCTGTAAAGGAACCTTGTGGCTACAGAAACTGGGACACCGGTGTTTTTCTCATATGACCTCATGTTGTCACTCACTATCTGATCTGTATCAAAAGGACAAGGCCACAATGTGCATACTGTCAGTATTTCCCTGTGCCTTGGACTTCTATCTTCTATGGACATCTGAGCCTTTTTGCTGCAGTTGTGAGATAACACTGACTATACTCATCAGGAGGCATATGAGGTTATCTGTCAGCATGTCTTCATCCACGACATATATGCACAAACTTCCAGGTGAAAAACAGGTCAGTTCGGATTAGCCTTTGTTTTAATTCTGGGGTGAAGTTAAAGACAAAGTAATACAGTCATCAGTCAGCTCTCAGATTATGACAATGATGGGGAGGAAAAAAATGAACCTGTTCAGTAGATCTATTGATCTATTTGGGGAGAACATAAATAATAGAACATATGCCAAGCACATGTGGATAGAAGGGACAGAGTAATCCATCTCCAAATGGCACCTGCTGATCTGTTGAATATATAAAATATGCCCTTGCAATTTATTGATTGTCATGGAATTGGATCAAAGCACTGATCTCTTAGTATTGGCAGTAGTCTGGCCAGGACCTAAAAGACCAAAATATATGACAAATCCCAGCTAAGAATCTTTTAGGTTCCATCACTTCTGTCATTTTCATTCAGAGGGTTTTTGGTGCATTCATTTATGTTTTTCCAGAACCTCTGAGTTATCTTTAATCAAGACTTATGTGTTGATGACAAACTGCATTCCATCATTCAGATGTCCTACTTCTATCCCAGGAATGCAGCTAGATCAGAGTTTGCCTTATCCCAGGAAGATTGTGAGATATTTATCCATTCTCATGTTACATCTTGGCTGGGCTCCCTCACACTCTTTGCTGACAGCTTTAACAAGCAGGGCCATGAATTTATTGCATCTTAAATCTAATTTATCTGCAAAAGATGCCACCTGTGACTAAACATTCATGTATCATTTTGCCTGACTTTAGAACCCATCAACACTCTTCCTAGGAAAGTGGTGTATTGATATTAACAATTCCTCTGTTAATGCTTATTGCCATTCACTGATCCTCTGCAATGGCAAACATTGCTCCAGGCTCATCCTTTCCCTTTGCTCCTGGTGGACAGATTTAGTGATCTGAGTGAGGGCAGAGAGCATACTAATTAAATTCAGATATTAAATCTAAATCAGGAGGTGCTTCAAACTCCAGGGAAGGCAGGGAAAACACGATTCAAAAGGAATTCACAGACCCTGGGACTAACAGGAAAAATCTGTCAGAATGCAGTTTGGGAAAAGAGAAATAACATGAAAGATACTTTCACAACAGAATCACTGCAAAATTTTGATGCTAAATGGATTGTAGAAAGTAAATCAGATCAAGGCTTGAAGTAAAATATGGCATTAATGAAAATAACACATGATTAGAGAAGTTTCCTTCATCAGAGGCAGAACACATTTCTATATTCAATTTACTCCCAGATTGCTACAGGCCACAACTGCACCCAAAAAAGCCAAAGGGTAAGAGGAAAACCAAAAGTGATTTATAAGGATAGATCTTAAGGACTAAATGTGAGTGGCACAGCCAGATGGATGGGGAGGAGTAGAAAGGTTGGCAAGAGCCTGCTAGGAAAACTAACATGGAAGGGAGGAATTTGCAAAAGCTCAGGGGGCTCAGCTGGGAAAAAAATTGAGTCAAACTTTGAAATAAAGGAGGATCCAGGGTTACTGTCCAGAAAATGGTGAAGTCTAAAGATCTGTTCACCTAAAATACATTCTCCAGGAAAGTAAATCTGATGGCTGACATAAGATGGGAATGGGCTGAAGGGCAGTAGAAAGAAATATTATTGTATTTTTTGTGCATAAAACAGCTACATTTTAAAGCACCAAGGGGTAAATCCTCAGCTGGACTAGACTGCTGCAGCTTCACCAAAGTCTGTCAGTTTACACCATCCAAGGTCTGGCATACCTATCATAATTCATGTGCTGGGTTGCAAACTGTAATTAACCCTGCCTCCACCCAGCAGAGTTCCCTTGCCCTTTCTATTTGTTACTCAATACATGCTTTAGGAAAACAGGGCTGAAAGGACCTTTTGGATGTCCTGATCCTGTCTTTTGCTGGTACAGTGAGCCATAACCACTCCAGCTGACAAACTGTAAAATGACCATGGTTGCTTGCTCCCACTGCTCTTTGTAAAAAAAGCCCCCCGTATAACTTGTCAGAGAACCTAACTTTACATCTAAAATAACCAAATCTGTTTTAAAACCATCCCTCTTTCTTTGTTAACAATGTTCTTCTCTTACCCTGGTGTTTAACTCTCCATAGTGAAAAGGGGTAAATGCCCTCTCTAATTACAGCTGATAAATTAGAGGAATGGTAACTTTTGCTAGAGAACTAATGATGTTACTATATGGCTTCTTTGGGATCATTTCCATAGGTGATGCTTTGAACTAGACCGTACTCACGTGGCCCCAGAAGGGCCAGGATTGCCAGGACCAGTCATGACAATATTTTGTTTACTTTTTTCGGAAAGTCAACGGTATTGAGTGGCTGGAAGTACCAGACTTAAACCCTGATCCAGATGAAGTCAGCATCAGTTCTGCCACTGGTGATAATTCTCTTGCATCTGCACATCTCAGATACTTGTGACATCTACCGTTGCTCATCTGCACCAAAATTCCTCCCCCATCCTAAATTCACACTGGCAAAGAACTCTTGTCTCTCCCCATTCCAGCCTTCCCACATACTTTCTGAAGGCAAAATTGAATGACCTTTCACCAGGCCAGAGCGCCATCCTTCACATTCAGTGGTGCCTAACTTGCCCTGGGTCATCACCAATAGGTTTTTCACAGGGTTAATGATTTTGGGAAGCTCTGAAAAGCATTAGCACAGAGTAATGCAGAACTGAGGCCATGCCAGGGGGAGGTGGAAGCCTCACGAGACTGGCCTTGACCACATTTGTCCCAGAAAAAGGGCATTCACCCCATCCCAGGCATGGGGGGTAGGGAGAAAGAGAAAAAAAAAATAAAATCAGGCCCTGGCATATAAAAGGTAGTGGAAATTTAATTAGAAGGTATGTACTTTACATGCAAAGAATTGTACAGACCAGCAATAACCTTTACATGCCAGGGCAGAAGTTGACTAGGGAGCAAACTCACTTTTTGATGCTGCACTCTACAGTGAACGAGGAAATAAAGAGGCCTGTTGAAAACCATTTTCCATGGCAAGTATCTTCAATGACCCAGTTTCAATGAGATTATCAAAACATGTATTTCACAAGATACTAGAAATCAAACAGATTTATGGGCAGTGACAGTAAATCATCATTGGATACATGTGGAAAAGCAACCAAGCTTTCAAACAAACCCTTCAACTCCGAGGCAGAAGTCACTAACTTAACACTAAGCAGAGGCTAGGGAGGCCTGAGCTTATATTTATGCTTAGAAATCCACCTTTTTGAGAGTTCTGTATTTGTTTTCTTTTGTAGGGCAACTTTCTGCTCTTCTGAAGTCCTAAGCAGCATCACACACTTTCTTCTGCACAGGCTTCCCCTTTCCCCTGCCTTCTGAAGGGCAAATCATCATGAAGCAAATCATCAACAAAGTTCAGGCTTTGTTGTTCCTGTCCAACAGCTGCCGGCAGGGGAAGGCAAACAGAAGAAGGTTTCTGTGTTACGAGATATAGGTTAGAGAGGAAACCCAGCATCCTTTATCAGGTCATGCAAGTTAAAGAGGAAGGAACTGGCTCTTGATGCTTCATTGCTGCATGTCCATGAATACCTTGGAAATATTAACTAATCCTCATGAAACCCCTGAGACAAGTTAATATAAACCATTTATACGTAGGCAAACAAGCAGCAGAAATGTCCAGAACCTGCCTGGGCGCTTTGTCAGCAACTCAGGAACTGGAGTAGGTCAGTCAAACATCTTCCAACTTTCTCTAGTCCATTTGGCTTCAGTGTCATCAGAAAACATTACCAATATCACGTTAAAGGTCCAAGCATGGCCCAACCCTCTCAGACAAGCTGGGACATAACATTTCATGGAAATCTGTGCTGGGATTATGGGATGAGAGCAGTTTTAAAGGGTTGGAAGGAAAAACTAAGAAAAAGGCTGGCCATTTCAGCTCAGCTTTGGAAATTTTGGGTTTTTTTCCAGGTGTGACTCAGTAAAATTTGCATACATGGCATTTACATCCACACAGACATCAAAGAAATTCTTCATTTAGAGAATTCTCACCACTAAGACTGACAAGCTAAAAGGCATTTTCCCATGAAAGGCATACCCTCCTTGTGCATCTAATCTAGGAATTTAATACAGCACTTCAGTAACTAAATTTACACCCTTATGTTCTTTCTCCTCACTTTATTTAATTTCCCTGATTACTAAGGAATGAATTCCATTCTTTATTTAAACTGGTTAGCACAGAGAAATGGCTTTTTTCTTCCTTTTTGATAGAAAAAGCTTTCATTGGCAATAAGAACCTGGCCAGTGTTATCCAACTTTTCTGCCTGAACTATGAGACAGAGAAAAAGCAGCAAGAGAAGAAGTTTAGCCTCTGATCCTACAAAATCCAACGGCTCAGAGTGAAGTGGGGCAGCTGTGACACAGTTTAGTGCAGTAGAACTAAGGGAGTCCTCATCTACCTGAGATGAAATAAAAAATTTGGTCTACACTTGACAGCTGACTTTAAAAGGAGTTACCTTAGCAAGAGAAATGATTGCTCAAAGGAAGCGAGGCACATGTAGCAATTGGATATGGGGATGGAATCCAGGATTCCCATGAGCTGTTCCCAGCCTTGCCACGGGCCTCCTATGAAACTGGGAGGCAATCACTCAACAGCTTTTCCTCCAGCTTATTCTTCTTTATAGGATGTTACAGGACTTAAATGCAGGACTTCACAGAGGATGTGTTCCTACAATTCATTATGTGGGCTGCAATGCACCAGCTTGTGCTTTGACATCATGGGCTGAATAGTGCCTGAATTGCTCCGTGCCTTGGTTTTCCACTGACATAAAGAGAATATTCACGTGCTTTGAGATCTTGGATGGAAAAGAAATGCAAACACAAAAGTGCTACTCTTCTATTGAGAGGAAAAGAGTTAAATTCTACCCTTTTGCTTCCCTACTCTATTGGGATTGGCATGCAAGCATAAAGATGACAGGCTGGGCCCCATTCTATTAAGATTTAAATTTAGCAAGGAACTGGAAAATTACTGGGAGCCTTATGTCTAACCTCTGCCTCAGAAGCAAATATGCATAATTCTTGTTCCATAGCTAAATTTGAGTGAATTACCAAATGTTGGGCCAATAAAAGAACTGTCCGACACAAACCTTATCTGCCTGAGATGCACATATCTGCTTACAATATCCTTTGTTAGTTAAACAAAACAGAATCATTGTTGCTAAGAAGTTAATATTGTTTAAGATTCACTGGCTTACACACAGAACACTTTCCTGAGTTCCCCCAAACACATTCCTTTTCTGTTCTCTTCATTTCTTCCCCCCTTTTTTATCTTTTTGTACTGACTTGGCTAAGACTGACGTTTTCTTTAGGTGAACTTGCTCATAAGGCGATACGAACTTTGAGGCAGGCAAACATTTCAGCTGATACAGTGAAGGGTAAATAGCTGTTCAGGTCAGAGCAAACAATTCATTTGAAGAGCAAAATATAACTGAAGTAATTCCCCAAGCATTGAACAGGAGCCTACTTGCTCTACTTCCTACCAGCTCCCTCTTTTCTTGCTTGCAGCCTTTTAAACCTGTGTTGCCAGTGCCCAAAATTCCTTCATCCAAACAGTGACTTATGGCAAAATAAAACCAGCCACAGTGCCTCTGTGAATTAATACACACCCTTGAATGCTTTCTGTGCTGTATTTCTTAATTTGATCATCTTTTCTAGTGCTGGGACAGTACATGACACAAACATCCACATGGAAACGAAAATAAAAAGAAACACTTCATTACCAGAGCAATACCAGTCAAGATGCCAGATGTAAAACACATACCTGACAGAAGGACATCACTCCATAGCAGCTGCTAACATCCCTCTGATGACAGCAAAGCTACACTTGGTATTGATCTGCTAAAATCATCTCATCCTCTCCCTACATTTTCCATATCCTGCAGCATTATAAGGAGTACCATTAAAAACACACTTCTCTCAGGGTAATTTCACCTGCCTTGTAGGTGTCTGCCAACAGAACTGTGCCCACCTGAGAGGTTACCACGCCACAGCTCTGACTGATGCCACGTGCACCAGCTGTCCAGAGCTGCCTGGTTTGTGAGCTCTGAGAGCCCTCCAGGGTCCTTGGCCACAGCTATCTTGCAGAAAGCTGTGCAGGGTAAATGAGGGCACAAACTCCCTGCCACTGTAACCAGACATCCTGAGCATCTCCTCACGAGGCTGCAGCCTGCAGCGTGGGCAGGCACAGATATGCTGGGGGGATGTAGGCGAGACATACTTATAAAACCCAAGAAGAGATGTTCTGCTCTCACAGAAAAAGCACTGATAAGAGCCACTTTTTACAGCATGTGCTTCCCTTCAGAGGTTAACATCTCAAATACTTGGCTTTCACTGGCTACCAATTTTTCTAGCTTAGGGACTGATGAAAAACATTTTTGAGAGTCTGAAAAACAAAGCCTTTAATTTTACACACAAAACAGGCAGAGAATTGGAGGCAGTGGTAGAAGCTGCATGATCTAGAGGTCATTCTGAGGGTCATGTCAGACCTTCAATGGGTGTTACTCCACAGGCTGGCAGTGAGCAACCCCTTAAGCCATGAGCAGTCCTTGTAACTAGACCAAAAGCAAACTCCTCTCCAGCAAGCACAAGGGGACTGAATCCAACTAAAACTCGTGGCCCATGCACAAATTCACTCTGAATTTCTCCTGGCACCAAGTAGGCCTCATTATGAGGATAATGTTCAGATCTCAATGTGTATCACAGCCAAGTGGGGACAGGTGAAATGAGCTGTCTCTGCACTGAATGCATTTGACACCACTTGCTAACTGTTCAAGGCAGTGAGGTACAAGCTATGCCCCAGCATCACAGAAATGACTGGCAGACCTAAAATATGATCATAAAATGTGTTGACTGAGTTTGTCTTGCAAAGAAACTTTAAAGTCTGGCTGTTAGGGCTCCTGAAATAGCATTTCCCAAAGGTTTACAAAAAACTACAATGAAGTAGTCAGTGAAGATGCATCGTTGCCCCATCCTGAGCAGAATTAGAATATTTCACCACATGTCATCAACCACTAAAGGAAGAAAGCACGTGACTCATCACAGCTGAGGTGGTAGAGATCTGTGGCTTCAGAGCATGAGGAATTACTCTGCTTCACACTTCTGTCCACTGGGAAATCACACATGGCTGTGACATACAGCACAAACCATTTGTAACACTCCCACATTACCCTCAAGTCTGGGGTCTTTTTAAAGTGTATCTCACAGAATCTCAATTCAAATGTGAATTTAAGAGCTAGGTGGAAGAACATGTTCCTTTTCAGATCAAGGAAGATCACCCAATAGAATCAGATTAAATGAAACATTAAGTGATGCCAAGATCAAAGAGTTTCTCCTCTCAGAAATGCCTCCCTGCTCTATGGTTAGATACAATCACAGCAGAACATAACTAAAGAGATTCAAAGCATCCATAAAATAAAATGAAAGAAAAAAAAAAAAAGAATAAAGAACAGTACCCTAGATCTAAATTGCAGGACGATACCCTTCTGCCTTCAAAACTTTGTATAATATGCTTTCTGGATCAATTGGGGTATCCTCTCTATGCTGCAGAGCACGAGCCCTCTCTGGAACAAGAAACAGAGATAAACCTCCCAGGAACATGTGACAAACCTCCCACTTACTGATCCAAAACATAACTCTTTCAGCAGCTTGCACAGCCCTAAGCACAGAGGATGATACAAACATGCATTATCTGCACATACCTAAACTCTCCAGTGGCCCACACAACCCATCCCCACAAGGAGCACAAAGGGAGCGCAGGTGCCATGTGACAAACAGGACTCATCACATCCCTGGTGCTTGGGACAGAGGGAATGGCCAAGCAGGAGCAGATAGGAGGCTTCTCAACCCCAGTCCAGGGCAGTGTGTGCTTCCATGAACCCATCACAAACCCAGACCAGGAGTCTTCCTGCACAAATCCCTCTCTCCCTTACTCCACCTGAATGCTCTCTCCCAGTCTCTGAGAACCTCCCTCAGGTTCACCTGCCATGGACCCTTCCTTGCACCAGTCCAGCTCCACAACAGCTCCTATGACTTTCCCCTTTCCTCAGTTACATAAGCTACTACCTACCTGCTATTTTAGATTATACATAGCAACACGATGATGAAAACAGAAACAGCAAGTTTGAGTTAATTTCCCTCCCTCCTCTCTTTGTTTGGTTTTCTGGAACTACTTCATCCCAAACATTTGTAAATAGTGCTTGGAGTTACATTCCAAGTCCCAGCAGTAAACATTAAACTAGCTAATATATATATAGAAGGATGCCTGTTCTTCCAGTGTATCCAGGCAACCTTGCAATACAAAGTTAAGGCACAGCTATTTGTTCAAAAAGTGTTTTCACAGCTATTTCCTCTTCCCCCCCCTGGACTTTTTCCACTAGGCACTACTTGTATTTATCATCTGGAGATTCTGTTCCCTTTTTCCTTTTTAAAACCTTTATAACAGCTTGTTTTAAGAGCAGCAAAGCACGGACATGTAGCTTCTAATAAAGTTTGATTTAGTTTGTGACAAACGAAAGAAAATAGTAAAAGTTTCACAAGAACACCTGAATAAAACTCCTTTGTCACATGCTGTGGTAACTCTGGAAAGAAGATAATCTCCAAATATTAAGGAAACCAGAATGCTGTAAGGAAGGAAGAAAACCACATTTACACAAAATCTAAAGCAAGCTGAAAATGTGGTTTACTCTATCCTACCCTAACACTAGTTGGAGGTTTCAGAATAAAACAAGTTTCCTCAGAGAGCAAAGGTCAGGCTGAACTAAACTTTTTTCTAAAGGAAGAATATAAATTTTTATTAAATTTTCCAATTGAGAGCTTTTTGAAGTAAAAAGCCAGCATCTCAATAGGAAGTGTTTTTCATTTCAAAATGTCAATTCAAAGTGAAAAGTGTTACTTTGACACATTGGACACCTTTATTTTGGTAGATAATATTGACATTTTATGCTGTTTCTTATTTGAAAACCTCTTCAGAATATTTTTCTACTATATAGCTCAAAATTTCAACTTTTCCTTCCTATTCTGATGAGAAACAATTTTTCTTTCTTATTAAAGTTTTCTTCTGGGCTAAAAAAGTCTGCTGAACATTCCCTGCTTTCAGTGCCATTCTTTTCTCATGAAGTGCTACAGTACATAGTTGACTTTTTTTATCAGAATAACAGTCAATTAAATATTGCACATTTTGAAAAAAAATTGAAAACATTTATTGTTTTCAGCCTTTAGGGTGAATGGAGAGGAAGAATAGAGAAAATTCTCTGAAGATGCAACCATATATTTTGGCAATAGCATTCTCATGCCATCTTTTGCACAGCTACCTCGGTGTTTTCCAGCTATCTTCATGTGCCCAACAAACTAAACAGTGGGTGACACTAAAGTTACGAAATCAACTCCTACTTCCTTTAGAGAAGCAAGCCCGACTTCCTAAATGATAGTTTTTGCCTTTACAGAATCTGCAGATCTGGGGTCATGTAGATGAGCTAGGAAAACGAGCCTGGCACAAGGAAGAGCTGGAAGTTAATGTGCTACATTTATGAAGTACAGAGACATCTACACGTCTCAAGTGTTTAGAATGAACTTCCATTGCCTTTTCCAGGCAACTCAGCTTCCAGCAAAGTGCCTTTTCTAAAGTGTTTTGTTCCTCAATTTACCAAAAAGGAAGCAATGGGCACGAGGGCAGATGCTGATTTAGTAAGCACAGACTCCTATTGGGCAAGTGGCTGTTCCTGAAGTTGTTTATGCTGAGAGATGACTTTGAGAAGCTGAGGTCAGCAAGGGAATATAGTTTATTATTTGGCCTCAGAGTCGCTGTGTAATTTGTCTTCCAAGCCTTGGTATTCAGAGGTAACTTCAGTCACAGTTTTTCCTCACCTCAGTGCTAAATCTTGTTTTGGTTTTTTTATTGAGCAGGTGAAGGTCTTTGATCTTTACTGACTGCTTGAGCCCATAGGGTGGTGTCTAAGAACAAAGGCATCAGGAAAGGCCCACCACAAATTTCTTCTCATTTTGAAGAATTCCTTAATTCCAGCAGCTTCTCTAAAGGATATGCTGGATTCCACTAAAATTGATGGGCCTGACTGATGGGAAAAACCCTCTTGGTTAGTGATTTTCACTTGCCAGTGGCACCCCATAAAACTTAACCCCTAGGTCTTTGATGCTACGTTGTAACTAGCTCTCCCAATGGTAGCACAAGGAGGACATCAATAATTTCTTAAGTTCAGTTGTAAAGTACTTGAACAAATAAAGTACATGGCAAATAAAACAGCTAATAAAGATCAAGAAAGATGCTGTTAAAACACATCAGTTTTCCAGGCCCTGATTACAGCATGACAAAATCCTAAAAAAGCAGTAAGAACAACCATAATTGTGTAGATCCCATTTTCCTGGTATTTACCAATTAAAAAAGAAAAAAAATAATATAACCCAAATAAAGCAAAACATTTCTAGCAAGTTACCAAAAGTCTCTGAAAGATGTCAAATGTCTGTTAAGGTGCTGCAACATATTTCCTATTTCATTGCTCCCATACATCAAGGCAAGCAGTGGTTAAAAGGAACAATATCTCATGGTTATAAAATACAGGACTCAGGCAGAAAGTCAACAGTCCTGCTCATGCTTCCGGTGCAACAGAACTTTCTCTTTGTTTTGATTTCTCTTTTTTTTTTTTTTCTCCTTTTAAACAAAAATAGTCATACTAAAAAAACTAGCCAGAATGGAAGGGAAACAGTTCAAAAGGTGTTTTTAAATACTTTTCCATCTCAGCTGGACAACAATTCATAGCATTACTTGCAGCAACAAGTCTGGGTGAGTACAGACTGCCCTGTGTGCTCCCAGGCACAGCAGGGGGACAAGGAATATTGGTTTTGCTGGTGATGAGCTTTTGTCTTGATGGTATCAGCACTGGAACGTTTGCCACCTTTCTTCTAATGTAAGGTAGTTGCCCAAGCTTTGGGCACAGACAAATATCACCTCCCTTAAGCTTTGTGTAAATAAATGTCTTGGCAGGAGCTCACGTTTCTGGATTACCTCTGCACATAAATATGACTTCATTTCCTTAAAAGCAAAAAGCAGCTAGATGGGGGTAGGAGCTTGTTTGGTGATTAACTCTGCCTCTTCCCCCCTCATCCCCCAAAAGCTGAGTATGAAGAGCAAAAACAATTCGGACACAAGCCAAGACAATAGCATGAAGGGGCAAACTTTTCTGAAGGAAAATGGAGATTCAGCACCAAAGGTGATTCTGCTGTGGGACAGGACAGATTCTCTTCCAGTTATCTGAACTCAGCCAGTGTTACTGTCCTACACCTCAGGAGTTATCCTGCCTCACCCAGGTGGGCAAGGGAGGACAGAGCCACCCTCCATAGGCTATGGGTGGCATTCGTCCTTTCCCTGCAGACGGGCACTTCAGCACCCAGCAGTGGTACCAGGTACTGCTCTGGAGCCAAGTGTCTCCCCACTGTCCAACACCCCTGTCCACAGGCAGCATAGGCTGGTCTCTGAAAATAGGTTCTGGTCCTCAAGCAAAGGTTTCTCTCAAAGCTCAGTGAAATAATGAATGACCTTCAATTATTTTGGGCAATACTTACTACAAAAGGCCAACTAAGAAGGAAATCCTAGGCATAGAAAAGTCCAGTGCTTAGCAAGAGTGAAAGTGGGGGAAAGATGATCTAGTTTTTAGCAAGGGGACTGGCTCCTGACTGATTTTACAGCTGCTGTTGATAGATGCTCCTAGGAAGGTGCCAACTTCATAGGTGCACGGAAAAACCATGAAAAAACAACTGCTATGATTGTAGGATGTTGGTGTTGTGCTGTGCAGCCCTTCAGAAGGGCCTTGACAGGTTGGAGAGACTGGCAGAGGAGAACTCTCTGAAGTACAACAAAGGCAAATGCGGATCCAGCACCTGGGAAAGAAACACGCCAGGCACCAGCACAGGCTGGGGCTGACCTGCTGGGAAGAAGGACCTGGGGGTCCTGGTGGACACAAAGCTGTCCATGAGCCAGCAGTGCCCTGGGGGTCAGGAAGGCCAGTGGGATCCTGGGATACATCAGGAAGAGCTTTGGTAGCAGGCTGAGGGAGGTGATCCGGCCCCTTTACTCAGTCCTGGTGAGGCCACAACCAGTGTCCAGTTCTGGGCTCGTCAAGACAAGAGAGACATTGGGGCTCCTGGAGTGAGTCAAATGGAAGGTGACAAAGACGATGAGGGGACAAGAGCAACTCTCTCATGAGCAAAGGCTGAGGGAGCTGGGCCTGTTCAGCCTGGAGAAGAGATGACTGAGAGGGGGCCTCACAAAGGTGTGTCAATGTCTGCAGGGAGCATGTCAAGAGGATGGACTGGGCTCTGCTCCATAGTGCCAAGCAGCAGGACAAGAGGCAGAAAGTGATGAACAGAAAGTCCCACCTGAACATGAGGAGGAACTTACTGTGGGACTACCATGCACTGGAACAGATTGCCCGGAGGGCTTGTAGAGTCTCCCTCACTGGAGATATTCCAGAACTGTCTGGACACAATCCTGTGCCATGTGCTCTGCAATGGCACTGCTTGAGCAGGGAGGTGGGTCCAGATGACATGCTGTGGTCCCTTCCAAACTTACCCAGTCTGTGACACCAAAGCCCTCCAGCTTCTGAAAGTCAAGAGTAAAATTCACAGATCTCTTGTAAATTGAGATAAATCCAAGGGGCAAGCACTGTAAACTGATGGACTAGATCTACAGTGTGACTTGGATACTACCACGTCAACTTATACCATGTGGGGGACCCACAGTTTAAAATATCCAAATTTTAAAGCAGCAAACTTTAGCTAGATTAGGCTGGCCTTAATCACAAAAATGCTCTCTTTAGGGAATGGCTGTCACTCAAGAGAGAATTAACAGAGCACAGCCATTGTTAGCAGGAGAATGGAGGTCAAATGTTTTCCTGGCCAGCCCCTGTGGAAGGATTGTGAGGTCAGAAGGGAGAAAGAAGTGTCCTTGCAAGCTCTACCATGACTTCAACAGGTTGCAGAGCTACTTTTCCTCTGGATGGCATGGCTGCTTCAAAATACATACCTAGCAGATGGAATAAAACTTGGAGAGGAAGCAAGAGAATTGAAAATTTTAGAGAATTGAAAGGCAGACTAGACACTGTCTTTGCACACTCAGCCCGCAAACTGGAACTGACTTATCTGCTAGGAAAACGCAATTGCTGTCATCAGCAATCATTATACGTCTCAACTGCCCCAAACCACCACATAACTGCACATTCCTTCCTCCCTTTCACATCCTGAGTAGCACTGGCAGGTGCACTCCCACCCCGCTTTCCCCATGTGAGATAACAATGATTCCCCCAACAGCAATGCCTCCCTTTCCACCAAATCTTCTCTCCAGGATTCTCAGGTGTCCATAATATATGCCCTCGATGGTGACTTAAGCCTTTTCTACCCTCCTCCATTAAAAAATGAGCAGGATCCAGCCATGTGGTGTGAGAGAGACAAGGCCAGTGTGCAAGACAAATAGACAGACCTTGCCAGCTGCAGAGCAGTCTGAATTGAGGTGTGACATTCATCCAAGGCACAACTTCATTGCCTTCATCTGGATTATGCAAAGAATAGATTTGGCCTGGAGGCCAAATTGATCCATCTGGATATAAACTGATAGCAGTAATTAGAGCTGGTAAGAACTACTTCAACTCCCGGCATCTCTCTTTGCTTGGTTCTTTGCTGCCCAGCAGTCTAGTTCAATTCATCACTGTATTAAATAGTGAAGCTTCTATTCTTAGCAACAGTTTATCCTGCCCAAAACATCATGTTTCAACCCCGTGGCAAACCTGGAAAGAGTCTAGAAATAGGCAATGAAAATGTGAGACATTCTGACACACAAAGGCATGAAAGAGAGGCCAGCACAGTTCAAGGTGAAGACAAATCCCAGGGGACATGGGAGTGCTATACAGACAAGACAATAGCACAGGGAAAGCTGGCAGTGTCGTGTACCCACGGGGGAAGCAAGAACAATCAAAGTCTTTACTTATACCACAAGCATTTATCTGCAGTCAAAAATAAAATTATCTTCCTCTTCTCCAAAACCAAGAGTTAGATATACGGATAATAATTCAGAAATAAGCAATAGACGTCAGAAAAAGTTAGTGAGGGTTGTAACTTTGGGTACATTAGGCCCTATGAATAACAATTTACTTTGTAAAGAGAATTCCACCTTTAGCCTGGCTGTACTGCTGTCATCTACAGGATTCCTTGTGTCCATCTCAAAAATTTGTGCTTTGCAGAAGGGATGCTCATCTTCTGGTCACCAGCCTGTCTTGTTTAGGACTTCCTGTGCTACACTCCTGTGCTTCATTGGTTAGATGTAGAGGGAAGGTGGGTTCAGAAATTCATTAAAATGAAATCTGCAATTAGGGCATCTGAAAATTGAGGTGTGTTCTGACCTGGGGACTGATTGAAGCACACATTCACCAAAGTACTCAGGGAAGCAAGGATGCCTACTGACTTTTATGGAGTTTGAAATACTGTTTATGCTGGTGTTTTATAAATACATCATGGTCCTACTCTCTAGCAGAAGCCAAGGATCCTACTATTATTAGGAAGGTGCACCTATTCAGTTTCATTAATCTTGAATCAAGTTCATACCAAGGTCTTCAAAACCTCTTCAGCAATTTAGGACCAGAGTTCATGAGGAACCCGTCATCTTCTTATAACTAGGCATGAAAGACACTTTGAAGAGATACTTTGAATGTGTAGTAGGACTCAGCAGTTCTGTGATGGTCACCCTGGGACTCCTTGCTCTGCTTAGCAGAAAGAAGAGCACACAGATGACATCTGTCCGGCTCATGTTGCACACACACTGCAGGAGCAAGACACAGGTGCTTGAACAGCTTGGCTCCTACTCTAACAGAGCCACATCACCTGATGTGCTTCATTGAGTTTGCAATTTCTTTTTGGAGAAGGGCTGAGAGGTCCCAAGGCCTTACACTTTATCAATATTACACCTGTTAACAGCTGAAATTCAGCTTGCCTGGCACCTTTCAGAACATATAAGCCACAAAACTCTCTTTTCCACTTCCTGACAACCACTACAGAACCTGGAAGGCCATGCTTGGGTCTCTGCATCCATGGGCATGTGTGTGGGGGGGGTGTGTGTGTGTCCAATGCCCTCTAGAGGGAATCCATGGCCCAGCAAGACGCTGGTTCTGAAGCCAGTGGTACTGGATACTGTTGGCCACTCATCACTCCTGTTCTCAGCTAAAAACCTTACTGAGAAAGGGGGAATTCCATGAGGGAAAAAAAGTCAAATGTGGGTTTGGGTTTTAAAAAAAAAGTGAAAACCTAGGAAGTGCTATTCATTGGAAGGTATTTGGCAGAGCTGACTCCATGGTGTACAAGTTTCTTGCACAAACACTAGTGAATATTGGAAGCAAAAAAGATGAACCAGAAGCTAATCCTCACTTGCTGAGGCCTTTGCAACAAAGGGCCAGTTTAAGAGTACCAACTGCCGTAAGGTCCTTTCCTACCTACCAGCAGAGCATCTTCAAAGAAGTTGGTCCATCACTCAAGGCTGTGTCTGCATTTGAGGGAACATGTATCAGCTGGCCAGAGATGTGGAAACACCAAGTGACATTTTTTAAGTGAAGTCATTTCCATTACCAATGGACCCTTTCAGCCAGGCCAGGCCCACTTGTAAAAAAGAGAGAGACGCTTTTGGTGGTGTTATCCTTTTGTCTCAGTCCATTGAATGTACACAACATTGTTCTCTCAAGGTATTTCTGAACAGTAACTAAAGAGAAGGAGCCTCTACCTGATCTGGCCTTTTTGAAAGTGTCCACATAGGGAACTTTCTCTCCAAATGCAACCTTGGTCTAACCTTTCTATATACGACTTTGATCTGCAGACCCTGACATGAACACAGCTTTCATCAGGGAGCTGTCATTTTGGGGGAAGGACCCAATGGAATGACTATATTTATATCTCAAATATTTTGCAAAGCTGTTACATACAGTACAATCTATTCTTTTTCACTGCATATGTGTACATAGTCTCCTGCTCATCTAGGGGTCAGTTGAGCTGTACCTCAGTACCGCTCAGGACTCAGAAGCTCTGAGCTTGTACCCATCAACTGCTCTAAGTACACAAGTCTCTGCTGTCACACATGCTTTAAATCCTTACACCACAGATCCACCTAGGAGCCTCCAAGGCTCCTTTAAACCTAAGAAGCAGGTGCTTGCCCCAAAATCCCACCTATAAAACCTCATGTACCAAATACTGTGGAGTTGTAATCTTGAGTTGGGCCTGCCACAAAAAAACTCCAACAAAATAAACCAGCTTAAGGGGACAATAGGCAGAGCACTGAATGGCTTCTGTTCCTATTTCAGCCAGTAATTTTGTGACCAAGAGCACATTACAGGATGTGGGAAAGCAGAATTCATCCCTGGGCTTCCTAGTTCTGGGCCAGGGCTTGATTCCAGCTTTCCAGTGTCTGCACATATACTTGGCATAACACAGCCTGGGTCCTGCTGCAGCCCAGCTCTCCTGGTGCTTTAGGGTTTGTTGCTGGTTGGTGTCTTCCTTCACATTTTATCTGTGGCTGCCCACACAGGAGCCTTTTTACATAATGCGTGCTTTACTAGCTCCTAAAGACCAGTATCCCTGTCAAGCTAGACTCTATAGTCCTACAAGCTGAGAGTTTAATGCACTCAAAAGACCTTTATTTTACCAGGTGAGACCTCCTGGCTGGTGACCATCCCACTCATCCCAGCCTTTTGCTGAGATTGAGAAAAGCTGTACCAAGGAGCATGTCTCTGATGCCAACTTAAAAATGGAGGAACCTCTATGGGCTCCTGCAGTGTTTATCTTCCCTCTAAACCCTACACAGTATTTATCTGCTCTCCAATGCTTTGGCAGTCTGGCTTTAAATGCCTCGAGCACTGAAGCTCCTTGAGTTTAGACAGACCAAGAAGCCAGCAGTTAGGAAACTCTTTACCAAAAGCCAGCTCACATATTGCTTTTGCCTCATTTTTATCATCTGGCTACTCTTGTTCCAATTGTTTATCCCTCAAGGATTATATTTTTAATGCTTTCTTTTTTTCTCCTCAGAGTGGAACTTGTTTTGCCAATGGCTACTGAACCCTAGCTTTGTATTTGGGAAACTTCAAAATAATAAAAAAATTCACCCATTAATGCTTTACAGATATCAGTAAAACTTCTAATTCTTAATTTTAGTCATTCTTTAAAAAAAGTGCAAGAAATGATCTTTCCAAACCTCTGGCCAAGTCTGCTGGCCAGGTTTATTTATACATGATCCCAAACTCCTGAAGTCGTAATAGTTCCAGGAAAAGAGAAAAAAGGAAAAGAAACACACTTTATGGGATCTTTCATTGGTTAAGTCCACATCTATTTCTGCCTGATATCCAAAGCCAGTTTGAGCTTCCTGATCACCATAATTCCCTGGTTATTAGACTTGTTTATGTAATTTCTAAAAATAGAGAGCAACTATATTTTTTTACATTAGAACATGAGTTTTTCTTAAAAACTGGGATGTTAAGGAAAGAAGCCACTAGGGGAAAAGGCAGGAAAAAGTTAAGAACATTTCCTTCAGCCAGCTTCTAAAACACACTGTGCATTTCCTCTCCACATGAGTTGGAGAACAGTTTTGGAAAACTGTTGTTTCTCACACACTTTCATCTCATGGCTGGTTTCAGACACAAGTATTCACAGCTGTGTGAAGCAACTGAGAATCTGTTATTTGCAATTATTATGCTTCTCTTAATCCATAAGAATCTGGAGTGCTTATGCGTGGCTTCTTTTGTCCTGTCAGTCCCCCTCCTGTCCCCAGCCTGCTGGCTTAGTGTGCAGCATCCCTTGCCTCCCCCAGAGGACATCTCCCCCAAACTGGCACACACCCCATCCCTACCATTCTTGCAGAAGGGTCCTGAACACTTTGTAGTCAAGTGAAGCCATCCCTCTCTTCAGCTCTCTCAGTCACCTACACGGACACCATTGGTAGCTCACAGTCTACACCACTGAGATCCATTGGTACTAAAATAGCTTTCTTTTTCCACTCCTCTATTTGCTGGATGCAACAGACTACCTGTCATTATGTTTGCTTTAAGTCTAAGCAAAACCAAGTATTTCCCACACACTCCCCTACCAAAGTACTCTCTATTTAGGGATGTTCATGGCAGTTTCCCTCCTGAGGATTTTTAAGAACTTTGAAAACATAATTCAGCTTCTTCATTCCTGAAGCTGGCAAACATTAGAATATTGTTTTTTTCAAGATGTGCAAGCTCAGGTTCATCAACTGGTTCAAGGTTATATGTCTCCATAGTGCAGGTGAGAAAAAATCCAAGTCTGAGCATAGAGCCTCACTTCTGCTGCCTATGAGCCATAAGGCACTGAGGAACAGCCCCATTTTTCTCCCTGTCTCTCTCCCAGCAGGGCTCAGTGAAAAATATCATCTTCTCTTTCCTGGCCTTGTCTTTCTCACATCTGTAAACACCACAAATGATACCTTTGGAAATACAAGTTAATCCTATTCCAGAAACATGTCCTTTTCCTGATGACTCTTCACTTGGGGCTGTCAGTGATGTCCCTGCTGTGTATTATGTGCGGGTGGGAGGCTTGGCCACGTCACACATGCAGAACACACCCTTGCCTGAGAAGGGAAGGCACTAAACAGTGTTTACTAGAGTACCTGAATTTGGCCCTGAGTGCCAAACACCCGAGACCTGAATTTGAATGGACTAACCCCAAAGACAGCTCAGTATTAAACTCAGCTATGCTTCCCATAATTCACATGATCTCGGGTCCTCCAGCAGGTCAGACCAGGTGTCCATATAATGGTAACAGGTGGTTCTAAGATAAATTACCTTGCTCTTTAAATACACATCTCCCAGTAAGAAACTACATCACATTACACAACAGTAGAACATAATTAACGTCCCAGCAGTGGGTTCTGAATGTGGAACTTACAGATGGAGAGGGTAAAATTCTGTCACAAACACCAGGCAAAATTCCCATGCCTCAGTTGTCCTGCAAATCACTTTGCTGCCAGCCTTCATTCCCATCCATCCACTCGGGAGTCCCAAAGGCTGTGTGACAGGGGCACAGAAGAGAAACAGCTTTTTACCCCCATACAATATCTTTTTCTCGTCTGGGTAATTTAACCTATCTTCCACCTAAAGCAATTCCAGGACTCTACACAAGTGTACATGTGCAAGATAATAAAGTTATTTGTTATGAAATCTGCAGGCACAGCATTTGCCAGGTGGGACATGAACAGTCACCAAACAACACCAAAGACCTTTAGTTGTTTTCTAGAGAAGCACCTTCCGAGTGCCAGCAGCAGGACAGGTAGTTATCCAAGTTTGCCAGGTCAGTTTTTAGCACGAGCTGCTCCCATTTTTCTCCTCCTCCCCTGTTCAGTGAGTCTGCCCCTCCTGGCACACAGCAGTCTTGAGAGGAAAGTTACTGTGCCCAGAAAGGGCTTGGCACTGCACTAATGTACACTGACAGTGTGTTTTCTTCCCTGGCACCCAGCCATGCACAAATCCCCTTTCTGAGTCACTCCCAGTGAGAAAACCAACACCGGCATTCTGCTCTGTTGAAATGGTAAGGTTGAGAGAGCAAACATAAAAGGAGCTGCCCATCAGAAGGGGCTGGGGATGAGCCGATGTCTAAAAGCATCAGAGGCGAGGGGAGGGAATTCCTATAAGTGCAGTGCAACTCTGATAAGGGGGGAAGGAAAGAGTAGTGAAGGATGCTGGAAAACTACCACTTGGCAGAGCAGATGATGCACACTCCCATCAGTAACCTATAGCAAAGTCAGGCCTCCCAGGCTGGACTCTCACTTTCTGCTTTCCTTCTTGTTTTAATTGCCATAACATTTCTTGCAGTTATCAGGGCCAGTTTTGTCCTGCTCTGTACAAACATGGCAGATGCCATCTTGGCAAGTACCAGGGTTGAAACAGGGACCAGCAGAGCAATAAAAGCAGGATTCTCTGCAGCTTGAGGTGGGAAGCCAGGCCAGCAGCTGGGAGCTATAACAGACCAATATCCTCTGCAGATTGGGCACAGATGTGGACATGTAACCACAGGCCAGGGTGTTGCACAAACACATCATGTGGACAAACTGTGCCTCAGATGCTTACAGCCTAAACTGGCAACAGGCAGAGGAAGAACAGGACAAGCAGAAGGATTGCAGTGAGGGTGAGAAATGAGTCTCTAATTTTCTTGAGAGTCAATCAGAGCATGGAAGTTAATCTGGATATCTCCATTACTAGAGAAGAGACAGTCACAAACCTGCACCTCTTCTAACAGATTCTTTGTGTGTGTATCTGCAGGATCCAGAAATGGAGAGGAACCTCAGGGGGCATTTTCTCAGTAACTTAGCTCCCCTCAGGCTGCTTTGCCAGAATTATTGTAGTAGTTAGTTACCTTTACACGGGAATGAAACAGGTGGAGGAGAATAAGCCAGAGGCTTGCTTGGCTAAAGGTAACCTGTCTTCTGCCTTGGAAAAAAAAAAGCAGAACAAATGTCAGCAGGGTTCCATTCAAGCACTCGAGTGACTAAGCCCTCTTGGAAACCTTTAGACACAGCTTCTGATACTTGTCTCTGAAGGTAAAAATATGGCAGGGCATACAAGTCATAGGTCACTGTGTGAAGACATCTAATTTTGAGCCAGATACTAATAACAGGAGCTTCTCGGGTGTGTTTGGGACCATTTACAGAATCACCAGCTGGCAGTTCCCTCCCAGCCTTTCCTCACAGCATGGGCATAAAAAGCAGATATATAACCATGTAACTGATTACAGTCACTGCAGATTTGAAAGTGATCCTATGATCCAGGCTGCTAAAAGCTGGTTTGAAGAGCTGTTTGAAGCTGTGTTTAAAGCCCTCTCTGACCAGGCAGTAGTTAGAGACTACAGAGTTATTGCATTAGAGACAGAGGAAGAACTGCCACAGTATTACAGTCTTGCAAGGAGAAAAAGCAGATGAACTAATAAATTCCATATTTGCACAGAGTTTGTGCTGTAGACCAAATACACAATCCATACACCAAGCTTATACAATCTCATACACAATAAACCAGGATGCCCACAGAATCAAGTATAACTTGGTGGGTTTAGGCAGATACTCCAGTCCACACAACTCTGAGAAGCAGTAATCAATAGAATAAATAAAAATATGAGCAGGCATCAAATTACTTCAAATACCAAGGAATAGCACGGGAGACTAAACATTTATTATGTGGCAGCCACCCTGAATAGGATGTATAAAGAAAACCAAGTGAAAATGGAGATTGCACACGAGGCAGAAACTCTATAGAGCTCAGCATGTCTCAAGATCTCATACTGGGCATCGATGATACAACCACAGTACCTCTGGTAGCTGTTCCCCAAGCAGCCTCCTCCTGTCTGCTGTCAGTGTTTCATGACAGGAGCATCTCCCCTTGTGCACACTCACACTTGTGTTGAAAGGCATCTGCACAGCACCAGTGTGCAGCACCCACTCACACAGGCCCTCACAACCAGTTTGTTAACAGTTGCACCCACAGAATCTCTTTTAGAAGGGGGATGAAACAGAAAAAGCCAACACTCAGCAGATCAGGATTAGCCCAAGCTACTCAGCCTACGTAAACAGTGTCAGAGGAAAGCAAACTTCTGATGTATAGTATTGTTGCCTTTTCCTGGTCTTAAAATTAAGAGCCAGACACAGTTAAGGGAAAAACGGGTTTTACCTTGGTACTTATTTAAGGATCCTTAAGGGTGCACCACTTTGCCACAGTGGAATGTGCCAAAACGCACACACACGATAGATCACATATACAATTTATAAACCTTGCAAATTAGCATATCTATCAAAGATTCCCCAATAGAAGCTTAAATGAATAGCATGATATCCCCCCATCCCAAGGAATTCCCCCCTGGATGGGCCTACCTTAATTTACAGGGTGTGTTTTAGAAAGGACCTTAGTTTCTTAGGATAGTGTAGGGCTTTCTGGCCTCCAGCTGTGAGGCCTCCAGGATGCTTAACAGAATATTAGGACTATGCTAAATTATCGGGCTTAAGGAATTACAGGTATGCATGCTAAAAGCACTGAGGATACATAAAATCTATATAAAAGGATATATAAAAGGTATATAAAAGAAAAGGCAAAAAATCATCATGGCATCATTATGAGGCTTCACAGCACTTCAAGTTATAGTAAGAGCCTTCCACAAGCTACATAAGAGTCATCAGTTGCTCCTAGAAGCAGTCAGGGTGCAGCAAGATGAAGTTGGAGTTATATCCAAATCTTATGGCTGAGGACCCTCATGAGTATGGATGCTTCCGTGGCTTCCCCTCCTTCTCCCAGAACACACAGACCAGCTTAGACCACCCTCTATGACTGCTCTGGGATAAAATCTTTACTTTTTCCAAATATGGCTTCAGACTTCAGAGCTGTACATACACACATGTGTAGAGCTGTCCACGAGCACCTAAACCTGTGTGCACAGAAACACCACCAGAGTCGTGACAGTGCTTCTGCAAAGCCCAAACCATGGGCTGGGGCACACGTGTAGCTGAGATGAATCAGCACAGATATGATTTTATTTTCACCACCTGAGGATCTAATGCTAAATGCCTCTTTGTGCTCATTTAAAACAAGCTGAAGAGACAAGTTACAGCTCCCAGGGAAAAGCACATGCTTGTTTAAAGACAGAGCAAGCTCCTCCTCATTCTAACAGCAGAACCAGGTGCTGCACTGATATCACTACCCTTGAACCTACCCTTGCCTGAGCCATCTCTGAGATGGTTGAAGCTGACAGGTTGTTTAAAATCATTGCCCATGGATTATATTCAGAGGGAGCTTTAAAATATTTTCTAATTATTTTTGCTTCCACTCCACCAAACACTGTTAATCAAGAGCTATTTCCAAAACACGCTGATTTGTAGCAGTGCTATACTCCACAGGAGAGGCACCAATTCAGTTGGACTCCTTCCAGCTCCAAGTGTTAGATGACCAAGGTGTTCTCATTCTTAGAATAAGGTGCTCTTTATGGGCAGGGAATTTACATTTTTTCTTTATTTATGCAAAATGCAGAGGGGAATGCCTGGCTGTGGAGAAATTAAGCTGCCTGGCTGGATTTTGCATTTCGATGACCATTCACTACCAGTGATACAGGTAAGACTTCATTTGTTCCTTGTTTCATTTCCCAGGCTGTTATTTCTTCACGTTGCACATAAAGACCTGACCTGTGCTCTCCCTGTGTGGGCGTGACAACATGCAACACCCAACCCCTTCCTGGGAATGCAGTAGGAGAAAATTGGAAGCAATTTTGCAGCACCAAAACCTTATGATCCAGCTCTAAATCTTGCACTGGTTTTTGGATTTGGCTAGCTCTGTGTCGTACATGGCAGTTTGTTTGCAGAGACTTCACACTGCTCCTGATTTTCCTCTACTTTGCATTCCTACTTTTCTTACATCCAAAGCTCAGTATGGGAAAATGTGAATATAACACAGAACAAGCCTTAGCGCTTCAAACACAGAGTTACCTGAAAGTACCACAGCAAGTGCAAAAATCAGAACAGATTCTAAAGAGCGAAAAAAAAAAACCAACCCACAAAGGAAAAATTTCAGGTTTGTCTAACAAGTGACCCTTTTCACTGTGGAAGGGTGAAGAGATTCAAAATCCTTTTCACAATCCCCCTAATTTAGAATTGATAAAACATGAACTTACCCATGTTTCAGTGCTTTGAAGCTTCATCCTTAAAAATGTCAGGAAATTTTTGAAAGAAGCTTCACCATACCTTAGTAGTTTACATTAGAATTGTTATCAATGTGTAGAGACTGTCTATAAATAAATAGATAAAAAGTACTCAATAAAATAATTTCAGTAAAACGGCACAATTTACTCCAGCATGCTCTAAAAATTAATCAGTTTTTAAATAGTTTATTTTCAAAGCCTCCAAACTGCTTTTACCAAAACAAAATCTTTAATTTAATCTTTCCTCAGAAGCTTTGAAAACTTATATTAAGAATTCAAAAGCCCTTTAAAAGAAAAAGAAAGTAATAATGTAGTAATACTTCTGCTAATGAAGTTAATGAATTTATCAGGCAGCAGCAGTGAATCTAATGAAGAGGTCCAAGACACTAAATGTGTTCTTCTATCTGGATTTTCCCTCAGCTGGTTTCCATCCATGGCTAGGCATATTTTCCTGATCACCATGGTAGGTAAAGAGATCCCAAGTTCACCAAAAAAACCCCACCCCCAACAAAAAGACCCACAGCAAACAAACAAAAAAACCCCAATCACATCTTGATCGTGAACTGTTCGTATTCAGAGTGCTTGTTCAATTTTACAACTACATTTATTGATTTAAAGGGTGTTTTCACACTGGCTCTCCTCCCAGGCATGTTTAAACAAGCAGCAGCGCGCGGTGCCAGGACGCAACAGAAACATGTTCTATAGACAAGTAAACAAAATACCCAATGGCTTTAGCTGCCCACACCACGAAGGGATTTCGAGCAAGTCACTTCAAATTATGTTTCAGTCTCTGGACACAAAGCAGAGTTGGTTTAGAGTTCTCTGGCTGTGTTTTGGGTTGTGTTTTTTTATTGCTTTGGTTTTTAAGCCGTTGGCTGGCCCACACTCCCCAAAGACGTGGCCTATTCATTCTGTTCCAGCTTAAAGGCTCAAACTGGACTTGATTTTGGTAAGAAGCGCATGGTCCATAACGTGGTTATAATTTCGCCTGGAAACACAGCGAGCCATCTCTACCATGCATGGCTTGTGTGCTCTGCGACTGAAGGCAGGACCAGCCAGCAGCACAGCCAGTCAGCAGGGACTGCCTTTGACAGGCTCTCATTAAACACACCGCTGGCTGGGCAGCCGTGTCACAGCGCAGGAGGTGGAACTGCAGCCCTGTCGGTCGGTCCAGTCCCACTGCAGCCAGGTTAAAATAAGAAAACTCAGAAAGGAAAACAGCATCTTTTCCTGAGAGCCAAAGTTAGTCCTCACCATAAATCTGTTGGCAGTGGCATGGAGTGACACCCCGTGCAGAGCTGGAGCCAGCCCGCAGGAAGCGGCCGCCTCTGCGGCAGGCCCGGGCAGCTGCTCCCGCTGCCATGACGCCATGACTATCCATCCACCTTCCACTGCAGCAGTAATTTTCCTGTTGTGCAGGCAGGAGGAAGGAAAGTGACCCACACGTGGCTCCAACAGAGATCACAGCCTCATCAGCAAGAGCTGAAAATACTGGTGAGCTGGCACCGCTTCAGAGCTACGGCTTCCCCCCTCGACCTTTCCTCCACAAACACCCTCCCTGAGTCACGGATCAGCACAAGGGGCTCCCCTGCTCCATCCATAAACTCCTCCTGGAAGACCAGCACATCTTGGCCCGGGACCAGCTATTTCCCCTATCACTGGCATTTCTCCTTGCTTTTGTTCATGTTAGAACAATCCTTTCAAAA
Source organism: Dicrurus megarhynchus (assembly GCA_013399195.1). NCBI lineage: Eukaryota > Metazoa > Chordata > Aves > Passeriformes > Dicruridae > Dicrurus > Dicrurus megarhynchus. The sequence goes on from VXAD01012519.1 coordinate 1,042,906, forward strand.
TTTCTTTTCTTAAAAAATGGCTTCCAAGTCTTGACATGATTCTGCCAGAGAGCACCAGCAGCCCAGAGGGCACCAAGTACAGCAGCCATAGTGAGTTACCTGCAAGGAACACAACTGTGGCTCTCTCAGCAGTACCCAGGACACTGCATCTACCCACCAGCCCAGCTGCTGAACCAGCCCTGCCTCACTACAGCCATGATTCTGGGCTTCCTGAGGCTGGAGGTCTCAGCAGCCACTGCTGAATTCTCTCTAGGATAGCCATTTCTATCTCACCTCCATGGTGGAACATGCTGGCAAGGAAGGAGATGAAGGTATAACATCCTGGATCTAGTCCTCCAGCACAGCTACTGGCAGCACCACAACAGGACACCTCCCTACTGCTTCTGTCAAATTTTTTTTCCTATCAGGCACTGCCTGCATTCCATGTCAAAGAAAAAAAGCCTACTCCAAACCTGGAGGACCTTCACTCCCCACCCCTTTCATTCTTTTCTCTGCACTCATGTCTCCATCTCACTGGAATATTTATTGTTTTGACATCAACTTGCACCAAGAACCAGGAGGCATCTGAGAGCATTTTGTCAGTGACAGACAGCACAGCCCTCTCCTCTGGTCCCAATTTAGTGAAAAACAATTCTTTATGTGAGGCAAACCACCACAAGCTCAGCATTTAGGGCCTAAGTGTCACATTAGATAGGAACATTAGGATCTTCTGCTGTGTAAGATTTTGGCACCTCCTCACTTTTATGGTTCAGAACTGTTGACATGATAAAATAAAACCCCAAACTGAGGTTCAAGATGTTTATTATGGTGAGGAAGAGAACTGTATGGTGTGGGAAATTTCCAACACAAATAATTATGACCATTATTTTGAGGCATGACCACACTGTTCCATATTTGCAGTCAGGGTGTGGCTAGATTTTGTTTCATGGCAGCACATCCATCAAACCCCACTGCCCTGTGCACAGCTGTGACACTGAGGGGACTCACATTAACTGTACTGGATTCAGACTCCTATGGCAAGTCACAAGCATCACTGGAACTAACACAATAGAGGAAAAAGTAACAGAGCACCATGACAGAGCATTTAAAGAGCTGGGCAATCATTAAAGGAGGACAGAGAAGACTGGAAAATAAGAAGTCACTGAAGGACAGCATTTCAGTGGCCTTTCCCTGCACCCCCTCAAGTACCAAAACATATTATGATTATTTTAAAAGGTGTACTACTGCTACTAATAGTCATGCTGTGGCCAAAACCAACAACATATTTGCCTCCTTCCTAAGGTGTTTGCACTTCATCACTGAGCTGACACTTTTCAGATGAACTGGCTTTTTATTGTGGAGCTATCCTAAAGCAGAGTGTTTTGTTGACTAATAGTTGCTGCACATAGAGGTTTATTACTGTGGGGTTGCTCACAAGTACCTGATTTTGAGATAAAAAGGAAGTGGATTATATTTTTGATGAGAGTTAAAAAATATTATTAGAGCTTGGAAGTTCAAAATAAGTCACGTTAAGAGTGGTTTGCATAGGAGCTTCAGGTTCTTACTTTAGGGCCCACAGTTATTTCAGTGTGGCACTTTTATTCCAGCCAACAAATAGAACAAGGTATTTGAAGCCTAACTAACCTTTGACATGTCTCTAAAGGTAAGCAATGCACTGACATGAAATGCCAAATTTGAGGTCTTTTGTAAATAGTGTCATTTAAGCCCCTCTCCCAAGTCTACAAACTCTTGCCCCCATCTGCCTAAAAGTACAAATCTTACTCGTGTTTAATGGTGCCACTCACAGTAGCAGAGTTGCACTGTATTCAAGTTTTGAATCTTGCAAAAACTTTTACTGATGTGTTTCACTTCCACCTGACAGTGACCACAGCCGGGCAAATAGCCAAGTCTTCAGTCCAGCACAAAACTGAGCAATCGAGGAAATGCCATTTGCATTGACTCAGAACATGTTATTAAAAGGTATCACTTGTTTAATGGCTTTTTAAAGTGAGAACTATCTCCAACTCCTCCAAGAGTTCTCTCTTCGGGTTATTTAACAATATTGAAAGCTTGTTGGATTTTTTTTGTTTTAGGGAGGGTTGTGGTGGAAATGGGAATAGATGGAGAAAAGGAGAGGCTGTTTGTTCTTCGTTCTAAATTTAGACAAACGCATCACTGAATTTCAAAAATGTCAAGATGTTTCAGCATTTCTGTAACATTTTATTCTGAAAACACTGAAGCAGAACATTGAGACTTTTTAAAGTAATGGATCCTTTCAGCAGAAACAATTTGTAAACAACCTGAAAACTTCAGACACAAGGAATGGAAGAGCTGAACAGAGACTTTCCTGTTCCCTGGAAGGCTACCTGTCCCCTTGCACCCCCAAAACTCCCACAAACAAACCAACCAACCAACTTCCACCAAACCTCATCATTTAAGTATATGACTACACATACGTGTACAAAATAGCACGTATGTGCTACAAATTAGAAGCCTAAGGGCTTCTAGAATAAAGCTATATGTGAATCCAATTAACTATGATTAAAATCCAAGCATCTCACAGTATAGGTGTTCCCAGACGATGATTGCATCCATGGCATCATTTGGGAAAATAAACACCCTCCCAGTGAAAAGAGAAAGCAGTATGGTCCCTTCTCATGAGTTTCATGCAACTAAAAACAGGAAACACTGCCCATTTAAAAGCATCTATTTGCATTATGAAAACAATGACATTCTGCATGCAACAAACATTCCCAAGTTTTTGTCATCCATCATCTTTCCTGTTATAAAATCGCAACGACCAAACCAGCAACTTTCCAACATCCCACCTCTGCAGTTCCCTCTAGTAGAAACACCTGGATCAAAGGTTTAAACAGACCATACGCATAATCTGCTCCATCCAGTTATCAGAACATTTTAAATTTAATTTTTGGTCCATATTGCCTCTTTCCACCTGCTCACAAGTCCTGGAAGCTCCCTGTGCAGGTAAAGTGCACAGCTGCACTAAACGTGCATTGCACTGCTCTCTGCAGGAGAAGGAATGCTTCCAAAGTTAAGACATGGTGGAAATAGATGAGTTATGGAACCTGGGGGGAGTTTCCCCCTTTTACCACCACTCACCTTTAACAAACTAACCTGAGCATTTAAAGGTGTGTAAAGCAAACCTCTGCTTTACACCCATAACTGGGGCCCACCACTCCACTGCCCCCTGAAATAAAAGGAAGTGATCCCACCTGTGTCTGGACACCTAAGCATTACACTGACTTTGCTCCAGGTATTTTACCTATTTCACTCCCCAGAAAGCAGAATCAGAAGATGTCAACCAAGCCTCCTGCCTGCACCTCATAATCCAGAAAACGTGACACTCCCAGAGCAGCAACACAGGAGCCTGAGCACTCCTTTCTACAGAAATAACTACAGCAAAGGAAGCAACTCTAACCTTCTGCCATGCCATGCTGCCAGCACACCTCAACTTTAACCTTCAAGGTTTCCCCCATCCCTGGTCATTCTGCTGAGGCTACCAAAAAGGGTGCAATTAGTGTCATTTGTGATGGCAGGACCTGCAGGGCTGACACATGACCCTTCGGAAACTGGACTGCACCCAACATTTCTATTTCCCCAGGCCACTAAACAGCTGTCAGAGTGCTGGCCTATAATTCCTCCTATTCCATCCCATGCAAATTCCCAGTTGGTGACAAAACACGGCAGGCTCTAGGTACTTGCAGTCATCCAGGTGTCTAGAACAAGGAGCTATCTAATCCATGGGCCACCCGTGCAATGGCCAAAAGGATTTTGCAGCCAAAGATAAACACACCTCTCCAGTTTCCAGCCAGCTATGGCTTCTAAGGCAGGCAGTCTTCTCTCCTGCTTTATACAAGGAAGGAACTGGTTGTTCTTCAGGAAAGATGTCAGGCCCACCTGCCACCAGCTACCAAAAACAGATCGGTCACCTTCAACTCTGGCAGAAATCTCTCCTATCAAGTGTGTTTAAATGGCTTTCAATCCCTTGAATATCAGCCTGGCATGGGAAATTCTTTCAGGCTTTGTGATAGCATCATTTTAATGTTGATATTCACAAATGTAAAGAAAAATAAATCTGCATTTACTTGGCAGTGATAAAATGCCTTTTAGAGCACAGACTTCAGCAGCAATTTTTTCCCCACAAAAATTCAAGTAGAAAGTGGAGGACTGAAAGCATAACATCTTAAGTAAGAAATTCTCTTAATCTCCTTTTTTTGTTTTCATTAATTTGTTTACACTCAATCCTTTTCCCTCTTCTCATTTTCATATATTTTATTCTTCCTCTCCTCTTCCTTCCATACCCACCCTTTACTATACATGCATATGATACATTTGTATTAAGGAGGACTATGATACTTCATCTGCATGTTGGATGGTAAGACCCACTTCAGAGTGCACATTAGGACTGAAATTGAAAAAATAAAAAGAAGAAATTCACCTCATAACCTCTCCCTTTAACCCACTTCTCATTCTGCCCTATTCCCTTTACTTCTCCTCTCTTGTCTGCTATACACAACAGGTATTCCCCATGTGGGTGGATACAGCAATAGCTGAGAGAGACGGGCGATGAAAGCCTGTTACCTGTTTTTTATTTATGGCCTGTAAAACGCAACATGTGGAGTTACACAAGAGACCCTGTAAACAAGGTGAGGGCCAGTTGCTTTATACAGCATGGAAAGTTTCCATTTCTTGGAATAGACAGGTCAGCTTGGAAGGAAGTCAGCCCTCAAGGTCTTTCTCCCTCTGTAGGGCTCATTTGCAACACCAGCTAACCCAGAAGGCGCTGCCCAGGAGTCAGGAGAGCCAAACAAACAGATCAGTGTAAGGCACAGCCTCAGCTGCAGCGCTGTTTCCATTTCTCGCCTGGCCAGGCACCCGGAGGTGGGGTCCTGTTGTCAGACCACTATTTCCTCAGCTGCCAGGCTCAGCAGTCTGGAGGTTTCTGCTAGAGAAGCACAGCTGGGACTGGCAAGCAGCACTTGTCCCAGGGTTAATATATGCCTGTGTGCCTCCCCTGACAGACTTGGGAAGCCAAGGAGAGAAAACCTGAGAACTGTTCCAGAATTAGATCAGGTGGCCCTGAGCCATCTTCCCGGCACTAGGTACCCAGAGAACTGGGGGAGAGTCTCAGATATGAATTTCACACTGGTGGGCAGGTCCAGCAGCAGCAAGGGCGAAGAGAAAAGCTCTTTTGCACTTCTGCTCCCCTTCCCAGGTTGCCTCTTGCACCATCTGAGTCTATTCTTTCTGCTTTGTTTTCCCTCCCCTCCCAGCTCCCCATACGCGGTTCAGCTCCAAGCTGTCACTCAAAAGGTTGACATTTCTGAAAAATGTCCAGATACTTCAGCTATTTCTATTCTGCCTGGTATAAGGTGAAAATCTGAGTCAGCTGTGCTCTGTCAGGTTTTTTGCAGCCAGCGTCCTGCCTCTCAAAAACACCCACCTAATTTTGGAAACACCAGTCTTAACATTGGTGCTCCTGATGAGAAGCAGAAAAATACACTCAGCTTAATCCCAGCTGCAGAAAAGGATTCAGAAAAAGGAAGATGCCTGAATATGAAAAAAAAAATACTAGCTCCTGCTCACTTACAAACATTTTATGTAGTTTTTATGGGAGGAAGACAGAAGCCGCCTGCCAAACACATTGTCTGGGCATAATTAGTCCTCTCTCCTCCTCCCCCTGCCAAGCTAACCTCCTTCTGAATCAGGCCATAAGGAAGGAATGGAGCCAGACAGGACTTCTACACATTTTGGCTCGACATACTGCAAGTGTAAGCTGTCAGGCAGCACTGTAGCAGCAAAAACATGTTAGTGAGTAGTATGGGAATATTAATAAGCAAGAGATGAACTTTAACATCTGTCATAAAGCATCCTTCAGAAGCACAAAAAAAAATAGAAAAGAAGAGAAGAAAACAAACTAATCTGCTGTTCAGGGCAGTCCTCAGTCATTCTAGAGAGAACAAATTTACCCCAGGCCAAAAGCTTCACCATGACAGAGGCCATTTGAAGTGGCTAGTGAGGCTGAGACTTGCAAAATTGGTTTAACTCTGCTCCCAGTGACATCAAGAGTAAACTACAGATAGTATTCAGTGAAAAGTGACATAAATCAAAAAGAAGCACTTTTGAAAAGCTCAATTTTATATTCCAGCTCCAAAAGCAATAAAAAACCCACTCCAATCCCAAACCTCAGCTCATCCTATTTCCATGCCACAGGATTAGCTCTACCTTTGTTATGCCTTGTCAGCATTTCTCCAATTGCCCTTAGAACTCTGCAATTCTGAAGGCTCTGTACACTCCTAAACTGTCTGTCCCAGGACTTCACTGCCTTAAAATCCTATCAAAATCCGCTTCTTCAACAGCATAAATCATTCCTTCTTTACAGTTTGCCACAAAGCACAGTTTGGTCCCTTTCTTTTTGCAGGGATTTCAAGAGAAAGGTGTTTTTAATACCTGAAAGCTGTAAAGGCTGGGATCACTTAGCACTGAAACTGTGTGTACCAATACTATGGTCTCACATTCATATCCCCTAGAAAACAGCAAAATACAAACAGCAGTGAATTCGAACCTAGACAGTGAACCACAACACCTTTGATGCACATAGATAAGAAAACTGCTGTGAAGTGCAATAGCAAGAAACAACTTTTAGAGGCCTCACAACAACCACCACCAATACCCCAGTTTCGAGGCAATTAGCCTTTTTTACTCAGTAGCAACAAATAGTCAGCTGCCAGCCACAAGATATCTTTAATAATGGTTAAAAAAAACCATAGTAAATTCTTCATATCACTCACCCTTCACAGCACAGCCATCTCTCCTCATTTAGTAAAGTGTCTGATATCAAGCCAAACCTGCAAATGAAAAACACTCAGCCTTGAGAGGAGAAATAGAAGCAAGGCCTCTTGGAGCTGCGCCTCATCAGGTTAATGAGGCTGCCAAGGTGCCTCTCTCCTGGGCTGGTCAGGTGTGCTCTGGCCTTTCCTCACAAACCCTGTGAGAACTCTTCATCCCCAGCTAACTGTTCTGTGAGGCTCTGTGGTTTACAACTGCAGTTGAAACCAGAAGGAGCCTGTGTACTATTTCCAGCTTGGTTGTGGAACTTCTGGTGAAAAAGTGTATTTTTTTATCCTGGAAACCCTGGCTTTAAATCTGAATCAGCTGTGAACCCTAATTCAGTGTTAAATTGTGCTTCTTTGTCTTTTTCTAATTAGTATTATCACCACTCTGTTACTGGTGTATCAAACAGATGTTGTCTGTCATCAAAAGTGGCTCCTGCCTTGTAGTTTCATTAAGGTAGGCAGGAGAGCCTGCCATGCATTAGCTAGGGAAAAATCAGGAAGAAACTCAGGCCTATAGTCTAAGCACAGTGCTGGGGATGAAGCTCTGCTATGCTCTTTGTTGAACTTAAAGTAACATTTTCATATCATTGAGAAAATCAGTTAATGTCCCTGAACCTTCTCCTCTGGAATATCATCTCCATATTGAACATAAAGCCATTGTCCCCAGTTATCCATCCCTGCAGGGGGGACCATGTTTGCACAGTGCTTTGTAAATCTATACTTTTAAGAATTATCTGCTGGCACCCGAGTCAGAGGCCTTAAGTCATTCCACACTCTCTAACTAAGAAATTGGATTCTACTGACATCCCTGGGAATGTTCTCTCTGGCTTGAAGCTGTTCTTGTTTAGGTATCATAAGTGTGTCCTGTAGCCAGTATTGTTTTGTGGCCAACACTATTGCTATAGCTCTATAAATCTGCAGACACTCTGCAGCAGGAGTGTAGTGCCAAAAAACTGCAGAGTTCTCTGCTCTGCTTCCAGTTTGGGAACACATGCTGGAGCAATACAGCTAGGCAGATGTGGCATCCTGAACACCTGATAAAACCTGGTAACTGGAGAGGGACTTCTGCATGTCTCTCAACTGAAATGATTGTTTTCTGCTCAAATGTTACAGCAAATGAATGAAAAATAAACAGGAGATGTTTCATATTAGTACTTCTAGGACCTATACCCAGAAGAGGTATAGTTGGCAGTCACTGGGGGTGTCTGTGTCTTCTCAGTCTTCCTTTCCTCTCCTGCCAAATCAGCTACCAGGCTTACTCTCCTCTGTGGCATGGAGAGGGTAGCAGCATGCTGGGGGAATGCTTACTGCAGGAAAAACAGCCCCTTCCGGGAGCAGAACAAAGAGAATATCAACCCAAGCTGATGGGGCCAAAGGGACTTTGCAGTGCTGCAAAACCCACCCACCTTCCCATCTGTGCAACAACTGCTAGAGGGAGCTGGGAACCCCGGGGATGCTCTCTCTTGGCACCCTCCCAGGTTCTCAGCTGGCTGCTCAGCTCCTGCTTGGTGTGAATGAGAGAAACTGGCTTCAGATGCTATTCTGCCTCTTTCCAAAACCCCGCAGTCTGGCAGGAAGGGAGGTGCTTTAGCAGGGGGAACTCAAATTTATTCAGTACAATTCAGCCTGCTGCAGAGGACAGCTCTTGTAGAGCAGGTGGCAGCATTACAGTGACAGCAATACCTACAATAGCTCTGCAGCAATAATTAGCATCATGCCAAAAGCCATAACATGGCCTCTCCTAGGCCTGTCTGCTCCACTAACCACTGCTCCCACCCACAGCATCTGCATCCCCATCCCACCACCTGCTGCAGGCCAGGTGAGCAAGTTTGTGCCAGTCTAACCCCCAACCATCCCCAGCACAGCATCTGCCAGGCAGGACAGCATTCCTCCCAGGTCAGGTACTAATGGATAGCAGCAGTCCTGTCCATGGAGCTCCTACCTGCCTGAGAAGATGGAAGGGGAGAGGGTGGAGAGTTGCCAGAGCTGTACTGACACCAATTCCTTGTGTCATGTGCTGTGGCCATGGGATTTTGCCCTTGGGCTGGCTCTTAAATGACTGCTCAGCAGGAGTGGGCTACTGTCTGGCCTTGCAGCTCACAGCACAGGAGGGGAGCTGGAGAGAGCGGCTGTTCCACTGCTGAGATGGGGATGGTGGGTTGTTATTATTTATGTTGTGGTGCTGCCTAATATGTTCTGGGTGCATTCCAAAGGCAGAGAGAAACATGGGCCCTGCCCTGGAGAGCCATGTGTAATTGAAAGAGCAGTCAGTGCATTATCCAAGCTGCGGGTTCTCTGAACGAGCCATCCCTCCCATTCAGAGGATTGTTTGAGGCTGAAGGGAGTGCTGGGGATCATGCAGACCACCCCAACTACTGTCATGGACTGGGATTTATTTAATCTTCCCAGAGCAATGGCTGGAAGCTTAGAAGAGATTCCACAGTGTCCCCTGATAGTTTGTTCCAATTGCTGTAACTCTTCTTGGAATGATGAGGTTTTTTCCTAATATTTATACTAAATGTTCCCTGCTGCAGCCTCAAGCCATAACAGCATTTTCTGTCATTTTACTAATGAGAGTATTTGATGTGTGCTCTTCCTCAGAACATCCCTTAATATATCTGAGCACAGCCAGCCTGTCTCCTCTGTGGTACGAACTATCCCAGGGCTCCCAGCATTTCCTCAGAGGCCACAGCACTTTCGTGGGTCAGCACACAGCCCCCGTCAGCTCGCCTGTCTTCATCTCAGCTGGTACAAATGAACACTGAACACAGACTCTTTCTCTGACTTTCTTAATAAGTTCCACATGGCCAGTGCTCTCCATGCCTCCAGCATTCAGGCCCTCTGAGCTCTTTGCACATCCTCACTTAGGAGCCTTCAGGACCTTTGACACAGTGAGGGACTCTCGAGTTGTAATGGGGCTCTTTTGTTACTGATGCAGAGAGATAACTGGCGGTCCACAAGGTGCTCCAGAAAAACAGTGGTGAAACTCTGACTGCATCCAGAAGTGCTGTGGGTGGACCATCATGCCACACTCCCTCCATTCTGCTGCACTCATTTCTCTGCATAAGGATGAAGAAATGCACTGTGATGTCCTGCTCACACGGACCTGAAAAATCAAACTCTTAGACAAAGCCAAATAAATTCAGAAGCAGGTTCATGACATTATTCATGAGCTGGGGAAAAATATTTTCTCTCAATTTCTCCTTGTCTCCGGTAGGTAACAGGTAAAAGCATACATGTTGTGGTCTCAGCAGTGAAAAGTAAATTAATTATTTATTGCTAGTCTTCCTGGGTAAAGCCTTTCAGAACCATTTTCTAATCTCTGGTGTACCAGTGAAGCCCCTGGAAAGGAGCTCAATTTCTGGGAGAATCATGTAGCTGTGCAAGACCTTTCACTGGTGTCAGAGTACCCAGAATCCTAATCCCCTCTGAAAATATTGGTCATCATTAGCAAACAACTGGTTAAAGTGTGCAGCAGCTGCCTGGGTCTTCTGCTCTGGATACAGCTACCTATCTGGGATTCTACCAGGAGTAATGAACAGCAAAGACTAGACAGATTAAACCAAGGCTGCACTTGTTGGTAATTTATCTTGATAGACATAAATCAATGAGAAAAGGTAAAAAAAGAAAGAAAGAAAGGAAAAAAAATAGAATCCAAGACAAAAGATCTGTAAAGAAAGATGTTTTGCAGACTTTTTATGAGGTTTCAGGTGGCCTTCCTAATCCTGACTCAGAGAATTCATGAATATTCCTGACTCTAGGAGGACAGTTATGTTGCATAATGTTATTCTCTTTGAATTTTCTCTCTGAAATGCATGCATGGACTTCATTGATGTTCTGGCCTTGCCACAGTGTTTAGTACTCATACAAAAAAGTATTTGCTTTACCTGGCTTCTCTTGGGGTCCTGAATCACATCCTAGGCAAGCTTATAGTCACTCAATCAGGAATAATCAGTGGCTTTAAATGACTATTAGGCTTAAGTATTTAGGAAGAGCAGTCAATTAATAATCAAGATCTAGAGGATATTCCTTCAGTTTGTTTCCAGGGCCTGCTTTGAAATTCCCCATGCATTAAGGGCTTGCAGAGTAGCCTAATGATTAGAGAAGCGTAATTCAAACCTAATTATTAGAGAAGCATAATATCACAAAGCCTGGTATTTCTTCCCAGCTTAGTACCAATGTGCCCATGTAAACACTGTATATTGCACTTGACTGAGCACCCCAGGTGAATCCCATTCCTGCTGTGCTGTCCTCCAGCTACAGAAGCAGGTTCATACCCCACAGGGCTGCTGGGAGCCTTTGCCAGCTGCTGTGCACATCACCATTTGCAAAGCTAAGTGTCTACGTTGTGCAATGTTTCACAAAGAAAACTAGACCTCAGCACATAATCCCAAACCCCTGGTTTAACCTGGGGGACACTGGAAGCCTTTAAGCGGGGACAGCAAACTACTTTGTGACTAACCACAATGGTACCATGGCCATCATGATGGCACTGATCAAAGGGCAAGTGGAAGAGGCAGCTGTGGGCACTCACAGAATATCCACTCTGAGGACAGGGAGAGGAGGAGCCTTGCAGGGACCATATGTGCTGTGACATGGCAGGATTCCCGAAATGCCAAGGCAAATCAGACAGGCTGTGCAGTCAGCACAGCCAGCAGAGCCAATGCAAGCCTTCCACTTTGGAAGACGAAAGCATGCTGGAGTTTGGGTAGCCCCAGGGCCAAGAGGTTGCAGCTGCCTCACTGATTTTGCTCTGGGTTAAGGCTGACAACTGCAAAAACATTCCACGACCTTGCTGTTCTTTGCAGGGTTTGTCACTCGAAGGCAGCGTTTGGCTGGACTCAGAGGAAATCACAGACTCACTGTTTCAAACATGGGGAGCAAAATGAAAAGCCACAGCTAAAACAGCTGCTTCCTTCAGCCTCCCTGACCCCTCGGGTGGAGACCAAAGCAAGTTGCTTCCCCTGTTCTCCTCATTGCCTCGGAGGATGGCCCTCACACATGCTATTAATTCTTAGTAGGGAGGAGCTCCTGAGGGACCTCAGGTGAAGCTGGTGGAAATCCAAGAAAAATCTTAAAAGTGAGGTTCAGGAACAGCTTTTATGCTGTACTAGAATGAAATGAGATGTGTAAATCTTCTCTGAATAATGAGTTTATTCTTTGCTGAGAAGAGACCCCATCCCAGGTGAGTGCCTTCACAGCTGGGCAGAGCCCCAGGGTGCCAGAACTTTTCCAAATCAGGCTGTAGCATTATTCTTTCCTGCAAGGAGGATGTCCCAGGGGGTCAAAGCAGGGAGTGCCACCCCACTGTGGTGTGCAATGCTGGGGGCTCTTCTCTCCTTCCCTCCAGCTTGCAAATGAGAAACTTTCCCAACAGAGTGTTAGTTGAAACTCCCCTGGGAGAGCTGGTGGAGAACATTGACAAATACTTAATCTGTGACTGGGCAGAGATGGAAAATGAGCACTGAGATGTTCTGATGGGAACATATTTAGAGAGAGCATTGGGTATCTCAGGTATCTTCAGATCAAACAAGAAAGGGAGGTTTAACTGCTTCCTTATGTTAGGTGACCCTGCCCTGAGGTCAGGAGGCTCAGAAATGAGCCTTCAGTTCACTAAAATTCTTATTCAGCTGTTTAGATCCTGAGTGGGTTATTTGAAAGCATGCAAACAAGTTGAAATAGGATGGGAATGAAACCCAGATTCCCTGTGTCCCAGGGTTCTATTTACCAGATCGTCATTCCTCGCAGACACAGTGCATGTGACTCATATCTACAGTGTCAGAAGTGAACCAACACACCCCAGTAAATGAAAGAATGTTTCCAGACCTACTGTGACCTAAAGTTCCTCAGGATTTCAGCCGCCCTAGGAGGGAAGGCAAGGCAAGGACAGACAGTATGGACAACTGTGCAGGAACATTCCTCATTTATCACAGAGAATCCTTCCATAAGATGATCAAATGTCTCAGAAACAGATTATTTACTCCTGAATAGTCACTCCAGAACTGCTTTTCTGTCAGAATCCTGAAAGCTTCTCCAATTCCTGGGCTAAACAGATATTTTCAGTAGAATATAACAATACTATTGACCAGTTCATGCCCTTCCATTTCTGTGCTGAAGTTGATCTTCAACTTAAATAGGTTTTAACACCCTGGTTCTGTGTGCCAGAACAACTGCATCCCATCATATCCTCACCTTCTTAGGCAACTGACAACTTCCCTTCAATCTTTTTTAACATTACCGTCTCTCACTTCCCCTCTAGCCGCTCCCTTCCCATTTTTTTCCACTTTTGTGGTAATCCTAAATTTCTTAAGCTCTGTTAAAAATTCCCCATCGTGGCCTTATGCCTTTATTGTTTCACTGAAGTTTAGACAAATGTGATGTCTCACATCTCCTTTGCCCAGATCAGTTATCTTATCAAAGAAAACCATGAAGTTAGTCATACATGACTTATCCTTTATCAACACTTGTAGTTTATCTCATTTTTCCATTTCTTCCTTGTATTTAATTATTCTTTCTTTCGGTAATTGTTCTGATAGCCCTGTATGCCACAGCAGTCAGAGTGATCAGGTTATAATTTTCCAGATGCCTTCCTCCCTCCATTTTAGGTACAGGTATTACATTTTCTATTCTCTAACCACACAGCACTACCTTTAACTTGATGAATTAGCTAAAATATTTTCTAACAAACTTGCAGACTGACAAACTGACCTGTGCCAGGTCTCCCAAATTTGGAGGGTAAAGGCACAGGTCAGCTAAACACCTTGTGTTTTCTTTCCCATTAGCCACTCTGCATTTTTTCCACATTCAGGATCTTTAAAAGGTACCTATTAGAAGTTTGGGTCATCCCTGGACTCCTTAAAGAAAAAAATAATAGGGGTACACCCACTATTTTCTGCATCAGATCATTGTTACTGTGTCTGCAAACCTGACTTGTCTCCCCTTCTCCTCCCTTATATTTCCTCCTCCCTGCTTTTAAAAGAAGTAGGAAAAAACTCTCTGTCTCTCCAACAAACTTCCTTTGCTGTCTGTTCATATGTGCTTAGGTCACCCGACATTTGTATTCAAAGAGAGTAGAGTAACTTCTAGAGCAAGCAGGAAAAACGGATTCTGATTATCCATTCTGACAGGAAAGAAATGTTCTGGCTGCTGGCAATGCCTCCTGGAACACTTCTGGCCTGTCCCTAGGGAGTGCATTTTTAGCTCTATAAGTTGAAACCAGTGTTATATTAGATAACTATTTAATTTCAGCTGTATGTGTAGTAACATCCAGAAAAGGTCCTGAAGTGAGGAATGCAAATCATACAGATAAGCTCAATCTCCCTGTTTTAATTCTAGCTCCAGAATCTTTGAGAACACCCTGTCCCTTTCCCTACTTAGAAGCCCTATTAGTAAGTGGCCTTTGCTCAGTTCAGGTGGGTTTGTTGCCAGATGTCTCCACAGGCAAGGTTGCTTTCTAACCTCATTCTAATAATAAATATGAACACTGCTTTCACAATACCTTTCAGCATGGGAATTCAAAGTGTTTTAAATATGTTGAGCATTTTAACAGCAACGAAGAACGAATTTTGTAAAAAGGTTTAACCTTGTAAGAGCAGATGAAAATTAACACTGGGAAGAGTACAAATATAAGGGGCTAACTTTGGCTTTCTACATAACATCTTTGGACACACCTCACCTTTAATAGCCTTTTCCGAGCTCATGGTGGTGCTACAGAGATCCCTTCAGCCAGAAAAGATGTTTCCTGGAGAGCAGTTTATATAAATGGGCTCCGTGCAGCTGCTGAACAGTACATCTCCACCAAAACAAGGGAAAGTATTCCCTTTGGATTCTGCTATGGGAGCTTCATTGCTTTCCTGCTACATTTTACTTACTGTACAGTGAATCCATTAAACTGATGTTTGCTCCCAAGGTACGCCCAAGTGCTTCAGGGAAGATAGAGTCTAGGAGATCATCTGGCATAAGAATGTTCTTGCTCTCTGCCAGGCTCTTCCTGGGTAACAATCCTGGCAGCAGTGCTGCCCTGCTACTGCAGTGATCTGGGTCTGAGTTCACCTGCCCTCAATATCCTTCAGTAGTGAAGGCCTGGCTTCTTCAAATCTTCCTTATCCTAAAGAAGATGTGATGTGTGCCTAGAACATCCTGGCAGAGGAAAGACTTTTTCCCAGCAAGGTGTGATGGCTCAAATTGACCAGACAATTTCTCTCTGTTGGAGGACAATGTGTGAATGAGGAGCAACCCAACACCCATTATACCAGAAGCTTTTCACACTGATCCAATGCTTTGGAAACATTGCAAGTTATTTTTTGGGCATTACAGCATTTGGTGTCAGTGCCTCTCCTGTGGAAGGGAAGAAGTTTGGAGCTCTAACTCATGCTGTAAGCTGCAGGACTCCCAAATCTGTTTGGTCTCTTGGATGTGCAGTTGGGACCATGGAAGCTCTGGGAGCCCCTGTTCAGCACACAGAGGTACTTGGGAGATGCAGACCCTCAGTACCTGCCTGGCTTTTTGCCAGTCAGAGTAGTAACCATGCACAGATCCAGGGGAATTTAGCCTGTATTTCAGAGAGAATTTATCCATTTAGATGAAACAGAGGTTGTTTTCAGTTGATCATTGCTTTCCAATGAAGAAAACATCTTGTCAGAAAAATCCCAGCAAATTCACTTTCTGGATTTCAGCAGAGAAGCTCAAAATCAGCTTGGATGCCCTCTCCCACCTCTGTTCACAAAGCTCTGTAGCAGCCTTTGCCCCTGTGAAGGTCCTCTTGGGGCACACGGGCCTTGCTGCAGTCCAGTGGCACTGGAGAACACAGAACCCATGGAGAGGAGACACATTTTGAAACTGGGTTGTGGTTTAGCTTCTCCAGCTTATTCTCTCGTCTTTTTTTTCCCTGCAGCACTTATTCCTGCCTTAAAACATAATTTTCTCTTCTATCTCCCTCCAGAAGCACAGTGGCATGGATGGTCTACTCTTTTCTGAGATAGCAAATTGGCTGGAGACCTTAAAATTCAGAAAGTGTTGGCAGCTGCCACAATTTTGTCACAAGTTTCTAAAATCTGGTTTTCATACAGTTCCAGCAACCAGACCAATGTGATAAATATAAATTTTCACTTTCTTTTACTTTTGATCCCACATGATCACAGAAAAAAGATGTGATAATTGAATGGCAAAAATGAGAGAAAATAAAAAAAGAGAGAACTCCAGGTCCTGAGCCTGCTAGTCTAAAGAAGCAGGGCTTGCAAAGGTCTCAAAGGCAAGAACTTCGTACAGTATGTGCAAATAAACAGATGCTGAGTGATAGGGACACTTAGTTCTCTCTGAAGGGAAGCTGTAGCAGGATTCAAACCATATTAGACACTTGAACATAGGTGAAAATCCACCAGATTCCATTAGTTCTTGTGTTTATGGAAACAATTCTTTTCCATGTCAGTGTTCTGAACTCAATTTTCCCATAGCAAGGAGGGCAGATTTTCAATGTTTAAAACAGTCAGCAGTAGAGATGCTTGCTCTTCTTCCCCACAATGTCAGATTGAAGTATTCTTTAATAAGAAAAGATTTTTGTTGAGCTCAACAAAGATGCTTATAAAAGGGAGATAATGCAATTAGAAAATGTAAACTGAATATAACTTTCTTCCTCTCTTGGGGGTCATGGTTTTCTCTGCCTACAGGTTGTCCTCCCCAATCATTTGTGAAATACAAGGTAGGCAGAGCATAAGCCATGAGTATATACTTTAAAAAAAAAAAAAGTATATAAAAAGCCCACTGTGGCTTGACTCCATAAAGACGAAGAGGTAACAAAGTGTCCAGACTTTGTTTTTTCCTTTAACACCACCCTATGGAAAATCACACCAGCTCTGCAGCACTAGTCAGTGCAGACTCCTTACTTAAAGCTAGGCAAGGATTTGGTGCTGGTGTTTGCCCTTTGAGTGTGGGAAAACACCATGGGGGAAAAAAGTGTTACTGCTTTCCATTTCTTGCATTAATCCTCTCAGCCTGCAGAGTTATCATTATCATTCAAATAAAATGATAACAAACCCAGCCATCTGCTTAAAAAGCCTGGGCTGGTCATAAATCCACTGGATCTCTTAGATTTAAAAAGGGGGAAATGCTTTGAAGCAAAGAGGCTCTTATGCAATGCCAGCCCCCTCCCTGGGAGTGCTGAAACCTTTAATCACCTAAGGAGGGGGAGATGCACCGAGGCCTGGGAGCCCCGTGTCAATATTATTCCTCTTACATAACATCCTGCTTTATTTGCTGATTGAATGGGCCTTATTTTTTTTTTTTTAACTGAATTTGTCCCTCAGATGCCAAAAAAGCTTAGTGGTGAATTGCAATCTCTCCAGAAGAAAAGCAAACCTCACCCACAAGCAAAAACAAAACAGCATGACAGATTGAGATTTGCTATCTAAAACCAAACAATCATTAACAACAAATAATCCAGCAAAGAAGGTACAGCAAGCTCTGGGCACCTTCCTGACAGAGAAAATTAAGGCCAGCCTGGCAGGACAGAGACACCGAGCTCCTCCTCTCCCACAAACCTGAATTACCCACTACATATTTTCTTTACCCTCCTGCAGGGAAAATGTTTTATTGATAAGGCCCTTCCTAGGCTTACGATCACCCCCAGGGCTGAGTGAGATTTGAAGCTGGTCGGTTTGACATCATGTCTAGACAGTCCCTTTCCTTGGCAAACACTCAGCGTACCTGAGAACAGACCAGTGAGTCCAATAATGTGCAAAACTGGGCAGGAGGAGCCCTGAGGGACATGTTGGGCACACTGAGGAGGCTGCACAGAGGCACTTGGAGGTGTGTGTAGCACAAGGAGTCCCCTTAGGTGGATGCACTCACAGCTCTGCCCTCTCCTGTGCAGGCACACAGCTGGGCCCAGGCTGACCTCATTAAAGCAGTATCCATGTTTCCTGCAAGCAGACACACCAGCACAGCCAAGCACACAGCAGCAAAGCTGCCCCTGATGCCTACACACACCAGGATGCCAATGGGGCACCGCCCCGTGTCCCCACAGAGGGGACTTGGCAGGGCTGCCTTGCACCATGATCCACATGGCACCTCCAGCTCTCTGCCCTGGGCCTGTTGCATGGGTACCTGAGCTGCTAGGGAAACCTGGAGGTTACAAGCTG
This sequence comes from Dicrurus megarhynchus, assembly GCA_013399195.1. Taxonomy (NCBI): domain Eukaryota; kingdom Metazoa; phylum Chordata; class Aves; order Passeriformes; family Dicruridae; genus Dicrurus; species Dicrurus megarhynchus. The sequence continues at coordinate 1,060,877 of VXAD01012519.1, forward strand.
ATGCTTTAAGAAAAACAAGCTCAGAACCAGTTTCCCTTAAAACACAGCAGCTCTGGATCACCTGCCCAAAGCTGGGAGAAGGGAAGGTGCTACCTCTGCCTTTCACTGAAGGCTCCAGTCCCTCTTCCAGCCTCCTGGGCTCCGTGATACTCACGTGTAGGGGCTCTCTCACAGTGGGTGAGAGAGCAAACACCACATTTGTACATGAAAACAGACCTGGCCTTTCCCCGACTTCTCCCGGGGTTAGTGCATCCACAAGGACAAGTGCTTGATCCATCAGCCTGGCACACAGGTCTCTCTTCAATCTCTGTTCCCTGGTACAAAAGGAGAGGGTGGAGACCTCGAGGTTCCTCCAGGACAGCCGGGCACTACGACTGCCCTTGCCATCTTTTAGGCTCACTTGATAAAATTGCTGCCTGCAGACTAAGCCCATGCCAACTGAATTGTTGTCTGGGCCAACCAACACCCACAGGGCCCAATCCCTTTTGTGCTCTCCCTCTTTCAACTGGGTAGAAATCATCTCTGTGAAAACCTCTGGTATTTTTAGGCCAGAGCTGAGCTGCCTGAATGGCTCATGGCTGGTTGCCTGCCTGCCTCTTGGGACCGGGGCATGCAGAAGGCAGGGAGGAAAAGGCACGGTCACACCATGGTGTTTTGCAGCCATCCTCAGCTGCCTTGGTGCCACAGAGAGCCTATAGGCAATTTATTCCACAAATAATATAGACCTGAAGACTCTCTGCATAAAGGAGGAATTCAAAGGTTGCTAAGAGCCACCTTTGCTTAAAAGTGGGACCGAAGACCTGAGAGGGGCTTCCCTCTGGTCCTGGTTAGCAGCTGGCTGGCTCAGCTGAGCATCCATCACGCAGCAAAACGTGATAATTGTCTTGCTCTGTGCTCCCCAAACCTGCCAAGTGTGGCTGATGCCCACTGTTAGCAAATCCCACCCTCATTATCTGCTCCCCATCCTCGTCCTTCCGAGGCGCCGGGCTCTGGAGTGCGCAATTAAGCGCCCGCCATCCCGTTGCTGCTAGGCCAGTTTGTCATCGCCAGCATTTGTTTGGGAATGTTTGTTGGGAAGCACATGGTGGCAGGGTCAGTGGATGTTGTTGAGGTTTTTTCCTCTTGCGCCTGGGGGCCAGAGAGCTTTGTGCGTTTCTCAGTATGTTAAACTCAATTAAAAAAAAATAAAAAAAACAACATCAGGATAACTTAAAGCAGATGTGAACACAAGCCTGAGACCCTTCTGAGCACAAACACAGCCATTTCATTACAATTCCAAAAGGCTTTTCTGGCAAGCCTCCCCCCCAATGTCCTACATTCTTTCATTCCAAGGAAGACAAACAATTCAGACTGGAGCAGCAAGGCACGTTTTTCAAATAAACAGGTTCTCTCAAACAGTTTTTGCCTTTGTGTCACCCCAATACCCATATTCCTCTCTTAAAGGATCTTCTGGGATGATCTAAATGACAATTTGTGTCACACCTTCCATTTAAAGTGTTCAAAGCACCGCACTCAGCCCATGTGAGCCTCTCACATGGAAGTGTTTTCACCTTCATATGCCAACACATTATCCTCGTGACCTGAAGTTACAGACAGAATCTGTTGTATTTGTGGTGGCTAAAACTAGAAATCCTGTGGAGTCTTGCACTGCTGGAAGAGGAACATCCTTGGAATGTGAAGGGTACTACTTGCTAGTGGCTGGGGATCCTTTGGAAAGCAGTTTGCATGGTCAATTCTGCTCATCAACACCAGGTCTGTGGTTTTAAACAAATAAACCATATTTTACCTTAGAGGTCTTTCAGTGGCTCAACCAGAGGAAGATTTTTGGACAGAAGTACAGTCTATAACACGTGACCTGATTCCCTTATTACTTTAATTCCATCTCTCATTTCTCCCTGTGTCCCTTAGACAAGCAGCTGCCTTGTCCAAAGTCACTCATCTCTTCCTTCTAGTTTCTAAGTTTCATGCTTACTTCACCAGCTAGTTTTGAGTCTGGCTGTGACTTCTGTGACTAATTCCTGGACTCTGCTCCAGCCCTGCTCGTGAGTTCTCTTCAGCTCCACTTTGCTCCACCTGTCTCTTGATGAGAAAAAGCAAGGCCAAGTCTGGGAGGATTTTAGTATTTCAAAGATTTGGTTCATTATGTTTTCCATACTCTCCTCTGTGAGAAAGAACAGAGGTTGTCTCTGGAGAACCTCAGGAGATGGGTGGAGACAGTTCCAAAATCTACACCTGGGATCCTGTTTCTCCTGGACCTTCCCCATACAAAGAAACAAAACTGAGGCAGACTCAGCTCTAGCCTTCTACCCACAGAAAGCAGACAGCCAGTACTGGCAATTTCCATTTCACATCAAGATTGTTTGGAGATATCCTGGGCTGCCCTGTGTGGTCAATTTGAAGAATTTCTTACGCCCTCCAGTCAAATGGCATGCACACTATTAAAATTGATTGTAAACACAGTAGATGTAATAAATACAATAGCAGGTAGTAAATAATAAGTAATAAAATTGATTATTTCTCACAGAATTAATAAAGAGGGATTTAAAAAAAAAAAGGAATGGCTTCTGCAATGGGAGGACAGAAGAATGGCTTGAGAACCAACAGCAGGTCAGTCCCTGAGTGAACAGTTTCAAGCCATACCACTTTCTCCCCTACTACAACAGCTTCCTCCCAAATTTCAAAGCTGGATTACTTAGGAAGACACGGGTACAGATGTGATGATCAGTGCAATGGGAGCCAAATGACTCCAGTGGTGGGGCTGAAGGAAGAGAAATGAGATGGCCTTCACAGCCCAGCCCTCACAGGAGGTGCGTTGTTGCATCCTCTAAGAACAGAAATACCTGCTTTGGCCTCCTAATAGGATTTTCATATTCCTCATGAGCTTAACATGGGAAAATATGTACAAAAATAAATTGATCATTACAAATCACGATGATGAAAAATCTTTAAATCTCCCAAATCCTTCTAAATCCCTTTACAGGATCCTGTATTTCTCACAGTAAGTTCCTTCAGTTAATTCTGCCACTGAGTTAAGGTACCCAGAGGAGAAATAAAAAAGCTGTGCTTGAAAAACATTTTTCTTTGACTGCTGGACTTTGCAGGACCTGACAAACCAAAGGACAAGCACTCCATATCAAGGACAGCTGCATAAACTTCCTGAGCACAAGAAATTAATCATAATAAAAGGCTTTAAATTTTTTTTTTAATGCACTTAGGTACCAAAGATAAAAGGGTTATTTCCCAGAATCGTTCCTGTTTGGCATGGTTCCTGATTGCTTAAATGAAGAACTTTTATTATTGAGCTTTTCATAACCTCTAACCTCAAAATCTGGGGAATGCCTTACATGGAAATTACAGAACACAGTAAAATTGCAAGCATTCCTGGCTTTTGTGTTCCCTCACACCAATATTCCTTCCTGCTCTTCAGCAACTCACCCCTGGGCCATGCAGGCAGCCGTTTCTGAAGACTGCTCCCAAGCTGACTCTTGGCTAATAGAAATAATTCTGGAAGTTGGGTGGGACTGAACCAAGCAAAGTAAATCACTATTTAAGCCTACCCAGATTTGCCTCTACTTGTATAAGATTGTGAGTTGAGTGCTTAAGGATTTCAGGCTTCTCCCGTATTGATTGATGTTTCAGATATTCCTGCTTTCAGTGCTCAAAAGCTGTTTGCTGCCAGTATTGATGAGGTGTTCTCTGTATGGTTCCAGAACACAAGCCCATTCTGCTGACATGGATGGAGAGGCCATGAGAGGTCAGTGCTTCTTGTCTGGAGCCAGCTCCACAAAGTGGCCAGGGAACAGCAGCCTGACCCTGGGCAGAGCAGTATCTACTCACCCACCAGGTTCCAACTGAAGCTGGTGCAGGAGGCAGGAGAAGGAGGAGGAGAAATGCTCTCCTGCTGCCAAAATACAGCATAAGCACAAACACTGCAGTCACTTTACACCTTTGTTCACCCTGAAATTTCAAGCAACAGGGAAATGCAACTAAACTGAGAATCAGACAGAAGGGAGTCCTGCCCTGTTCTGGCTGGGGCAGCACAGCTGGGATGTCATCAGTTGACGTCGGAGGGCTCATGGCAGCAGCTGCTCCTGAGGCAGGAAGGTCAGGAAGCTGCCTCCATCCCCATCTGCCAGAGCTGTGTCCTGTCCCAAGCTGTCACTGCATTAGTATTTCATCACGTACTAACACTGCCTCTAACTCCAAGCTCATCCCATAGGCTATAAAGGCAGAAAATAAATTTCAAGGATTCACTTGATCTGTGATGGCCTTTAGCATCAAAAACAAACATAAAGCTATTAAGTGCAAGAGGGAAAACTGATATTTGGGGATGGAGGAAGACTTACAGCTCAGTTCTACAGGGCATTCACTCAGAGGAACAGTCCCTTCGAAATTATCATGCCAATCTGGAGGCTTTTCAGCAATTTCAGCTAAATCCTTCAGGCTTGTGCACATGGAGAGGTTAATTTGGTTTCAAGCAGTATGGATTAAAAGCAGAACAGTTATTCCTGATTAATTCCCTCTGTGATCACTTCTATTTTGGAATAAAAATGCCTAAATGCCTAACTCTGAACCAGCCCAACTCATCCCCAGCCTGGTTTAGGTACGTTAAAGTCAGTCAGTCTTTTCCATCTGAAAGTGTTTGTAAAGACATTTGGTTGGGATGAGCCAGGAATTGCTTCACAGGCAGTCAAACCTTTACTAGGTCAGAAAAAGCACCTTAAAATATGGGATATTTCCTAGATGAGACTCAGATATCAATTACATCATTAAAAATTTCAGGATAATTCTGTTCTCTTCCATGATCCAACTTTTGATCTAACCCACAATAAGAATTTGACCACTGATTTTAGAGGAAGTTTTTCCAAGAAGTGTAGGAAAAAAATGTTACCAGACCTTCAGCAATGATTCCAGGGGAGTCATTCACACAGGAAAAGGGGACAGAACTGACCCTTTATTTCCATGTAACTGGTTAAAAAAGTTGTCAGTTGGAAAGAAAGTTTTATGGGAGGGAAATCATTGAAGGTCTTGAGTTGCTTGTAATTTACTTTTTCTAGCTAGAATTTTGTTTAATCTGTTGTAACAAGCAGTGAAATGAAAACAGTGAGAAATCCAAACACTTCACCAGTCAGGAAACTAAATTTGCAGAGAGACCTTGACCACTGAAGAGCTGCTGGAAGGAACATTAGAGCACAGCTAAAACTGGAGGTAAGAAATCAACAAACTACCTGTGGGTTCAGGGTATGCTCTGGGTCCTTCAAATGGAAATATCTCAAAGCTGGCCCCTGGGCTGCAGTGAAAGCATTGCCTCCACTCCTGCCTTCTGCTCAGGAGTGACGCCTGCACTGGCTATGTGCAAATCTGTGTTTCTATAAATCATCAATTCTCCCCTGCAGGATGCAGACACCTTCAAAAGGGAGCATGGCAGCTCTGCGTGTGCTTATGGCAACACTGCAGGGCAGGCTGAGAGACAAAGTAAAGGACAATTATCTAAGACAGAATATCTGGTCCTGTAGCAACTCATTCAGACAAACTCCAGCAAAACATCTCCCTCCTCCTGCCCTGCAGGCAGAACTTTCACCTACCAAATTCACATCCCACTCTCACCACAAACTCTTTCCCAAAACCATGCCTTGCCCACGCTGATCTCAGAGACCCTAATCCTGAAAACTACCTTTATAAATCTCCACGTAGTGGATGAAGAAATGAGGAATTAATTACTTGACAAAAGTAAGTGAGCAATAATAAGGGAATCTTAAAAAGCTGGAAGTTTTAGTCCGAAGCACCTTTCTGTTGTCACTCTCAGCCTGGCTTGCTGCTGTGTCCTACAAGACTTTGGGATTTTTAATAATCTACATCAATTTACAGTCTCTCAGGTCAGGAAGATTAGAATATGAGGTAGATCAAGTAATATGAAAAATAAAATTAGGATCTTGGGCAGTAGACACCATATAAATATTGGTCCCATCAGTTGCTGTTATTTACTGCTTGTGAAGCACAGCAGGGAGCACAGAATAGGGCAAGAGAGGGCTGGTCACCAGGCTGCAAGTGGACAGAGTTGCCAAGCTATAAATATGCTGATGTATTTTTACACTTGTTGTGGCAAAGTCAGGATGGTCGTTGTGATGCTGGAACGTTGCTGGGGCTGTTTTCTAATTATAATTAGATTCTGTTACTTTTCCAGTGTCATTATCAGAGACACAGTCATGTGTGCTTGCTTTTAAATGCTGCTGGCCCTGCTAATTATTCTGGGCGCAAGGGAAAACTCCACAGGCAGAGGGGAAATAATTCCAGTCCCAGGAGCGCCTCCTTCAGATGGTGGGTACCACTCTGATGCCATCACAGCCCACTGCAGGATGCTGTGACTGATTTTTGGATGCCGATTTCAGCAAGAACCTCTCCAACAGCACACCTCAGGAGGCACTGGCAGCCTCTCTGCAGGTGCTCTTTCCTTGCCCTCACCTGCTGGTGCCCTCATGTCTGTAGGCTCTTTTGCACCTGTGGGTTCAGAGGCAGGATTTGAAAGCAAATGTACTGAAACATTTTCAGAATCCAAAAATAGATGACAACTTTCACTATAAAATGACTTGCTGAAGCAGCCACGCTTAAACATCTGTGCCTTACCAGAGCATCTGATGCTGAAAGGGTTTTTCATTGTTTCTTGGAGCACCATTGTTCTGCATCTCACAAGTACTGCCACAGGGACCTTCCCAAACAAACAACAAGGAGCTGTGTCCAGGAAAAACAGGACCCTGGACTTTGTGGGTGTAGCTGATGTGCAGAAGATTCCACCTGAAAGTGCTAGAGGACTTACGGAGCAGTTCCTCATCTACAAATCCACAGGAAAGTGGAATTAAATGATGGGACTTAACAGCTAGGGAGAGCTGTTAAGCCTCTGCTTAATCTTCCTATTAGGATAACACAGCCAAGACAAGGGCAGGAAACAGCCACACTGATACAACACTTCAGGACTAATTTTTCTGGAATTCTATGCTACCAGTGGTATTTCTGACATTCAGCAAATAGTAGGAAGAAAATGGAGATGTTCTGTGCAAATGTGTGAACACTCCCAGAAGCTTTGGCCATTCAGCCCCAGGCACTGCTCTGCCTGATCAGGTTTGATTGATGCTCAGGTACCTCAGTGTGCACTTCAGTTCCTTAACACCAAGCCTGGAGATTCCAGATTCTGCATTTTACACCGTTCCCAGGATGCCTCCCATGCTGTGGAGTGGCCTCTACAACTGAAATATAAAGACTCGTGGTCCATCAGGCCCTGCAAACTTCCCTGCATTCATTGGGTTGTATCTTTAGGTCTTATGCATTCCCTTATATTTGCATCTGAATGAACTGTTGGAGCTTCAGAGGGGAAAAGCTGTCAAGATCGTCAGTGGTACTGCTTTTATCAGCTTCAGACTCTACTTTACATGGTCTCTCTGTGTCAGAGGAAATACTGAATGACTTCACTCTTGCACACAAAATTCCACAATAAGTATTTATGGTTTTCCCTACTCACACTGGCTTTATGCAGAAAACAATGTGTAAGTGTCCAGTGTGTCTTCCTTTGCTCAGCATCAAGCCCTGAGTTCTATTTTCCTTTTTATCAATAGCTCTTCCCCTTCCTGATGATGATTATGATACCTTTCAAACATTCGTAGATTGTTTTAAAGTCACCTTTTAATCACCTTGTACAGCCAGGGCACGTATACTTAGCTCCATTAATCTTACTTTATTTAGCTGCCATACTGCAAGGCAAGATGCTCCCATCAAATAACCCTTCACCTTCCTGGCTCTGTAGGAATATCAATTACTCTCAGTCCCAGGGGGACTGGTCACCTCTGCAGCCCAGGGTGCTCCAGAGGCGTGAGCAGGCCAGGATGATGGAGGAGAGCATTTCACCCCACTTTACAGCTTGGAAATATAAGGAGAGCATATAAGAGAATGTTTTTTGCTTTTAGGAATACTATATACATCCTCTAAAGCAGGAAAGTTAATTAGCCTGGCTGCTCTGACAGTGTTTTCTCCTGGGAAAAAAAACTTGCACTCCTTCAGTGATCAGAACTTTTTAATCCTGGTGCCAAATGCATTTCTCTGAATTAATATTAGTGGAATGAAAAGGCTTTCTTCTCTGCTTCAGCCTTCTCTCCCAGGATAAATCTTTTTGGAATTTGCTTTACATGTTGTGCTTTTGAATGTTCTTTTAAATGTTAAAAAATGACTGTGTGAGAATGTCGCCTTCTCATTAACAAAATTTACAAGATATTTTCCTCCATTGTTACCAGTACAGTTCCAGCAGTGTTAACAATGGGAACCCTAGAGCAAATGGTCTGGCACCAGCACTTGTCATCCAACCATGGCTGGTCAAAAATGTGTTTGAAAACTGGCCTTGTGGCTTTTTTAAGTGTGTTTGTTTTCAGTAAGCACTTCCAAATGATTTTTTAAAATTAAAAAAAAAACCCCAATATTTAGTTGTATTTTAATCAGAAAGATATTGAGGGGTTTGTGATTTTTTGGGGGGGAAAACCTATGGTGGTGAATAAAGGAAAGTATTGTGTTCCATTACCTGCCTTTTTCTTGATTGGGGGGAGGAAGTTAACAAAAAGAAAAGAACAGGAGGGTATGGTTCTCTTCATTTAGAATGGAATGAAGCAGGTTTTTAAATTCAAAATCACTAACAAACTGGGGAAAAAAATCACAAACCTTCTGATGTCTTTTAAAATTCATTCTAGTGTATATTACTTCTCTTATATCACAGAGGAGTGTACAATATGGCCCGTCATGACGACAGCGAGTGATCGAGTTTTCAAGTTTGCAAGAAGCTTTCAACACCAAGGTAAGGAGCCCTCAGCTAAATTCAGCAAAGGCAGGAAATATTTAAATGTATTTTTAGCACTGGTGGAAGAAGCATAGCAGCAAAGCTCTCTGGTGAAAGCTCTGCAGGAAGTGTAGTGGTACCCTTTGATATTAAAACTTAGTAATCTACAAAAGCTGCTTCCATTCATTGGAAACTACTGATACTTTTTTCCCCTCTTGCAAATACTTAATTTCCTTTGTTACCACAAATCTCTGCTGTAACTAAAACACAGCAAAAGCACATGCTCTGAAATCCCTCAGCTGTGCCCTCCTATAGCCATGGAAACAGAGTTTTGCATGCCCAGGGCACGGCGAGGTGGATTTGTCAGGGCTTTTCCTTTTCCTTGCAACCTGTCACAAAGTCTGTTTGCTTCTTGTGAATATGCAAATCAAGATCCTGGACTGAGACGTTTTTATTTCAACTCAGACCAAGGTCACACCTGGGCATGACCCATACTTGACTGGCCTCCCTCAGTGAACTGGTTTTTATACTCTTCTCACAATGAATTTAAGTCATCAGCTGTTAATACTTCTGCAAACCTACTGCTTCCTTCCTGGTGTTAGACGAGGATTCAGAGGACCCAGTTAATACTCACAGCTCGATCCAATTTAAGAAGAGGATTTTGAGCTCAATTAGGTTGCTTACTGGCTGCTTCTGAACGCGAGCTGGGACTAAACTGTGTGAGAATCTTCCATTGGGTCAGACTGAAATAACCCACGATACGTCGGCACACCTGAACAAAAGCTCTGCTCCACTGCTGATTTAATGCTCTACATTCCCAGTGGTCCTGTGGAGATGCCTGCATTTGTATAAGAGCCTACTCATTTACAACACAGCCCCTTTTTCTTTTTTTCCTTTTTTTTTTTAATGCACACATGAAGTGATGTTATTAATAGTTTGTGATCTACTGCGCTTTTCATCTGAGGATCTCTCACAAAGCATTTTAGGAGACTGAATCAATTTTCAAAACACTCCTATGTAATACTATCCCAATTTTACTGGAAGGAATACTAAGGCAGTGAGAGGCAATTTTCCCAAGGGTTCATTGGTAGTGTCAGAAATAGAGCCCTGGACTTGGACTCCAAATATAGCCAACATTCTCATCCCATGGCTGAAAACTGAGTGCAGGGGTCCCCACTTTAACACTGAATATGCCTTCTGCCTTATGCTTCCGAAACGGCTGCCTGTCGCCATGGCAACTGCAGTGCAGATCTCTGGACCAGATTTGCTTCTGTTACATCAATGCAAATCATGAGCAAATTCATTGAAATTAATGGAACTACCCCAGATTTCCGTGGTCAAGGGAGGATACAGAGCAGATTTAGTCCCTCTGAATTTGATATAAGAAGGTGGTGATCTCTTGAGAGTGGGGAAAAAAATCTTTGATCATTGCAGGGGGGGAAAGAATGAAGGATATCTTGCAACAAAGGTATAAAAAGAAAATCTGTGAACTTGACTTTGGGGTGACCTGACATTCTCAGACCTACTTCTGACCATTACCAATGGAAAGCCTTATTTTTCCCAAACAAGTGTTCTGCTTCCCCCTTGCACTGAGCAAAGGCCATATTCATGCTTTTACTGTGAGAATAAGGGATGGTGGAGACTGGAGTCAAAGAATCAATGAAGGAATGTGGACGTGACCAGCTTGTGCTGCTGTTCGCAGGACGGGTCTGGCGGGGATGAGGGAGCTGGCAACAAGTCCTCAGGTTGCCTCCCTGTGGCCTCTTCCTGGAGAGGAAGGGAATGCCTGATGGAATGGGAACCTGAATAAACAATTTCTTCATCGTCTGCCACAACACTGCAAGGACCTGGCCTGCTGCTTACTGGGGAAATGGAAGAAATGTGGGAGGCAAGACGTGAAAGAGGGAGAGCTCTCCTGGTGATAGTAACCACCACCCCAGAGCTGCCTCATTTCCTGCAGCACCTCAGCTCTCTAGACCAGAGGGCAAAACTGAGGCTAGCACAGGCAGTGTCCCCTTCAGTCACACACAGCCTTGTGTGCAGTGAGAACTGGGGGCTGGCACAGGGGAGGAAGGGTATGGTAAAGTACAGAAATGGGGCATCTCAAAAGCTTAGAAGTTGGTTGGTCACCCTGCACTTGGGCTAATGCACAAATTCTAATTTGAGATGAACTTCTCCTATGATCCTGGAAAGCAAACCATGCTATCCTGTGTCCAAAGCTGAGCAGGCAGCTGCTGTTTCACACAGTACACAAAGACACTGGAAATATCCTCCTGTAAAGCTCAGTCTGTCACACTAGCAGGGGTTATGCTGCTGATCTTACTGCACATCAAACACTTCAATCTACAGTTATTTAACTTCATGAATTAATATTCAACCTTCCCAAGCTGCCAGTCATGCACATTACACTGTCCCTGACTGCTCAAGGGAAACCCTTTGGATCAGGTAGGTTCAGCACTCAAAGGAGGTGTTATCACTGTGGCAAAACTGATGCAAATTTTTTGAGTGGAACTCCTGAAAATCAAAACGGGAGCTGGGAAGTCCGTGTGCAGCAAGGTCTGGCACCATCTGCTGTTCCTTATGGCAAAAATCCTGCCAAGCTTTCAGAGCTGTTTATGCATTTGTGCTGCAAAAAACTTGTCCTAATCTGGGGGCAAGGGACACCTGGCAGTGACACTGGACGGGGGTAGGACTCAGCACCCAGTTTGGAGGACTGGACACTGTTCCAGAGGTCACTGCAAGACTGATCCTTGCATATATCTACGGTAGAGCAAAGATTGGCTTTGGAAAGCAGAGCTGATCAGACTAAACATAGTGACCCTGCTGAACATCCCAGAGCTGCACCAGGGACGTGCACGGCCAGCCAGGCCATGGTTTGGATACATGTTTCGTAAGACTCAGTATCTCTTGCGAAACAAACACTATTTTTTTTGCCCACCTCAAAATAAGAGGTCAATGCTCTGATTCAGTATCTCATCACATGCTAAAATTTGTATTTGTCCTAACGTTTTACCAGAAGTCTGATTTCAAGCTTTTAAATAAATCCCCATGAATGTGAGAGTCCAAGGTGAGCACTTTCCACATCTGCTACTGGAAAGAGTGACCAAGCAAAAAAATGACTGGAGATATTACAGAAATTAAGTTTCTACATTGTGAACATGTCCAGTTTCTTGGGAAGACATGAATCCAAATGTTCTTTTTTTTTTTTTTTAAAGCAGTTTTCTAGTTCTACCCAAAAGATTGGGTAAAAAGCTTGAAAATGCCACATAAAATTGAGTTGTCATAAGGGTAGTAACAAATTGTGCTCTTAAAAACAAATCTGTGATTTTTATGTCCACTTCATTACATTTTTGAAGGCACAACATATAAGATTTAAGTACTTGATGTTAGTAATAGTACAGTGGCATTACTATGAGACAGCAGTATCTATCCATGTATGATAAGGGCAAAAACTGACTTCTCCCTTTAAGTTAGACCACATTAATCTCCCACACAATTCCCTTGAAGATTTATACTCACAGAATGGAGATTCTTCACTGACTCAGGAAATCTTGCCACTCTACAAGATTGCCATAATTTGAAGGGACAAAATGTTTACAAGGAAAGGCAAGAAACCTCAAGATTTGAATTTGCCGATCATTGTTAAAAGCTCAGAAATCAGACAGTCGTATTAATATTGGAAACACACTTTGTAAATAGGTGCTTGAAAAAGGACTTTGCTCCTGTAAAAATGGGATTATGGAAACATCATGGTCTGACTGAAACATCAAAAAATGAGTATTTCCACTTCCAGGTGATCCAAACATACCCATTTTCTCAGAGCTCTTGGAACAGGACTATGTGAGGATTATTGTCACAAAGGTTTACATGAGCTTCTGCTCCACACATTTATTTTCACAGACATAGCTCTGCTGTGCTCTATAGGCAGTAGCTAAGACGCTGTGAGTCTTCTGTGTCTAAGAATGGCAACAAACATTCTTTAGATCTATGTTTTATCAGTACTTTTTACCTCCAAACTACAGAGTTTCCTTATTTTTTCCTCCCAGGCATCTCTGAGCATGACCCCACACCAGGACACCTCACTGGGCATTGCCCCCATTCCTCATGGCTGCCTGTGGAAGCTGGGAAACAGCGCAGTCACACCAATTCTTGGGACTGAAGTTGTAAGAGGAGCTTTTCAAGGTCAGAAAATATGGGAAGACTGAGTGATGATCCCTCTGTGAGAAGGCCTGATACCAGTGATTTTACCGACACTGCCTGTTTTTGCTGACTTTGCCCTGACTTTTTCAGGCACCGCTCACTGCTGTTTTTCTGACTATCTAACTCTGTTTGCAGGGACACAGATCAACTATGGTAACACTTGGAACACAAAAGGATGGAAGCTGAAAACTCTGTGTCAGCTAAATATATATATATATATATATATATATATATATATATTTATATATATATATATACACACAGTTGGGTTTGCATAAATGAACCTTACCTGTAAAAGTCGAGAGTGCACAGCACACTGGGGTGTGAAAGTCCCTGATTGTCTCTCCTCAGTAATGAGACAGATCAACAAAACAAAAACATCCACGGACAAACCAGGGCCTAATAATTACATGATTGTGCCAAAACTGGAGAGCCATCAAAAGGGAGCAGCAGCAGCAGTAAATTATCTCAGCTGCTGCATGAAAATATAAAAAAAGTGTTTGGCTATCATGTTCTCCAGCATGGCTTTCACTTGCTTGAGTTGGTAATTTGCCCGTTTTGCACAGCTTTTTGGCTTTGTGAACTCAAAGTTCTTTTTTTCCCCCCAGTCAATACTCATCCTGTCCTCTTTCCATGGTCCCAATGTGCAAACTGCACCTTCCTGCAGCACAGCTCTGCCCTGCACCTGCACCATGCAATGGGGAACCATGCAGAGACCTCTCAGTTGGCTGAGACTGGGCAGGGCAAGGGTGGACCTAAGTCAGACCTTGTCCCAGTGTGCCATTAGTCTCCTCAGAAGAGAGTCTATTGTAGTGAAAAATCAGATTCAGATGAATTAACGTCAGTCTAACCTGGTGCTTAAAGGAAGGAGGAGGATGCTTTGCTGAATTCCATGTGAATTTCCAGTGAGGCCAAAGTATTCTCACATAAGAAACCAGGGTATAAATGCTCCCTTTCCTCAGAGAGGGGCCAGGTGGGTAAGCCGTCTTCCACTCCCAATAGAGACCAATTGCCAAAAACTGTAAAATCAGTAAGAAATTCACAGTCCCATTCCACAAGCGTTTGGTCTTTATAATAAATTAAACCCAGGAATAAAACATATAAATAAATGGTTAAAAAATGGGGAGTTTAAATCTCAGTGATCAAAATTATGTCAAAACATAAACCTACTAAAGAAGGAGCAGCGCTGCCGGTCACGGCTCAGCTACTCCCCACACTCTTCCCCTGGTGCAGAACCTGACCTACTTGATACATGTTCCTGCACTAAGGCCCCAGCACTAAGTATCTTACACCCCTCAAATCGCATTCCAGACTTATAATTGCAAAGCAGCTGTCAGCCTGAGCCCTGCCACAGGACCTCCCCATCTGTTCAGCCCATCTAACATTACAGCAGGGGACAGCACGGAGGCTGAAACTGGATCGGATGTGGAGACAGGACCTGCTGCACTGCCCACGGGGCCGCAGGAGATCACTTGCACTTCCACCGTCTTGAAGTGCTTCAGGCTTCAGAAGAGTAGTGGGCAGAGGCTGATCAGAAGAGGGGAGAAGGGACACTGCAGAAGGATCAAATTCTGCAATGTGACTCTGGCAGCTGAGTCAAAAAGACAGACATCCTTGGCTTCACTGGGAGGAGGTGTTTGACTTCTGGCAGGGCTGAGAATCATTTGAGAGCCCCTTAGAGGAAAACCTGATACCCTGACTTTCCCCAAAGCCTCCCCCTCCACATCTCTCAGTATTAACTCTTTCTGTAGCAGCTGATTTTATGTAGTCTTAAATCATCTGTCCTGATGTGCATACCTGGAGGTACACATTTCTAGACTTCTGTGCCATTGCTTAGACAATGTGTTGATGGGAGAGTACCTGTCTGTGAATTAAACAACATAGGTCTTGTCCTATAGTCTTGTCCAATAATCCCAGCAAAACTCCAGATGAAAGCTGATCACTTTTCATTCCCAAGAACAACTACAGAAATGTAGAGGAAAGAGTTCAAGATTTGACTCCATCTGATTTGCACTAATTCAGTTTCAGGGGAACGTGCTGTATCTCATACAGGAGCTGGAAGTGCTTGGACTTGCTATGTTGCTAACACAGACCTTGAACAAGCAGAGTATACAATCCACATCTCCTGACTCTCAGGACTTTTCGATCCTCCCTAACCCCAAGTCCTAAGGCACTCCAAGTGATCAGCAGGTGCTAAGATGTGAGGAACAAAGCATGGTGCCTTTCCCCTCCCTCTGAAAGTGAAGAAACGTGCTCTTGCCCTCTCAGTCCCACCCACGCTGAGTAAGGGTGCAGGCAGCTCTGTGCCGAGTTCCAGTGGTCCTTGTGCTGACAGATGTCCGTGCTCAGGGCTGCTGGGGTCACTTCCCCTACCCTGCCTTCCCAGCTGGGCTCGCCTCCTTTAACCCTGCTGTTTATGCCTCCAGGTGGCCTAAGATCCCCAGCTGATCTCAGGGTAAGAAAAATGTTCCCTGATGATGTGCCCAAGGAAATTCTGCAGGCTGGGACCTATCCATGAGAGACCCAAACCCATAACAGAAGCAGCCTCTCACTGACTGGAGCTCCCCACCCCACACTCAGCACAGCCAGGATGCTCCACGCCCTGTTGTGGCAGCAGTGCCCCCGTTTGCTTGCCCTGTCCATGTGGGATCACAGTTGCTCGAGTAACTGTGCTCTGGTACTTGTGCCCTCTGTGTGCACACGTGTGTGTGCTGGTGGCTGTGAGTGCCAGGCTCCCACACGGCAGCAGATTGGAGGCAGAAGCCAGCGTCTCACAAACTCATTTCCTGGCAGAGCACGGATGAGGGAAGGAACAAACGCTCTTTGTCAGCCCACACAGTTTCACCCAGTCCCAGCTTGGATAAGCCAAACCTCTTAAAGGCATAAAATGTGTGTGCTGCCGGCAGCAGCTCTGCCCTAAGTCCCCTGGACCAGCTGGCACAAGGGCAGCTGTGAGTTCAGCAGCTGGGCAGAAGGGATGGTGACGCACGGCGCTTTATCTGGAGATCTGCTTTATCATTTGCTGTTTAACCTCTGAGCCTTTGGGTTCTGAGGGCCAGATCCTGGGCTCTGGGCATGCCCTCCCTGCACAGTCCTATCGACACTGGTGTAGTCACTGCTGATGGTTCTCACCAAGAGCGTGCACCAGGTGCAAACAAACCAGACATTGCCCAATCACACTATCCCTCAAATTCCTCCTGTGGACAGAGTTTGGAGCCACATGTCAGAGATGTCAGCCAGGATTTTCCATCTGGGGCAAAGCAACCCCTTCTACAATTTCCCTGCAGTACTATGCCAAAGGTGCAGTTCGGTATGCTCATCACTCCGGTATGTGTTTCCTCCCTACCTACACATGGGCATATTCAAAGCTTTTGAAACCTATCCAGAAAAAAATAACCACCACAATAAGAGGATATTGCCTCCCTGAAACCCCTAAGTAAAGAAAGGCCTACATTTCCTGGCTTCTGATTCAAGAGATCTCTAATCTCAGACTGCTGGAAGGCTGGAGGCCACACCAGTCAAAGGATCACTCTGTGCCTCACCTGATCTTCTGTCTTCACCAGTGGCTGCTCTGTATCCTGAAGACAGGATACAGAGCAACAGGGTTTTCAGCCTGGCCCAGAAGGTCTGTTCTTATAACAAATAAAGGGATATATTTTACTGCCTGAACAGCTGCTGGCTCCACACATGCCTCCCTACTTCAAAGTGGCAATAAGGAGTGGAGCTGAAAGGGCAACATGTCCTTTACTCTAGATCTCCAGCCAAGTCCACAGGCACAGGTTCCACTCACAGACAAGCAGGAATGCTCATGTGGACACTCAGGATTTCAAAGCATTTGGGCAGCCACACATGTAGCAACACGTGAGAAATCTGCAGCGTGAGATGCAGTTTGCTGGCACATGAAGACTGACGTCCCCAAAACGTGCTTAGGCTGACGTCCCCAAAATACACTTGGACTGACATCCCCAAAACATGCTTAGACTGATGTCCCCAAGCTTAGTTCAAGGGCTGGCACCAGACTATCAGCACAAGGGTTCTGAAAAACTTCCCTGATACCAGGTACTGGAGCAGGAGAGGTAAAATATTTTCTTCCTTTTTTACCCAAGCAGAATTTCTCAGTTTATCACATGAATTTAGAAGCTGGGGATTAGAAAAACTATCAAATATTAAGGGGGCCATAGATAAAAGCCTGACATTTGGCAATGTCACCATCAGAAGGAAAGCACCTTCTGCCCTTAAAAATCACAGGCATGATGGTCACATTTGGTGACATCCAGAGGACCACATCAGTCCACCACGAATGCTTTAACGCAGGACCAATTATTTAGCTCCTTTTCCGATAATTCCTGAGGAGCCAGCTTTTGTTCTGAACATCTTATATGTCCCCAGCAGTCTAACACAGATACTGTGTGTATTGTCCATTGTGCACTCACTTTACTCCACAAAGGCATATGTAGTCCTCTCACATGAAAAAATATTACTGGGGAGAAGGCAGTTTGAAATTCTCATGTATCAACAAGTCATGACACAGCCCAGTCTCCAACCGCCTGTACTTGGCTGGCTAACACACAAATAAGAAAAATCTTTCTGTCTTCTACAATGGGATTTTAGCTCATCTTAACCATCTGTTTGATTTTTTTTTTTTTTTCCTCATAGTAACAAGTCCTTTTTGGAAAATTCCAAGGGTATCTATCTAACCACTCCTTATAAACCATTACCACCTTAATATCAGAAATGACATCTTTCTAAGGACTAGGAATGGTAGTTTTCACCGATACAAAATGCAATTTTTAACTGCTCCCTTGACAGGAAAGTTTAAACTGGCAGTTTTGTAATGAACCCTGGAAGCTGAAATTAGATCACTTGTTCAATGAACATCAAGAGGAACTGACCTATGCCAGAGCAAGATTTCACAATGTCGTATTTTTAATATCAAAAATACATTTTCTTTCTAATGCCCAGAAAAGAAAGGATAGAAAAAGAAGTCTGGAACTGACTTACTTTCACTGCCAAATCAGCCTGTTATTGAGCCAAAAGTATTCTATCAAACTTCTTATTGTTCTAAGCAAAGAGATGCCATTTCTATGAATTCAGAATTATTTGGGAAAAGCAACCTCTCATTTTGTGACCTGAAAAATTTTACACAAGCCTTTCAAACAGTTCCAGAGCACACAAACTTAAGAAACTGCCCCTGTGAGACAATTTCTATAATCTCCTTGATCTTTCCCACTTCTGAAAGTGATAGTGGTTACAGCTGCAGAATAGAAGCTTGCCAAATGTCAGGCTTTTATTTATGGCCCCCTTAATATTTGATAGTTTTTCTAATCCCCAGCTTCTAAATTCATGTGATAAACTGAGAAATTCTGCTTGGGTAAAAAAGGAAGAAAATATTTTACCTCTCCTGATTGCAAAGTGCAGCTTCAAGTTATGAACCCTGGAGGGTAGAACACCAGACAACAAATAAAAATAAATAAAAACTCTTTATTATTTTTGAAGTGTAAATGCAAACCTCACAATTGTCTGGAGCCCCATGGATGATGCCGTGAGTGCTGGGAGTTGAATGAATTAAGCTCATTCCCAAACACTTTATTGAGAAACAAGTTGTTTTTGCACATTTTGAATTACTTAATTTCTCAATTCAAGAGTTCACAGGCAGGAACTACTTTTCTGGCAAGGTGATGGGGTTTGGGGAGCAGTTTTTGGGCAAAAGTGTCCTTACTACTGTCTGAGAATGCACATGCTGTGCCCAAAGCCCTCCCTGTCACCTACCCCTTGCCTTACATACCAAGTTTGAGCCTGGGATTCTGTATTTCCACCTACTGATGTCAACTGCTAAGTGAGTCATGGGAGGATCTGAATAGCAACCACATGAGAGATCTTCTTGAGAAAGGAGGGAGCACTCAGGACAGTTCCCCTTACAGCTGGGAGAAGGAGGAGGCTGCCACCCAAACATCATGACACTCAGATAAGGATGGGGTGAAGGGAATGGAATAGGAAGGGATCATTAGGGAAGGTATCCATGTCCCCAGAAAACAGAACCTCAGCAGAACCTGGCCTTGACTCTGACCTGAGAGAGAGGCACATCCACAAGCTATGCTTAACGTGATATCTCATGAAGATCAGCAGCTCTAGAAATTAGTAACAATTTTAAAAGAGCAAACACAATAATTTTTGCAAATCCATCCCAACCTGTAATGTTTCTTGACTGTCTTGTATATTATTTCATTTTAGGGGAAAATTTTCACTCCCCCTCCCCATATCTAAGAAGACAGCAAACATCTGACTGTTTCACTGCACAGATTCCCTTTCAGGATCCTCTTCCCAGGTCTTGATTAACCCATAAATGCTTTGCTGGAACAAAAACTGTGCCTAGCAGCCTTTGCCTGTGTCTTCAGAAGCTTGTTTTGCAGCCAGTCTCCTTGAACACTTGCATAGATAACAGAGAAAAGTCCTAAATGTACCTGGATTTTACTGTGAGAGAAGCAGAATGGAAGCAGAGGGTTGTCAAACGACATGTACGAATGGATGCAGCTTCAGGACACTGTCTTTACAAGAACTTTTGTTCCTTTTCTTTTCTTTTTTTTTTTCCTTTTGGCTTTTAAGTCAGCCTACACAGAGCACAGCCCCTTTTAAAATCCCAGCAGGAACTTGAAAATGAAACAGTTTGTTGAGACCAGGTCCCAGCTTCACAGACTTCTGAAGCAAAGTTTTGCTCTTTGTAAGCTGTCAGATGCAGAAGACAAAAAATTCAGATGTTTAGGATTTACCAGGAACATGGGTCAAAAAGGTAGAAATCAGAACTGTTCCAATTTATTGGGATACCTGCCAATTCTAACATAACATATTCAGACTAAGAGTGCAGCATAAAATGCATTTCTTACAGCCAGATCTTTTGGCAAATGCTTTAGCATCAAAAAGGAAAAACTCCTGTCTTCTCACAACTTAGGCTACAGATGGAACACAGAAATCTCTCCAGATCTGCTTGGATAGACAAAAGCAAACTTACACATCGCACTGCGGGCACTTGTGCAACCCAGCAGTCTGGGATCCTGGAGGAACATGGAGATCCTGGGAGTGACACTAAACAGGCTGGAAACAAACAGTATTTGTGGGGGGACATGCTAACACTCTTATTTTTGCTGAGACATTTGTGAGCAACTACTGACCCCAGCAGAAGCTGCAGCTCTGCACTGCTGTGCGCAGCAGACAGAGCTGGACGTTTTGTTTCAGCTCGGTATTCCTACTTCTGTGCCAGAGCATGTCTAAAGCACCATTTTGCATTAAATTTTTCAGGTTACAGTATTTCCATAAATGAATGCACAGCTCAGGGAGAGACCGGAAGGATCACAACATTTATATCCTTTAAGCACCACAAACTCTTGTTAATGCCAAAGGCCTGTACCATGGACCTGGAGAAATATGGAGATGCTGATGCTGCACAGACCTGCAACGAAAGCCCCATTTTCACGTGAGTGCATATGCTCCTTTTGCCTTTTGAAGAGCACAGGACCCCCAGGTCCCCCAGCTCAGCCAGTGCAGCCCTACCACAGCTCAGCTACCTGAGCCTGCTATGGAGCCACACTTGTGTGAAAACAAGTTACAGGCCCAGGCTCCCACCAGGAACTTCCAGTGGGTGTCTCATGGCAAAGAAAAACGTTCTGTTTCTGCAGGCTAATTGCACTCTTGTGATCCCCAAAAAGAGCAGCCAGGCAACAGCTCAATCATGCTGACTGCTTTACACTGCTTTTTTTTTCTCCAAATACATAATTTGCTCTGCTTGAGGGAGCCTACTGAGTGGTTATCTGTAATAAGCTCCTTCTGGGAGCAGCTGGACTGGTCCAGGTTGAATGCAAAGGTAGCCCCAGCTCCCCTCAGCTGGGCTCTGGCCATGCTGGTGGCACCCGCCCGTCCCTCCTCCTCCTCCCTGCACTGCCTGAACATTCTGTGCTGCTGCCCGGGATGTCACCATGAATAAGTACAACTGTCAGATTAAATCACTGCCTGGGTGGGATCTGCTGAGCCTACGACACACATTCCGGGCACCTAAGTCATGCCAGGGAATCTGTCCAAGAAAGAGATCTAACTGGAGCTGCTGCACATGGCAAATCAGCTTTGGGGCTATAGGATGAAATATGTTCTGCCCTGTGTCAAGAGGGCTACAGGGGGTGGAGGAGGAGGCATACAGACTCCTTTTGCTGTGAATGCACTTGTAGAATAACTGTGTTTCAGTCCCTGGAGGTTCAGAGCAAGAGATGAAGTGACAGCTGCTGCTGACAAAGCAGAACTTTTGTGTGGTGGGAGCACAGTGAGTCTGTGGGCCCTAAGCAGAGCTGGTCAGAGGGGTGGAAAAGGTTTATTACTGCCACCCGACACCCAGAAAAGGCCAGGCTTTATCTAGGAGCCTCTCCTGATGACAGTCCCCACTGCAAATTCTAGCTCCTAGGGAGAAAGGCCTGAATTACTTCACCCCACCAAAGTCCTCCCAGCTGCTGGCACTGTGATGGTGCATCCATGCATTGTCCATCCTAGCCTGGGCTCAAGGCGTACTGTTCCAAACTGTCCTTCCATGGATTGCTGGTGGGCACACCTCACAGAAAGCACTCACTGGGCCAATCCTCTCAGCAAGCAGACGTATCAATCTGCTTTCCTAACAGCTTCTGGAAGGTCTGGCCTGACTTGTCTGCACACCTCTGTCTCCCCCATGACTCCATTTCACCTGTGGTTCACCAGAACTCTACCCCACACGGCTCTCCCAGACATACCAGATTTTGGGCGAAAATACGTGGAGTGGTAAGCAAATGTACTTTTCGGGAAGTTAAGGGAAGGGAAGTCATGTATGGACACTCTCCCTCTCACTTGCAGGTTGCTTTCATGTGAAAATAAGAGAAAACTTATTCTGTGCCTGCAGTGTCAGCCACAACTCTGTCACCACTAATTCTACGTGTGCTAATGCCTTTAACATTTTGTGTTGATCACTTTTCCTCCCACTTTAAATATTTTTCCTGTCACCAAGGGTTTTTGAAAACCATGCTGTTTGGAAACTGGCTTTCTTACATACATTTGCCACCTGCCTGTGAGTGGAATGCTAATTTTTGATGAATATTTACTGCTGTGCTGTAGTTCAGCATGGGGAAAGAGGAGCCCTGCTTGCCCTTGCTTCGACCTTTGGTGACTGTGGCACCAGGACAAAGATCTATCTCTGAGTGGCTTCATTCATGGCTGACTGTTTAATTAGGCAAAGTGGCACAGTTTAAACAAACTTCCCTTGAATGTGCTCACTGAATGAATAGTCATGACCATAACACTTTATTATTATATGGTGTCTTTCACCCAATGCCTTGACAATGCTTCACAAGGGGGCGAAATTTTATTTATCTTTATGTTTATGAAGATAAGAGTGGAAAAAGTGAAGTATAAAAAGGTGAAACTTCTGCAGAAGACATTGGTAGAGAAAAGGGAGCAGAATCCAATGGGAAACACTGCCAGTCTCTGACTACTACAGCTGACAAAGAAAAATGTATGCCCCTAGAACTAACCTCAAAGTGTTCTGCTCTCTTAAGAGAGTCTCAACGCCACCACTCTTCCTGTCACTGAAATAAACAGTACAAACAGTACTGTGGCTGTATCTGTAGCCTAATCAAAACTGGGAGGTCCTTAATTAGGACAACTGAAATGCTGACTGACCTTTATCTGATCACAGGAATGACCTTCCCACCAAGAAGCTGCTTTACGGTCCCCAAAAGCCACCTAAGAACCAGTCTGCTTCCAGGACTAAGCTCCTGATCCACAAGGCAGTTAGTGTCTCCTGGAGGCGAGGAGTGACATGTACCCCCACAATTTAGCCACACTTCTCTGCTTTCTCTGGATTTGGTTCAGCAGCACATGGAGACTTGCCCTGGACATGTTGAACAGCCAAGTGGTGGGGTTCTGTGAGCTGAGCCAAGCCAAGCAGTGTGGTGCTTCTCAGTGAAGGGAACAAGCTGATCAGGAATATACAGAGAAGAGGGCAACAACAAAATAAAGAGGGCGTTCTAATCACAGGAGGAAGGTAACACTGAGATTAAAAGGAAGGAGATATACAGACACAATGAGAAACTAGACACAGATGGCCACATCTGCACGAGGCACATCATTGGGCTTTGCCACGGCATCAGAATGAAGATCCAATTAAAATGAAAGGCAGAAGACTGGTGCCTTCAGCAGAGCACTGCTCCCTCCCTATGAGATCACTCAACACGCTCCTGATGCTGTCACTGACCCGGCATTGTCCCGGCAAAGTCATTCTCCAGGACACCCTGCAGAGGCACAGTGATTTGTAACACGCTGGGGGGTGAAAGGAAAATGATGGGGCAGGGAAATATTGGGCCTCACAGTGGGAGGCATGAGTAACAACCAGACAACCCAAAGCATCCGACCTCAAAGAGCTGTGCACAGGGGACTCTGGGTCTGCAATTTTTGCTAGGCTTACAGAAAGGAATGTAAGCTTAATTTGTGGCAGTGGGAAGCCACTGGGGATTTAGGGAAATTAGTAAAAGGAGGTGTTGCTGCGCTACTTTATAGGAACTTGACATGATGTCCAAATGCTGTCTGTTGGGAGCCTGGATTACTTTATTATTATTTTTAATAACTCCAGAGGGCTTTCTTTTGCAAAGGAACTCAAGCTGAGATGGTGGGTTTGTATGTTCACTATTCATTTGGAGGGAGAATTGTTTGATGGATGCTGAAGTTTATGTTTCTTTTGCAATGAGAATTGTTGGAATGTTTTGTGGCCCAGATCTGTGTTCTCATTTTCACCACGCAGTTATGTAAGACTCTGAAATAATAAAGTAATGCTGGCTTTTTAAAGGAAAGAAATGGCTGCATGGGCTCCCAGTGTGATGGCCTGTGTGTGGTATCCAGTGAACAGCACAAGTCTGATCTGCAGGGTCCATTGTGATGGGCCTCTGACATCCATCAAGATTCTTTGTTCTACCGCTGGGAAATAAGAAGGAATCCGTGTTTCAGAAGCACAAAGGATTACTGGATTTGTGCATGTGCTCTAGACTGTATAGATGTGAGTTGATATCAAAGTATGTGTCTCTGATTGCTCTTATGTGTGTACTTTGGGGGAAAGAGAAATGGGACATTTCCAGCACTGAGAGGATCTGGTAATTTCTGCTGTTCACCTGATTTCCTGTGTGTGCATCCATTGCATTTTTTAACCCAAGGATATTTCATTTTACAGAGGAATGGACATAAGGTCCTTTAAATTGAACTGAAATATTAGCTTGTCATCTAGTCCAAAGTACTTCATCAAGCACAGCACAACTGGCTTCTCTATCTCCTACTATTCCCTGAGATGCAGCTGTCTGGTCAAGTTCTGATGTCCTGATATGCTGATTCCATACTGTTCCTGGGCATCTTGATACACAGCTAAAGTACACTACATAAAAGTTTACCTTTTGCTTTCATTACCTTGCTACAGCCCAAGCTGATTTACTTCTGTTCCCTTTTCTTTGGCTAACAAATATAACTGATGCTTCATTTCCTTCTCTCAGTAGTAATAGAAGGTTGCATAAACTGTTTCCCAATATACTGTGTTGTAACACGATGGGCTGGGTATTAAAATAAAGAGCAATAAGCAATTTAAGATAAGAGTTTAATACAAGTGCACTGCAAAGACTGGGAAACCAAGCAAGAGAGACTCAGAAACTCCAAAGGAACTATATTCTGTTTCTGCCCTTCTTTGAATGTGAATTCAGAGTGACTCCATTAATTACAAAGAAATCTGGGGTGAAGATGTGCCAGGCTGAGAAACTGCAGTGCAGTCTACACTGTTGTAAAAAATACAGAGTTTTTTTTTTTTAATGAATCTTTGTTTCTTCAGCAAGTTTCTACCCACTGCAGTTGGTCTGCTACTCGGTTAAGCTGAATGAATGTAAGTACATCCCAGTAACAGAGATGTACCAACCTACAGCAGGGATTTGGGAAATAATTTTATTAAGTCTCTGTAGTTTCTCTGTATAGAATGACCCTTTGTGTAAATGAGGCCCAGTGGCTCATGGTACATGGGAGGAAAATCTCCCAGGGTTCTCACATGCAGTATCCACCAAATACATCCCCAGGGAAAGCAGATTTGCTGCTGCTTTCCCATACACAAGAAGAAAAAATCAGCTCAAAGCTGATCAAAGTAAGAATAAGCTGCTGCTGCTCCAAGATTTTGGGAAGATACATCCAAAACCAAGACATCTATAATAATAAGGGGTTCTGCTTTTATGCTGCTTCCAACCATGCTGTGACCATCCCCAAGATCCTTTGCCAACATGGCTGTGAGGAAATGCAAGAGATAAGATTTCCTTTGCCCTTTTAAGAGAAAGTTTGAAAACCCAGGGAGCTCTGCTGGAAGATAATGTGACACAGGCTGTCTATGTTCTCCAAAGGATTAAGATTAATAATAGGCAGATGATTAATTCAAACAACGATAAAAAATTCCACTGCATTGTTACAAGATTTTATAAATTGGCTTTTCCTCCTTTACAATCTAGAAAATCTGAACAGATCCATTCTCAGAAGCAATTAAGATCACAATCTGGTCCCTATCTCCAGGTTTCATCAGTTTGATTTCCAAATCTATTTGAACACAAATACTAGGAAGCCTGAAAGAGAAGCTGTTATATTGTAAATCAATCAGCTACCCTGTAAGACAGGAACTGAAGCCTCTGCTTTTATTAGTAGAAAGAACGGAGTCATTTGCCATGACTACATGCTTCTGGATATGATTTACTGCTTCTGCAGTTCATTACAGAAAAAAACCACAAACCAGTGCACAGAGCCTTCCTTAAATTTCCTATCAACATATCCTGGGAATTGGAGATGGACACAAACTGATTTTTGCATCTGAACATCCCTCTGATATTAATCTCCCTTTATACTTTGCTGCACACATCTTCCTGAGCCGCAAGAGAAACGTAGGAGACAGGTTGTGACACAGACCTGAAGAGAGGGACAAATTGGCTCGGAGATGTTGATTTCTTCCTTTCAGACAAATAGCTCTTTCTGGACCCTCTCACAGCAATTCCTTATCTTTGCTGTGAACACTTAGAAGAGGGACATTGCGTTTGCCCAGAATATGGCTAATTGTTTTCAGAAATTCATGACAAATGGGAAGTAGTTTAGGTCTCTCTCTGGAATGACAGGGGAAAGAGCTGGAGAAAAAATTAATTGCCATGAAGAAGATTGCATCAGTCAGAGAGACCAATCATGGTTTGGTGAATACAGTGGGACCACACAGAGCTGTAATTTCAGAAAAGGTTGTATTTGACTAGCAAGCCAATAATGCTTTAGATCATTGTTCTGTTAGTAACTATTTTCTTCATATTAGTAAAACAATTACTACATTTTCCAACAGCTTCTTACAGTTGTATAATGGAAATTATTGCCTATAAATTATATGAATATGGCTTATCATAGTCTCAAAACATGTAACTGAATCAGGCAACTCATTCACACCTCCTGTTCCCACCTATCTATGGTATTTCTTGGATGCTGATGACCTTGGCAATTAAAAGCTATTTCTATATGCATGATACATAGGAAACACAGAAACATGTTCAAGTTGTGTCATCATAACCTCATCTGCTGAAGATGTTACTTAATGCTGTATTCCAAGGATTTGTGCTTACGGGACTCAAGGTGAATCATTTGCCTGGAATTGTCCTCCTTTTCTTAGAATGGGAGTCTTGTTTTGGTGCAATCTTACACTGAGATAGTTTGACGGGAACTGGGAAATTTAGATTTGAATGCAAACCCCAACTACATTATAAGCTGTTGAAATCCCAAGGTTAATAGACAGACAGGATGACTTGAGCTCAAATTTCCCTAAACTGTGATTATGTTTGGATATAGGGAGAGTAACAGACTTGTGTAATAAGAGCAGGAGTTGTTGAAACGAATCTGGATCGAGCATGCCCCCCTGGGCCTGCTACAACTATACCTGCAGGAAGTGAGTAAGAGAAAGCAATTTCCCTGACATGATGCTTGCTCCTGGGTCCCCATTTGGGACTGTTTCAGGATGAGCATTGCAGAACAAAACGGATCAGTGACTGCCTAAGAGCACAGGTGTGAATCTTTGAAATTGGTCCTTGCACTCCCCATCGCAGTGGCAGAGTCTGGGGAGTGGGCAGGCCAGGGGAGAAAAAGTAAAAGGCAATGTCCAGTACCGTGCCTTCTCCTCAGCCATCCCAGAGGCCTGGTGAGATCACCAAGAACTAAAACGCTGCTCACTTCCTTTGGGAGCTGAAGCTGAGCCTCCATTTCTTAAGGAACAGGAAAGGCTGGGTATCTTTGCTGCCTCAAATGGAAGCTCACTGATGCTGATGATCTGTTCTGTGGCTATTGTTTGAGCCTTCAACAAATAATTTTCTCATCATAATCTAATGACCTTATTTGACCTAACAGAGTGGTACTGAAACTCATTTCCCATAGAATCTCACACCCAAACAGTATTGTTACAGGTCTCTGTGGACTTGCACTGAAATTACTTTTCCATGTAAAGGGACATGGCTCCTTCTCCCTGCAGACTTGAAACAATTTTCTTGTTACATCTCACATATCATGGTGTCCGTAGGCCACCTCTCTTCAGAATAGCTTTCAACAGAATTTCACATTTAAAGTGCTATAATCAATAACCTTAGTCTAGCACAATGTTGTTCCCCCCTAAAATTACACATTCAAACAGCATCACTTCTGTTCTCTCCAGACTTGCATTTACAATCCATTTTCCACCCTAATGACATTGAAAAGGAGATGTTTTAGTTGGTGCTACATTAATGTTGCAGGCAATTTACACTCCTATGACTAGAAATTGCCATTCAGAAGCTAGTGCCCTTTATGAGTGCCAGTCCAAATGGGCAAAACACTGCCATTAGAAAACAACATTCAAAACAATATGGCATGTAGCTTACACAATAGAGCTGCAATAGCCTCACTGATGGTATAGTAATGTCAGGCTGTTAACTCCAAATGATCTCATTTTTATCATGCTAGAATTTGTCCTCTTTTTTATGGTGTTATTCTTTCAGCTTTCTCAAATCCTTTCCCTCACTATGAAGCCTTTGGTCCCTCATTCTTTTCCCTCCTGTGCTGTTTACAACTGGTGCTTTCTCTGACTGTGGTTTTCCATTTCTCTGCTGGAATGTAATTTTAAAGACACTTGCTGATGGCCTTTTCTCATTTGCCTCTTTGGCCTCTTTCTTTTCAAAAGGAAGGCTCAAATTCATAGCCTATCCTATAGTACAATCAATTCTCACCTGTCAAAACTAATCACATGGGTTAGACATCAGGAGCTCTCAGATTTGCTTGCATGTTTGTGTTTGTTTCTTCCTCCTCTTCAATCTGCTGTTACCTGAGCCATTGAAGATATTTAATTTCTAGACTTTTCTCTGCAAACTTGGGCCCAGAAACTTTATTTTTATTGAAGTCAAATGACAGAAATCACATGAGTTGAGGGGCTGTGGCTTTAAGAACATTAAGTGTCTTGAAAAGTGCAGCCTGAAGATGTCAAGAGAAGTGACTATTCAGAGACCATAACAGGCATAGTTAGGAAGTTTCCATCTGTTTCAAACCCAAAGTGCACATCAAGCATTGGGCTGGCTCTGGTATCTACAATTCTGGTATCTCTTATCTACAATTCTGTGAAACCCTGGACTTAACAATCCTGTACTAGGAAAAAAGCCTCAGATTCCTGGAGAGCAGAAAACAGCAGAATGGCTCAAAATATGAAATATATGTCAGAGAGGTGAAAAGTCTGATTAAGCCTGCTTTTCTTCCCTAGAATCAATAGATTTCTCTTGAAGTGAGCAAGAGAACAATTTCCCTTGGCTGCACTATCTGACATGTATTTCAGTATGTTACCCTGCCCTTAGGGCTGATGTCCTTTGGAGTTCATTTGAACAGAAAAACTCGCCGTTGCCTCAGCTGTACAGACACTGCTACAGGGGGTCCTGTATCGAGCACACATCCTGTGAGCACTGGAACCTGCACAACCATTTCAGGGTTTCATCACCCTCTTACTGTGTCAGCTCCTAAGGGTGGTGTTTGGGTTCACACTCAAACCCTTCTCGAGATGCCATTAACTCCATGCACTGACAGTACAGGTGCAAGTCCCTCGCTGATGGCAGGGAGCTGTTTGCTGGTTCCAGAGGGCAATGACACATTTTGCCAATGAGTTTCATTTCCAGACAGAGGTCCTGGTCAGGGTCAGGGTCTCACCGTACCTGGCACCCTACAAAGGGAGTAGAGCAAAGTCATTGCCTCCAAGAGCCTGCTCTGTAAAAAAAAACAAGCTGTAAAAACCAGGGCTAGGGGCCAAGAGTAGGAAAACACCAATGAGCAGAGAGCTCCACCTGCTCGGTGTTCTGTGTGCTCACAAGGAACAGGGAAAACACAAACTCAAGCCCTTGTTCTGTCTGAGTCAGGCCTTGGACTTGTCCCTGGGTTATTCAACTCAGATATCCCAATTATTATTATTTTCATCAATTTCTGACCCAGTCTTTCTATTTGGGAATTTCTATTTTGTATAACTAATTTAAAGCAAATTGAGCCAAAACTATGACAGCATGTGTGTACATGTGAGAGCATGGATTTACAGCCTGGCAGAAATAAGCTGAAGTCCTTCATGGTGATTGGATTTGAATTCTATCTCAGTCCTCTTGCAGCTGAGGTCTGTAGCACTTTTTCTATCAGCAAGGCTGGTGTAGTGCTGACTTCCACACCTGCTCCAGCTGATTCTTGATAAACTAGCATTTTAGGAAGAAAAGAATCTTGTCAGAAAGCTCCTGAGGCATCACTTAATGCTAAGCCTGCAGAACCAGACAGTTTAGCTACTGTCCACCTTAATGGCTCTGGGTCATCTTATCTCCAAATGCTGCTCAACTCAGCACCATCATTGGTTGATTTCTCTCAGGCATCACAGCAAGAGTGTAGGTCAGGCTTGGATTTTGATAAATTAAGGCAGGTCTTATTTTTAAAAGCGAGATAATCAGTGTAATAGATCTGGTTGGGAGAAACCCTTTTGTAGTCATCCAGAGACATGAGTCAAAGCTTTCCAAAACGAATAGATGTGCTTTAGGTAACCTTTTGTTTCATCCTGACCTATGCATTGAATGCAGCAGTTGGACCCTTTGATTTGCCCTTTCTTCCTTCAGGCATTCAATTTGTCTCTTGGCACAAAGTGCACCTTAGGCAATTCTAAAATATCACAGCACTGCAGTGAACTCTTCAAGATGTACACATGAATGCCTGGTCCCCTTCACTAAGATCCCAGTTCAGATCACGACCTTTCCAAAAACTCATGCTGATCACACACTTAGGAGGGAGAAATCCTAAAGATAATGTTATGCAGATGAACATATTAGCTAAGAGTATCTGAAATTATTCTATGAGAAGCCCTAAGGAGTATGAATTAACAGGAGAAGCGGAGCATGTGAAAAAACCCCTCTCAATGTCACTTTGTGCCGAGTATTCAAAAACCACACACAAACTGCATATAAACTTGGTAAGTGCTTCAAGGGGCACAATCACCATAAATCTGGGCTAACACTCCAGTCTATTCAAAATGATTTTTTAAAGCACTGTTCTGTTGATGATGTCTTTGTTTTATTTCATCCAGCTTAAGCCATTCTAGACTGGCCGTGTTTTTCTTTTGTTTACAGAGAGCGTCTCAAAGCCATAAGTCTCTGAAAGTCATCAGGATTATTATTTCTGTGGAGACACAGCTCAAATGTGGACAGGCTGAGTACACAAGTGTAAGCTGCAAGTGATGCACATGTATCCCTCAGCAGCGATGGGACTCAGTTCTCACACTTACATTCCTGGAAAACCCTCCAGGTTTAGCCTCTGTTCCTCACTTCTTAAGATGGGTTATGGGTTGGCCATATTGCTACCTTCACTTCCCGCCTACAAAGGTGCATAATTTATTTGTTCTTGAAATAAGACAAACAAACCCCTCAAAGCCATCCAAAGCAGATTTAAAACAAAACAAAACAAGACAAAACACAACAAAACAAAACACAACATAACAAAACAACTTAGTTACAGGAGCTAAATACTACTGTCAAACCCTTCCCAGCAGTGTGTTTCCAGGTGACATTATACTGTGGCTACAGTTTAGGATCAAATCAGGCATGGACACAATGACATAACACTGCACAGTGTCAGGTGTCCAACCCCAAATTCTGCAGCTGATGGCTTGGGGAGGATATTAGAAAGCATGAGAGTGACAAGCCATATGTAGGGAATGAATCACGGTTTCAAGGTTGTTTATGGATGTGCAGAAAATCAAACATTAAAAGTGTCCCACGGACTGCACTCAAAAACCAGTTTAGAAGAAGAAAATATAGTGTTTTTCTGTTTTAAAAATAAGAGTATTTATAGCTTGGACTGCCCCTAAATGTACTTAACTGTACCATCTGCAACATCTATAACTCAAGAACCGAACCTCTCAGTCAGAGAGGAAGAACATTAGTGCTTTCTTTTCCTCCTTATTAAGAGTTTATAAACAATTTTCTGATCTTCTTTAACGACAAGAATATTACTTTTTGGAAAATGCAGAAATGAATGAAGAAAATTATGTATTTCAGTTGCATAAGTCCTTCCCCTGCTTGTGGATTAATGGTTTGGTTTAAATACTAAATACTTCTTCTGATATCAAACACATAAAAATTGGACTGTAAATTGTCCTTCCCACCAGCAGCTCACTGACAGCTCAAATGTTGTGTCTTATGCCAATTAAATGGAGCAACATAGGAGATGTAACATTTATTTAAGAACATGTGGATGCTTCAGAACACAAAGTGAAGAAGATAAAACAAGAGGGCAGAGATATCTTACAAATAGATTAATATGGTACAGAACATATCCAGTAAAAGCATTTGCTGTCTCTCCTACCCAAAGAGAATAAACATTAGCACAGTGCTGCAGTAAGATCACAAGTAATTTAGAGGAGCTGGCACTGTCCCTGCAATACCCTGTGTACTGAGGCAACAGAAGAAACAGTGTGAGGAAAAGGAGGGATATATCTGGAGGCATCAGAGAGCAATTTGAACAGGTACTTGGTGAAGCAAATGATTCCCAGGACTGATTGCCCCTCATTGGGAGTGCTACCATTGTACTCTGGGAGAATAGAATTGGCCCTGAATGCTTTGCACCACTGAAAAGGAGATGTAATCTCCTCTAGCACAAAATGTAGCCTTCGGACTTTTTATTGACCAACTGTCAGCCAGCACAGCCAAATGGAAAAGGGACTAAAGAAGGGTCAGGAACCCTCCATTTTACCCACCTGTAAGGAGTGGCTGAAGGTCAGTGAGTGAAAAGTCATTCCAGGTATGATCTATGTGAGAGAAGAGAAATCTTTTGAATAGGAATGCTTTTACGGAGACAGATTCCTGATTCTTATTTAACCTAAGAAGTCCTGAAAACTTCCCTGATTTTGTTTTTAACTACTATTTCCCTAGATTGAAATAATCGTCATTGCTATGTGGTAAAAAGAAGCTGGATCAACTCTTTGAGACAGTATGCTTGAAATGCAGGAGTCATGAACAAAATGTCAGGGGAGTACAACTCGGGGACAAAGACAGTGTTTGAAGTCAGTATTTTGTTAAGATCACATGAAATTGGTAGGTAGAGACAACAAAGCCACCATTCCTAGAGTTTAAATCAGTTTAAAGCAATGTTTACATGAAATCTTTCTGCCAACTGCTGGCAAACAGTGTAGAAAACAGACAGTTATTTAGGAGAATAGTCCTCTTACTGCCTGAAATCATTCTCCAGCCCAAAGCTCCTGTTGTCCGCTGCTACTATCTAAAAAACAAAAAACAAAAAACAAAAAACAAACAAACAAAAAAACCCAAAAAAACCCAAAAAACAAAAAACAACAACAACAACAAAAAAACAACAACAAAAAACCCCAAACCAAACCAAACAAAAACAACCCCCCCCAAAAAAAAAAGAATCAAAAAAAGGAAAAAAAGAAAAGCAGCTGCTCACAGGGAGAACCAGGAGGTATTCTATTCTATACTGGCTAGTCATTATTATTGAAATCTTACATCAATCATAAATTGAACTGTAAAGAAGGGTTTTATCCCATCTAAAGATTAATCTGAGCCATGAAATTAATTACTATATTTATTTCCACAAATTTTAAGCTCGTCAGTTAAAAGTTTGTTTGATTTCAAGTATGTACTGAAATAGTCCTAAATTTCAGATCTGAGTTGGAGAAGGAGTGTGAATTTTCCTTAAATCTGAAGAAAAGTTTGACTTGAATCTACATTTATGTCCAGAAATCAGTTGAGGGGGAAGATCCCATTCTGACAAACCCCTTTGCAAGACAAAGCTGCATTTTAACCAAACAGAGCTCCTGCCTCTAATTCATGATTCCTTGCAGTTGGTCTGTAATTTATATCTGAAAAACCAATCTCAGAACTCATCATCACCTACATATATACAAACACACCCTCAAAATTAAGATAGGCTCAGCTTTCAATAACCTTTACCCACAGATAGACTGTGTTCATTTTCACTGCTGATATTCTTAACACCAGATTAATGTTATTTAAGACTGGAGAGTGACATTTTCTGTTTCTGTAGAAAACACTGCACAGGTAAGAGCAGTGCCAGTTACCTCACCTCCCTACCATCTCTGCTGATTTTGATCTTGATTGGATTGCTCTAATTGACGAATATATTCCTATTATCCTGGGAAAATGTGTTAACTGTGCCATCTATTCCATGGGTTTACTACAGACACTGTTGCCAACAATACAGTACACACAAACAGTGCCTTTACAGGTGCACTCAAAGTTCAGACTAGTCATGAATTACACCTATGAATGAGAGTTAAGTAGAACATTCCTTTCTAAGTACTTAGAGGTTGGCAATACAGGCTTCTTTAGCAATGAAGATGCTAAGCCTGAAGGATTTGGCACTAAAATGGAATTTCTTTCTGGGACAGAGATGATTTTACTGCAACATTTGATAATTGTAGTTACTTTAAGCAAGGGTTGGTAGAATCAATTATTACAAAGGTTGCTTGACACTTCCCATTCATTATAAAATCCTCTTTTCAATTGCTGCAAACGTTGCCAATCTTTAACTAGGCAGCCTAAAATTTTCCATGCTGAGTCTCTCTTTTAAGCTGATTTATTTATCTAAAGGAAAATTTTAGCCACAACAGTCTGCCTTTACCAAGAATGAAACTGGATAAAAATACATCATTTTGGCCATATTTAAAGAAAGAAACTGAACTGGAAATCCATATACTTCAGACAAGATCCTGAAGGAGAAGAGAGAGTTTTTATCATTGCAGTATCTTGTGCTGTTCCTGTGAAACTCAGAAATTGTGTTCCACAGACTTTAATCAATATTTCTTGAAGGCGAAAATACCTGTAATACTAGGTAAAGGTTTGTGAAAAACCCAATACCTGTTTTCACTGCAGATCTTTGTTCCTCTGCAGCACCAACATGGGAAAGGGGCGTATGTGTGTGCCAGCATACCTAAACCCCTGAACTGAGCTTCAGAATTCAGGACTGTGTTGGTGGACCTGATTTTCTTTTCCCTGCACACTCTCATTCCTATCCCATCCTGGCATCAAAAGGCAGGGGAAGATCGTCAGCTGCCCTGTGCTTCTGATGACCACCTCTCTGCTGAGCCAGTAGCACTGATGGGGAAACTGTCCTGACACAGGGGGTAAAAAGTAGGAAAGGAAAGAAGGTGGCTGAAATACTTTGGAGAGGCAAGAACTAGAAGATGGTCAAAAACTGAGTACAGGGCTGTTCAGGATGAGTGTGGATGGAGGGAGGGAGAAGAAGACAAAACAGCTCTTGGGACTTGGAGCCTGGAAATGCACTGAGTGGGACTTAGGGGCACTGGCAGATAGGGAAATGGAGGTCATTTACTCTGAGTAAGTTCCACCTAGTGAGGATGGTGTCCTTTGGGTACCTCTAAGGGCAATGGGGAAAGCCCTTGTGCCACTAGGTTGCTGGTAATGGTGACCAAATTAAGCTCCTAATTTGAATTGCCTTCTGGAGAAACATTTCTCACCAGGGAAATGAGTCTTCAGAGGGGAGTGTTAGATTGTAAATGAAAAGCTGTGACAGGCAAAGGGATGAGAAGATTCATTGCCAGGTTTCAGCTAGAGAGAGGGGTTTGGGAATTCATTTGGGAGTAGAGAAATTCAGTTTCTTCTCCTGCTTATCAGTCCAGGTGTCTCCTACAGATGTGTGAGTGCTGCTCCTTCAAGGCTAAACTCCACCTTGCCCTCCACCACAGTGTTTTTGTGTGTTGCTAAGCAAATGGATTAATCCACATTTCCGCAGCTTGTCAGTTGTCCTCTTAGGGATCCAACAGGAGACCCTACAGTCTGA
The DNA here is from genome assembly GCA_013399195.1 of Dicrurus megarhynchus. Lineage (NCBI taxonomy): Eukaryota > Metazoa > Chordata > Aves > Passeriformes > Dicruridae > Dicrurus > Dicrurus megarhynchus. Next base: position 1,096,287 of record VXAD01012519.1, read on the forward strand.
TCTGCAAAACTGTTGAATTATTCACAGCAAGAACTGAAATTGGTAGGAACTATTTTTTAAATATATAAAATATTCAGTGGCACCATAAAGTCAGAGAAAAAAAATCAAATCCCAGACAATCAAAAACCTTTGGCAATGTTTTCTCTTCATCTTCATATCTCTATTTTCCATCTGTCCAAATAGAGGTGCAGTATCCCCTCATTTCATTGAGGCATTCTGAAAACAGATTATTTTATGTCTGTGAAGCACCCAGATACAATAGCAATGACTGCTGAAGAAAAGCTCCCAAGGAAATTAAGAATTCTGTATTCAGAACAGGCTTTGAATGGTGTGCAGTAAATAAGCCATGGGGTACACATTGAACAATGAAGATAAAAGAAAATATTAAATAGCTACTCATTAAGTGGGCAATATCCATCCTGCAGTTTAAACAGAGATTTAACAGTATGTGAGCCTGTGATTAAAGACAATGCCCTAATGCATATGACACAAAGGCTCTAGTGAATTTGTAGCAACAACTTAAATTCTTGCATTCCCCAAGTTTTGAGTGTTTGTCTCGGCCACTTTTTTAGAATGCCAAATACTCTTAATTTAGCCCTCCACAAAAAAAGGGACATAAATCAATAAATATTAGAAGGGGGGGTGGGTTCCAGAACTGGCTCAACACGAAGTCCAAGGGTGTCTGGATTCAGTTCATATTAGAGAAGAAAACTGACCACAGATTTTAATGTGGATCCAGATGTCCTCAAATTTCAAGATCCTCAAATTTCAAGACTAAACAAGACTTGATTCTGCTTTGGCATCCTCTGTACTGATTTGTCCTCCCTAAGACGGGAGAGTGTTTCTATGGACCTCTTAATTATCTTGGCCTTCAGAAATGTTGCAGTACTAATCCTGACATAAAATTCTACTTATTCTTGGTACGTTTAGAGGATCTTGTTTAGCAACTTCATTACAGAAGTGTAAGGTAGGGATAGGTCTTCCTAAGAAACTTGGGTAATGCAGGACAAAACATGCATTGTTCACTATGAAATTACAAAGGACAGGACAGAAGAGATACCACATCAGGGGCACAGGGCATCCCACCAGGGTCAGGATGGAGCAGGAATGGATGCAGCCCTGTTGGAGCTGGGAATCTCTGAAGCCTTGCAGGCATTCTCATGTCACACCTCCTGGAGCTCTCCAGCCACACCGAAACAGGGGATGAGAGGAAACCCAGAAAAAAGCACTGAGAACATCTGTGCCACAGGGAAAGGTACAGGAGTATCACAAAAATGTCTTGAGGAGCTGAGTGCGATGAACTGCCGTCCAACTGCCCACAGGGAATATTGGAAAAGCAGAGGCTCAAAGAATAGGAAATCAGAGAATGCACGTAGAAGGTCTCATTTCCAAGGCAGACAAATTCTACAGCTGCACCTGCTACTACAGCCTGCAGCACCACCTTGAAATTTGCTTCAACTCTACCACGTGAAGCCACAGAGAAACAGGAGACCATGTGCCATTTCACATAACAAAGCATTTATATTTGTCCTGTCCTCCAGGCTGTTGGCTTCTGAGCTTACAGGTACACAAACAACAGAACCCACACTCAGGTCGTTGTGCACCTGGAGTTACACAAAGGTCAGAAAGTGCTCATTTCAGGCACAGAATCACACCATTCCACATAAACATGCTCCTGAAGGACCGCTTTTGCAAAGCCTTTACTCTTAAAAACTTAAACAAAGTGTAAAGCAGCTGTAAAATTTTCTTTTATACAATAATTTATGCTAAACATCTTGAAAAGAATCTGTCAACAAGAATGATCAATTGCAACACTGTATAATAAAGGACTTTGTTTTATAGTGGCCAAAAGCATTTGCTTCTATCCAGCATGAGCTTGTCAGCAGTCAGGAAATGATATGGATGTTTGCTCTTAAGTCCTGAGAGAGAGGTTAGAAGCTCTTGATCCCCTTCTCTTGTTTTATTCACTATTACATAAAACCTTCACTATCTGCCCAGAAATGATAGAAACAGCACGTCAGAGAACAAAACTATTGACATAACTGAAAAAAAAACCCCAGCAAAATCAATTCTAATCTATCCTTCTTGCCACTGGATTGGCAGCCAGAATGTTCAGTATTCTAATCCTGGCTACTGAATCCCATTTCCCGTATGAGAACATGGGCAATACTGCTTTCTAATACCTTTCTAACAATGCCACGTCTGCTTAAGACCTAATTCCTGCTCCAAGGAAGAAAATTTCTGTTTTCAAAACTACAGACCACTCCCGCTGGCCTCTGAAGCATGAGTAAGCAATAATCACATTATATATGTGCACAGGGATGTCAAGAGTTACACAGCCCTGCACCCTGACCTGCTACTGCAGGTATCCCAGCAAAGGTGGCACTCCACCCTCATCATGGGGACGTTTCCATTGGCATTTGGGATCTGAGTCCTGTCTGTAATCCCGCATCAGCCAGCCAACACTTTTGCAGCACTTTTCGGTGTCTTTTCATTCTCAGCTTTTGGCTATGCAGTTATACCGCAAATCCAGCACCTGTTAAGTGCCCGAGTCCTGCTGCTGCTCCGTGTCCCGAGCGCAGCTCCCAAGGCTGCAGCGGGATCAGCACGGACTTTCCCCAGCTAACCTGGTACAACACCGTCATCTAGTGGAGGCCAGCCCGGAGCAACCAGCTCCGTGCCAAGGACCTGCAGGGAGGGGTGGGAAGTAGTCACCCACCTCTGAGCATCAGCTTGCTCCTTCTCACTCATAAACTGCTGTGACTCTCAAACAGAAATCCCGTGCTGTTCATTCTTTCTTGTTCTCATCCTCCCAAAAACCCATTTTGAAAAGGGTACTAGAAAGAAACATGTTTACTGCTGCCTTACTGGAAGGTTCTTCAAAGCAAGTGCTAGAGGTCTATGATTCAACATGTTTGAGCACAAAGTCTTTCCAGTGCTGGAATTTGGTACATTATGAACAGGCAGGTACCAGGCTTTGCAGGGCAGGACAGTCCTGTTCAGACAAACTCTGCAGAAATAAAACCTGATTTTGTGTGGAGATCATAAAATGGTTTGGGTTAGAGGGGACCTTAAAAATCATCCAGTGCCACCCCCTGCCATGGGCAGGGACACCTTCCCCTATCCCAGGTTGCTCCAAGCCCTGTCCAACCTGGCCTTGGACACTTCCAGGGATGGGGCAGCCACAGCTTCTCTGGGCACCCTGTGCCAGCACCTCACCACCCTCACAGGGAATAATTTCTTCCTAATATCTAAGCTAAACCTATTCTCTGTCAGTTTGGAGCTATTCCCCCTTGCTGGGGACCCCAGAGCTGGATGCAACACTGCAAGTGGGGTCTCACCAGAGCAAAGCAGAGCAGAGGGGCAGAAACACCTCCCTCAATCAATGTGAGACCAGTAGAACATTTTGAAAGTCTTAAGCAGGTCTGTCTTCTCCCCAGATGGCAAAAAGGAGTATTAGCACCCACTCATAGGTGATGAAATCCTGTTGCTTGGATCCCACTCCAGCTTCTTTAGATTTGTTGTTTAACAACACACCCAAGTTTGTCTCTTCAGTTTTCTGATTTGAGTGGCCCACTCGAAAAATTTCATAACACACCTTCGGATTGCTCATTTTCCCCAACCCAACTGAACATAATAAAGAATTTGGTGCTTGCTACACTTGAGAGATTCATGTGCAGGTGTTTCATGGGGGCAAACCTGAAATGCAGAAGCAATGCATGTCAGAGCCCAGCAATGGCTCATCAATTTGCTAAAAAAGTGGCACTATTAGCAGAGTGGGTCTGACTTCTTCCTTCTGTGTAGCTACAGTGAACAGAGCCATAGCTAGGTTTGTGCTAACCTACAAACCTCAGTACACAAACATTGTGACTCCTGGTAAAACTAACTGCCCAGGATTGTCTCAAGTGAAAAGAAAACTTCATTATCACATCCCTTATTTTGGCTACAAAGTTCCTTTTTCTCTAAATATATCATCTAGTTCTCAAATGCCAGTTTTATTATGCTGATTCCTCAAGTTTAAAGCAGAGGATATCTCAGAAGGAACATCACAAAAATACGGCTTGCTCTCAGAATTTAGGTTTCTCCTGTAGCCTTTACACAGCTTTTTTTAACAATGGAAGCTCAAGAGGATTTTGTGTTCTTCCCTCCCCTGCTTTTACCCCAGGGAAGGCAGCATTGCTAATAAAACCCACAAAGATCAACCCTAAAAATAAATATCTGCTGTTGGTCTAGACAGCTCTGGCTCTTGAAAGAATTTGATCTGGGTGGTAATTACACTTCACTTTCGCTCCATATATGAATTCAGTACTGGTAAGATATGTCAGACTTTTATCTTTCTATCCTCCCCTGATCCATCCATCAGCATTTACAAAGCATTCATCATAGCAGAAACAGTGCTGGAGATTGAAGCCTTTTGTTCATTCACACAGCAAACAGCACAGACAACAATTGTGGAAGCTTCTTCTTTACATTTCCCTGCCATCATTCTTGCACCATGACCAGAGAGAACAAGTTTAAGGGTGAGAAAGCATCCCTTTTAATAATCAGCTCATGTCATAGATTTGCCTGTCCTTAAGGTGTCTCAGGGAAGGCAGACTGTACATACAAATATAATAAAAGATCTCATCTCCCTCTGAATGCTGAGCTTCCATTCCATCCCCAGACCACTGGCTATTACATTACTGGTAAATAGTGGACTGGGAGGTATCGATTTTACAAGAGAATGAATGTCTGATGATAACAACACCAAAGTCTGGTGAGCTCTCTGTTTAGACACAAGAAAGAGAAAGCAAACCCTTTTACCATTCATCTCCTCTGCTGTTCCAGACACTGTCTCTATGTTTACCTTCTGGCATCAAAGAATCAGCAGAGCAGCTTACTTGGTGGTGAACAGATTTTTGTTCTTTCAGCTGATGGCCTTTAGAAAGTTCTGTCCTCAAGCTCCCAGATCTTGGTGCAAAAATAGGTGAACAATGACTAATCAAGCATCAGAGACTGGAAAAGTATTTTTATGATGACTGGATTTCTCATTTGGAGCACAATGGCTCTCCTAAGTTCACTTCACTAGCTTCTAATTTGCCAGTTGCCGGACAATAAGGGTTTTTTGATACTTAAATAATTCTTTTCTTTTTCTCATTGTTTCTGTAGTTGTTTCCACCACCTCCATTTTAAAAACAATTGAAAATCGGAAAAACCAATCTAAGTCTAAATGCCTGCCTTTGCCACTCCACAAAACCAGATTCTTCTCTTTCATGGTAAAGATCTTCATTAATTTCACTTCAAGGAAAGAATTTAAAGGGAGGAATAGTATTACTCATTTGCCTGCTGTTCTTGGCAGGCAGTGACATGTACAGAGCAAAGCCACAGGTCCTGTTATTGCCTTCGAGTTAAAGGAAAAGAGAGAAACAAAGGCATTGCTGTCTCACAGAAAGAGAAATGAGTAATGGATATTTTGTGGGTCACAGTAACCTGTACGGACACTTCTGAGTAATTCTTTGAATCCTGAGGTCTTCAGGAGGTCATTTGCTTCTTAAACATCCATTTACAGTAAACTTAGAAAACATATAGCTCTGGATAAAGTGGATCTCAATTCTCTTCTACTTTCTGTTGAAAACTGTTTGCAATCATGTCAGGATCACTTGTCTAGTTTCAGGTTCAGTTGTGGGGCTTTATACCAATATCAGGCGTTACAAATAAAAAAATCATGTCTAAAGTTGTTTCATAAAGCAAAGAGAATGTTTTCATTCTTCAAAAAAATATATCTATGGGCAAAAGCTAAACTTGTGAATGTCCACTGTGTTCCGTGAAGCTGTGACCATTCCTACCAGTAATCCTTTACATTTAATTCCCAATTTTGTTTTGACGTTCCTTGCTGAACTCAAGACAAACTGAAGACAGAAACATGGTGAGTGTGTTAGCACAGCATCTAACACAATGGAATCCCAATCTCAGTTTGGGCTTTCAAGCACTACCAAAATATGCACAAGAATAATTAACAAAAAGTAATCACATTTAGGGGCCTTCTGACTAGACCTGAGTACCGCGGCTGTCTAGATGAGAGAGTGACAGCCTACAGACCATATCTGACCTATGGGATGAATCCATTCCAGTCCCAAAGGACTTTGCACCATATATTTGCTTATATATTAGCCTGGGAACTGTGATAGTGTAAGAAAAGAAAAGGGCAAGGATATGCAGCCCAACCCACCTGTGACTGTAAAGCTGATCCTTGATACATTACAGGGTTTAGAAGCCCTCCAAAAGTGGCCAGAAACCACACATTGTGTACCCAGGTAATCCTAATTCTGGTTCACAGTTCCTTCACTTGTACCTTAAGTAAATCACTGAATAGCCAGACTTCAACTTTGCACATCAAAATTGCTTATTGACAAAACATTTAGGAGAGCTGGAAGGGAGATGTGAAGGTCAGTCAGCATTCATTTGCTGCTGAAGCTGAGCAATCTCCAAGTGATCCATGACTGCAGTGAATGAATCTCCAGTCCCTCTGAAGGTTTGTGGTTGATTCAGAGGGGTCGGAGTGTGCGGAATTGACAGCAGCTACAAACCAGCCTCTCATGAGAATTCAGCCCTAGACATGCTGAGACAGGGGTGAGGGATTTTAGGAAGGGTTGTGTGGCTATGAATACAATACAAGGAGGACTAATAACGCTATGAGCCATACCATTAGAGTCTGCAATCAAAAGTTTCCAAGAACCTGGGACATGTGAGAATGTAAGAACAATCACACTGAGCCAGCTGACAGCTCCCTTTAGCCCAGTGCATTGTTTTCAACATAAGGTAAAGAATATACGAAACAAGGTGTGTGTATAGAGCAATTCTTCCCCAGGGACAGCCTCCTACTCTCTAGCAATCAACAGTTTATCGCTGAGAGATCACAGCTGACTTACTGTGTTTAACAGTCACAAATGGACCAACCCTCCATAAATTATCCTAATCCCATTTTTAGCCTACATTGACTTCTGACCTACACACCATCTCATGGCAACAAGTTTCTAAATGTAACTAGGAGTTGCACAAAGATGTGCTTCTGTGTTATCAGCTGTAAACACAAAACTTGTCAGTGCCATGTAACTAGTGGCCAGAGCAATGCTCATTTCAGCACAAAGTACTAGACTTCATTAACATCCTGGGTAATTATGACACCTTAGAGTGCTTTTAAATAATAATGATTCAACACAGCCTTGAAAGAAAAACAAAAAGGTATTTTCAAGAGCAGGCAATGTTGGGTATCATCCAAAATGCTTCCTCTAGCAATGCTCCCTACCCACTGTCTAGACCAACAATATTCAGATAAGAATCTGAATCCTGATCACTACACTGGAATCTTAGGCATGTAGATCATCACACATCCCTAACCACTCTCTCCCTGCCACATGCCACTGCTCTGAGAGCAATAGGACAGCCTGCTGCAAAAAGTTATATTAAAATCCTGTAACAGATGGAGGGGAAAAAGCCTCCTTTGCCTTCTGCACACAATTGCCTCAATCTTTCCCCACCAGAACTGTTATGTCTCAAAGAGAGAAGCCAAAAGATGGCTGCACAAGCTGTGTTCACTTCTGTGTCTGCCTGCATCAACCCAGTGGATAAACAAGAGCCATTTCAGCTGAAGAATTAGGAAAACCATCTAAGTGAATTGCTCATTGGTGGCATTTCCAGGGGAGTGCAAAGCAGCACAGGATGAAACAAAGAGAAGCAGAACATTCTGCAAACAGAGATTTCAGCATCTGCATAGCTCACAGGAGTATTTCACATTCAGCATCTGTCTTTAAAGGTGAAACTTTCTATACTGGTCACTGAGGGAAAAATTACATGCAAATAAACTGGCACCATTCACTCAACAGGGTCTGAAACATATGGGGACAAGTCAGTGGACTTCTTTCTTCCAGAAATAAGCTACTTCTATCATGGAAACAATCTTAATGTTTGCTGACACTGTAATTAAGAATTAAAGCTGCAGAAAAATGTGAGGTTTGCTAAAACACAATAGATATCTTTTATCCATACAATATATGGCACCAAAATATGCAGTGTTCTGGGGAGAATAATTAATCAGAGTTCTCTTGCTGAAGTTCTTTTAATTGTCTGTGATGGTCTGTGTTGGGGGGGGGCTATTGAGTTTTAACAGGGAACAAGATCAGGCACCATGGGGAATACTTACATGAATAAAGATTTCATGATCAAGATTTTTGATCTGGGAATTGCTATTCTGTAATCATCCTTAAAGCACCAGGAGTGCCCCTGGCACTGTATATATAATCATAAACTATTAACAATAAATCATGTAATTAAAACTTCATTTTGAACATTCTTTTCATAATTCTTGCTTCAGATTTAAGTTCCCACATCAGACATGTTAGGTCCTCACAATATTATTAAAGCTCCTACACTTCAGCTTTTAAAATTCCCCTAGGGATCTATTGTTTCTTTGTTTAATGTGTTTATGAGCCAAAGGCCCCATTAAATACAATAGGGAAACTCCCAGACCTTTAAAAACTTTGCCACCAGAGACATTTCTTAGGAAACGGGACCATTTTTGTCATTCCATCATGTAACTATTGGAAAGTCTATTGATCAGAGAAGTTCTAGGAGAAAAACAAAAAAAAATATTCCACTTCCATGGATCATCAGGTCCTTAAGGCCACAAAACTATACAAAGCAGAACTGCTGCACTCAGACAATTTTCCCTCCTCCATTGCATCTGGTCATTCACACAAGCCCATATTAAGAATGTTTTCTATAATGATTGCTCTTTGTGCCTCATTGCCTTTGTAGATGCTGTCTGTAAGGATAAGACCAAGCCCACTTGAATTTCCTTTGTCTGGAAGGTAAGGAGATGGGCAGATGCGTATGTTCCTCTAAATTCACACTGTACATTGTCCTCTACAGATTTGAATAGGACATTTGGTCTGAGAAAGGATATGCTGCCAAAACCAGTAGAAATTTTGATGATCAAACACTGACTTTTAAAAATGAATGTCCATCTACCTCCAACAGGACTTAAACATGGAGAGAGATCTACAGAGAACAGAGGAGAAGGATGAAGCCACTATCAGTGTGCTGAAAAAGCTGATGTTTACCAGAGACATACTTCATGGGCTGAACCCCTGTTGAAATTTTTTGACACTGTAATCCAGTGTGTGTTCTGGTTTATTTTAGAGGGGTTATCTTACTGAGCTGCCAGATTCTCCTCAATTGCTTGCTTCATTTCTCTAAAAGGTAAAACTCATTCAGAATTTATTTAAGTCTCTTTGGTGAAGCTACAAAGGACAAGCTGGGGTGCTGTGATTTATCAATCACAATTCAAAGAAGGCACAAAGCTAAGTGGGGAGTTCACACTTGTGTAAAAGTACACCCAAGGGACATGCAGGGTTCCTGTGTAACAGCCTAAGCCTACAATGAAAAATGCCTGGCAACACCATGCCCGTGAAGATGGCTCATCTGTAGTTGAGTCGACAGCTTCTCAACATAAAAGAGCTTAGAACGAGGTTAGTGTGAGCCATGGGTGAAATGGAAATTCCTTTTGCCTTGACTAATGCATTTTAAGTGACTCCCACTTAGGGTCAGAAAATTACAAGTTCTATTTTGTTAAACAGTTAAAAAACCAAACATAATCTGCATTAGGCTGGAAAGTTCTACATTCCAGTGAACATGAGGGATGGTGAACATAGCCTGTGGGCCAAACACAGCCCACGCAGAGCTTCACACTGTTGAAGCTTTCATCTTCAGCACCCTGAGGTACAGCCCACAGACACTACAGGATCTCAACATGCAGTGCTCCATCTTGCTCCAACCTAATGCATTCCACATGCCAGGACCTGTATCTCCCATGAGCTGCACTGTCACACCACAACTGAAGAGGCTGACAGCTCACTGTGCAAGCATTCAGGAGGTGGGGGGCTTCATTTGGACTTCAAGAGGGTGAGACTGAGGTGCAAGTTCTGTGACCAGCACAGTACCCACAAGGCTGCTTCTTATTCAGGAGTTACTAAAGGACAGTGAACATAGTCACCCATCACTTTGCTGATTCCTCATAAACTGCATTCTCATATAATATATGTCCCATGCTAATATTTACAAGTCACTAAAAAAACACAAACCAAGTGTGTTTTGCTCCTGCATGTCCCTCCCATCTCTCTAAATTCATACAGAAATCTAGTATATGCTTGATAGTGAAGGTATCTGAAGGAATAAGGTCATGCAAAAATTCACATAAACAAGGGAATTTTCATGGTAGATAATTTATATCTCATGACCCAGTGTTAAATAAGGAGGAGTGTTAGGAAAATGAAGCTTGGATAAATGAAGTTGCGGCTGTATCTCTGTAATACCTTTACAAGAGTTCATGGTATAAACGTAATGAAGAGATCTGGTATCATAATCTACTTTCCCAGATTGCTAGTGGAAAGCTATTACTATAATTAATATAGATATGGTGTCTCACTAACAAAAAAATGTTGCAGACAAGTTCTCCATACACCTGTGAAATGGCTACAAACAGGGTTTGCATGCCAAGAGTTTCAATCGAGTCAGTTGACTGCCTAGAGTGGCTACTAGTACTAAAACCCTTCTAGAAGTAGCAGTTGTATTCATGACATCCAAGTTATTTAGCGGTGATAACAGAATAAGAAAGGACTAGAATAAATTTGTAATTTCTCATTCCCAAATCTTGGACCAAATCTGAGGATCGCATTTTGTTTCTTAGCCTAGTATTCTATTCTGTCTTTTGAGTTACCTTTTGTTGAGTTGAGCTTTATAGCAGTCTGACCAACCATCAGCTCTCTCTCTAGAGAAAGAGATTAGAGATTGAGTTATTCAGGATTGATCCTTTTTTGTTTTTTTGGTTTTTTTCCTTAAGTCTCACATTCAAAAATATATTTTCATCTTTTTTAGTATTAAACCCACATGGAAACTGACACTTGTACTGTACCGACATTAATCACTTTTGTTTATGTATTGAAGGAAACTAAATTTTATCCTGTAGGTTCAGTTAAATTCCTCCTCCAACGCCTGCAGTATTGGAGGTTCCAGCGTTCTCCACGCTAGCAGTTAACAGTGGAAACAATGATCCATGTACTCACGGCCCAGGCTGCATTCCTGGGCTCTAGAGTTTAAGAGAGCCTTTACAGAGGACAGGGGTGTACCCGGTTTGCAGTTCTGCCATGGGCTCAGCATGCAACCTTGGACAAAACATTTAATTGTAATATCCTGCTTTCTTTTCTTCAGATGAAAGAAATTAGACAATAATTTATAGTCTCCTTTTAAAATGCTCTCAGATTGATGAATGAAGCAATCCTCCTTCCCTTGCTACTGCATTCCTGTGATGGCTTTCTGTTGGAAACAAAGGATGTCGGGTTAGAAGGGTGACTAATAAGCAACCTAAAAACAAAAGGAGTCTAGTACTAGGACAGCATGACCTGCAGTACAGAGACACACCAAGGATTAGCAGTCACCCTACACAACTCCCTCGACCATCAGGACATTAAAAAAAGGAAAAAAGAAAAAAAAATATTAGATAAAGCTTCTTGTCCCAAGCTTATGGCTCAAAGGACACAGAACACTAAGTTCATTCCTAGCTTACAGAGTATTTATTTGGAAGAAACTCTGGGAAGGAATCCTATGGAAATTAACCCTTGCTTCTCTGGATGCTATTACTACATGCAGAACTTCCATAATTCTCTAAAAATTCCCAGTCCTCAGAAGCAGAAACTGCCCTGATTGGTTTCTCACCAATAACCTCCAGCCCATAAATGCCAGAGCCAGGCTGAAGGGAACAGTTATGCAACAGAGCCCATGAAAGAGAGAAAACTGCTTGAGGCCAATTGGCTGCTTACATCATATATTTTCATGCTCTGTTTACAACCTCTCTGTATAGGCATCTCATGTTCTGCTGTATGAGTTGTGGGTGAACATCTCTTGATAAAGTAAGAAAAAAAACAAACAAGTTATTGAACGTTCACCTCAAATTTCAACTCAACAGTCTTTTAAGTGTCACATGTTTAATGAAGGGTTTGTTTCATTAATAGGCTGAGTATGATGAGTGGGGATACCTTCCATATAACTCCTGGGAATTATTCTTTGAGACCAGAAATCACACCACATTCAGTTCTTCTTAACTCTTTTGTATATATTCCTCCTTGATCAAGAACCAGCAGATCTCTGTTGCAAGTGTGATGATGGGACTGTTTCTCTGTGTGACTTCTCTCTGTGCAGCTGAGCCAGTCAAAGAACAGTTCTCCCCTGCTTTTCAGAGCTGTGTATCAAGGCTGGCACCAGAGTGAGATGGAAAAATGTCTGTTGGGGAAGCTTCATCCCAGCTATATCAGAGCCCTTCACAAGAATGAAACCTTTCACCCTGTTTGTAGGACAACAGTACTAAAAGAAAATCCAGAGTATAAACAAAAGTAATGGAAATTTAAAGTGAACTTCATATTCAGCACCTGAAACACCACATGTAAAATATTTCTCCTTAACTCATGAGACTGCACATGAGAGGAGGGAAAAAAAAAAAATCACTGTATGGACATCACAGTGCCTCAAGAAAGCAAAAATAGCTCCAACAGCTGGCTTTAGGATTGAGTACAGAGGACAGAGATCTTGTGTTACACACAGGATGTTGCAAACCTGGAAGCTGCAAGCAAACAGCGTTGCTGGGTTTAGGTTTGTTTTCAGGGAATGAATGCAGGGCAAGTAAGATCTAAAGGCTTAACATTTAAACATGAAAATAGTCCCCATTATATTAGAAAATCTCCACTGAGATTAGAGCCTGTGCTTTATGGACAGGACCACATTAATTCAGAAACAATCCTGAATATTTGAATTACATCCACAGGTAGCAATAACGATCCAAAGGTTCGGTAGAAGAAAGTTGTTAAGAATTGTGTTCAGTTTAACTACAGTGTATCCTCCTGGGTTTGCAGTAGAGCTTTGGATCTCTTGCCTTTTATAACCAGCACGTCAGTCAACAAGAATTTAGCTTGGAGGAATGCATTACAAATGTAGAACAAATCAAATTAGCTCTCAGATGTTATCTGTTGATATCTCGTTTCTTCCTCAGACTTTTAACCACTGGAACACAACATCTGGGCAGTTGGGGGAGGCAACTGTTTTACTAGAATGTACTAAATATAGGTGCTATAGAACAAATTACAACATGCTGCATTGCCACACCACCTACAGCACAGGATGAACCAGGAACAGCTACCTGCTGTGAAAATGGTAATTCAGTCTAGCTAATGTGTCACCTTTACAGCATAAAAAGCCAACTTAATCATTGCAATTATGTGCTAAGGATGAGTGACAAAGTCATCTGTCGCAGCAGTTATTTAAAGAAATCATGATTTGGAGCGCCATTTACTAGTTTCAAATTTTCCCTGCCACTGAAATTTGAAGGCTCCTGAAGAATTCAATAATGCATTCCATGATGACAACCACAGGCTTTATACTTAATATTCTACATACTTTAACATAAATTTAGAGCAGCATTCTTTCTTCTTTTTAATTAAATATAGTTTGCTTACCTTGAAGTTCTTTGCGATGTCCATAGCATAGACTGGGGAAGGAATTATGCGAGTTGCTTGGTCAAAGTTTTACACAGCATTTCACCCTGATCAGCATTAAGTGACAAGCTCCAGTGACACACATACTCGATGCCATGATGTGCATCAGACTGGAGGTTTTACTGTCCAACACCTTAGTGGACTGAAGAAGAGCAAATGAAAATTTACTGTAGCAGAAGTGCCACAACTATGAGTTCTGTTAGGTAGCAATAAGACTATGAATCACGTAATAAACTGTGCTGTTGATAGAAGAGGCTTTTGCAGCCTCCCTTACCCACAAAGATGACAACCTTTCTGTGCCACAGCTGAGTGCTATGAGAAAGGAACAGGAGTAAGTCACCTGCAGCACTAAGGTTTCCTTTAGAGGCTAAAATTGATCCACTATTGCAACAGAGTTTAGGAAATTCAGGCTTTGACTTTTCTAACAGTTTAAAGCCCCTGGTGAAGGTTCCTTGCTCAAATCACCCAGAAATAGGCTAGAGCACTGCATCATCTACTGCAGAGAGCGACTGTGTACTGACATGGGCTTTGGGTGACATGAACCAACAGACTGTGACCCCAGAGCATCATGTTTAGACAGCACAGGTACATAAAACATAAGTCTTTATCAGAAAATTAATTAAACATCTGGTTCCAAAAATCGACAGCAATTTTCATCATTAAAACCGAAGAGAAAGTCACAAAATGTGCCTACATTTGAATATCCTGATGCCTTCCACGTGCACCTTGAGGCAAATCTCCATGTTTACCATGTGCCACCCAGAGGAAAACTTTGCTAAAAGCCCTCTTTGTGATCAGTCATTACCCAACTCTTCCTAAGGTTTGTGCAGTGCTTTCTGCAACAGTCTGTCCACCCAGCCAGACAGTGAGCACGCCTGCCTCGTCCCCTGCTGGTGCAGGCAGTCACATCATAAACTGATCAAATGCTATTGTACAACTCAATAGGCTTTTTGGACTAAGTTTCCAAAATTTGGGAGTGGGCCTTTCTTCCATTCAAACTAATTTGGGCAACAATGAAAAAATTCACTCACAAACAGGGTTTCTGACTACATCTTTTTCCGTCAGTGGTTCTTGTTTTCCGCTCCAACCCACATCATCTATTCTCTTCCTTCCACCCATTCTTCCCCCCAAAAAAGGCTGGCTTGGACACTGTGCTTCAATTTTCTGTAGAACTTTCTATTTTTCTTTCCCATTCTTTTTGTTTAACATATGAAAGGAGCTTCCTGTTTAGAAACATGGGAGTCCTACACCCTCAATAATGATGTATTCAGCCCATCAATGATCTTGGCATGAATGCCTTAAACCTTAATATGCCTGATGGGATTTTCTGTACATGTCATCATCATCATCAGTTCAAAAAACAATGCACAGCATTTGTCATCTTGCACTCAATCAGCTCCCTTCCCAGTACTATGGTTCTAGTAAGAAAAATCTAGTAAGAAGGCTTAGAAGTTTCCTTCTCTTAAATATTTCAAATTATAGATTTCCAATGAAATCTGTTCTACAGAACAGAAACAGAAGCACCAAGAGGAGACAGTGCTCTTGCAGAACTTCCAACGTGATCAATACTGTCTTGCTTTTCCAACCTTAAATCCCTGTAGCAGCCTGCCAATGCTCACACTGCTCAAGGCTTACTATAACTGTATTATCCAAATCCTGGGCTTGTCCTGTGCTAGAGAATAGGAATGAAACACATAATGTAATCCCTGTTCAACTTTATAAAAAAACAAAAAAACCACATCCCCCCAAACCCTACATGGCCGACAACAAAATTCTATCTTGTTCAAATATGTAGGATGGATTCAAAATCTATTTGTGCAGGTTCAAAAAAATGCAGCAGCGGCACGGCAACTTGAAATAAACTGAAATATTTGTCTCTTTAGGAGTTCAATGTACAGAAACACCTAAGTGCAAGCTGTTCCCCTCTGCTGAATTTTAACTGCAGTGAAGTTCTCCAGTGAAGGTAGTGGACAGCACTTGAATCAGCAGCCTTGTGAACCAACACAACAAGGGCTGTTCTACTCCAAGCAGGGCTCAGCAGCACAGTGGTCAATCACAATTTATTCTATAAGGTGCAATTCTTCACCTAATTCTTCTCTGAGAGCTTGTGCATCTTAACCTCTGACAAAGCAAGGCTCATACACTGCTTCACTTTAACTCTTGTGGGGACTTGCTCTGTGCCTACGTAAACATCAAAACATATTTTGATTTTTACTTATGGGTGAACAGCAGAGTTAATTTACCACTGTTGGCAAGTGCCATCCTGATTAAAAACAAATGACTAATTGTACAAGTACTGGGCCTGTTGACACAGGCTACACACATCAGTCAAAGACAACCAAGCCTGAATTTGAGGAAAAGCAGCACCATCTAGTGCCCTGCAGTAGTCAGAGATCCAAAAATCAATTTCACAAGCCCACACAGAAATTTCAAGATAGCCAACACTCACAAAAGCAGTAGGACACCAGAGGTTTAACTCCATCAGCACTTCTGATAAAGGGAATTATGTAATAAAATTCTTGTTAAAAAAGAGCTGCTGAGAATGAGATGTTTTCAGGCAGAACAGAAATTCTTTAAAAGGCAAACTGAGAAATTATTCTGCCATCTATAAAAAAGATGCAGTCCAAAGACTAAAACTTACCAGAAGGCTACTATTGTCTATAAAAAGCTACTAGAAATAGAAAGCCAAGCTTCAGTAAGTTCAATAATATTAAAAGTTCTAGCAGACTCAAAACATAATAAAACAATATGAAAAGGGATTTGAGAAACCTTGAGAAAATATATGAGCAACATTAATATAAATTCTTCTTCAAACTCATCAGGAACAGAAATGGTTAGTACAGCAAACAGGATCAAAAAGAAAGAACAGTAAGAAAGAGAGCAGACTGCAAAAAACTTTTCAAATGTTTTGGGGTCTGGGGTTTGGTTTGTTTGGGATTTTGTTTTGGATTTGGTGGGGGGGGTGTTGTTTGGCTTTTTAGGAGTTCATTTAGGGTGTGTTCTTTTGTTGTTGTTTGTTTGTTTTTTGGGGGTTTAGTTTGTTTGGGAGGGGGTGTTTGTTTGGTTTTTGTTGTTGTTTTTTAATCCACATTCATCATGGAGAGGCTTAGAATGGCTCCCGCTCCAGACAGCTCATTTCAAATTAGAGGATCAAGGATGCTACTGGACATTTCAGTGACACAAAACAGTAACAGACCTTTATAATTACACAGTAAATACCCAAGAAATCAATTAGACAATAATTGAGCTACCAACCACCATAATTTCTCACTTAAAACTTCAAAAGAAGCAGGTGACAAATGAGACAATTTTTAATAGAGCTTTCCAGGGATTTATGCAGGTGAGCTATGTCAGGTGAGCTGACCTCTTTGAATTGTGCTGATACCCTGTGATATAAAAATACTGTACGTACAGATAAATGTGTTATGCTGGCAAATATGGCTCAAGTAAAGGGTATGTGGGAGTCACATCCATTATCATTCTCAGAGTCTACAAGTGTTATTAACAGGTAAAAATTCTAAAACTTATCAAGGTAGAACTTCCTGATTTGCCAGTATTTTGAGCATCATGTCGACCCTCCCATACAAAAATCCAAGTACAAAAAAGGAATGGAGAAAATAAAATGATTGGCAGACCTTGCATTCTTCACCACTGCCTCAAGCTACGGACTAAGTTATGAAGACTTTTAACTGTAGGAGAAAGTGCCAGAGCAAGCTGCTTTTGCTAACCCTACAGAGAACCTAGATAACTAAGTTTATTAAGTCAAAAGCCAAGCTTTGTAGGAAGTGCAGACCTACATCTCTCATATGACTCTACAACATAATTATAGCAGAAGTGTCTTATCACATAAGAAGGAAAGTAAATTACAAACAAGGTGGGCCTGAGAAAGTATGTATTAAAAAGGAGCTTTGTTCAGGTTCTAGTGCACCTTCCCTGCAGGTAACCTATGAGCATCTTAAAGCATCCAGCAGAACTTAATGTATTCAAGAACTGAAACATGCCACAAACAGTGGGAAATGAATGCAGCAAGCAACTCAACAGCATGTGAGCAACAATCTCAGTCTCCACTTATGGCCTTTCAAACCATAACTCTGTTAACGAAGCCACAATGAAAATATCTGAAAACACTTAACTTAATAAAGCACAGGAGAACATCTGCCCTCAACACAAGAAACCCAACAAGTCAAATCTCAAAGACAAACGAAAATTTATTTAAAACAACAAAAATAAGACAGTGCTATTGCCAAGATAGAAAAAAAAAAAAAGGATTATTTTACTGAATGTGACAAGACAGCCAATTTACAGCAGTTTACATTAATTCTGAGATCAGGTCGGGTTTTACACTGCTTCAATTGACTATATGTACTTTCTGCAAGACAAACTGGTTCCCCTTCCCTCCCCTTTCCAAAAGAACTGACAAAAATATCCTATAAAAAACATATACAGAATTTTGAGACATGATTGAAACATGAACCACTGTCCAAAAGTCTGGAACTGTCCAAGGTTAGGTCCTTTGCTGCTTCAACCAACCCTCAATGGGGGAGCTACAAGCACAACACCATCCCCTCTGACAAAGAGCATCGGAATATTCCTTTTGGTAGACTGTGAAGAAGGAAAGAAAAGTTTACATTTACAAAACAATCATTTCAACCATAAAAACACACCTGAAACAACTCCAACAAACATGCAATGTTCTGGCATGCTGAAGAGATCAGTACAACTAACATCAAGTCTCTAGATATCCTGTATACTTTCATAACAATTTGTCCAAAACCTCTGTTAGATCTTGGTTCAAAAAACAGTCAGCAATAAACTACTTTAACAATATAACACAGTGTAGTTTAAAAAAAAAAATCTGTGACAATAAATAAACTACTTTTTTAGTCCTTACTTTATAAATCTCTTCATAGGTTTCTTCATCAATTTCTATTGTAGTCACAGTTTCTTCCACATCACCCAAAATCATATTTAAGTGCTGATCATATGCCTGTAGGAATTAAGTTAGTTTATTATTTTTTCTGAAACACAAACGTGACCTTATTAAAATGAGAATTTTAGCAAGACTTTCAGACATAAATAGTTTAGTCTGATTTTGACCAAAGCGGTATCATCTCTAGTTATAACTCAACACAAACATAAACAAATGAGAACTCTGCAGCAGGAAAAAAGGCACAACATTTAGATTTACTGAAACACTCTTGCAGGAAATAGCTCTGAAGCATTCTGTGAGAGCACTTACAAGACCTCAGAGACAGACACACTTTGTTAACATTAAACCAGCTACAGACTCTCTGCTGCCAGTCTGGCCTCCTGGAATTGATTGCCTGGGGCCAACTTAAAGGATATGAAAGCTGCTTCTCATACAGTGCTACAAAACCTCAAACATATTCCAAAAACCCTACAAAAGCATGTTGCAAACTACATATGTTCTTCATGGATCTCTCATTACCTCTATGTTTCCAAAGGAGTTAACACATGGTGCAACTGGTTCTCTTCTCTTCCCCAGAAGAGCACAGCACTCAGGGAGGATGACTGACTTAATAGAGAGCAAAAATCTGAGAACCCAGCTGAGTACATATCCCATCACACCTCCCAGGGTGTGCCTTAAGGGACTCCTGTTTGATAACGAGGACCCCGGTCTTGAAGAGGCCTGCAGCATTATTGCTTATTTCACAGATACAGAAATGGAAGCCAAAAAGCAGTGAAATGAGTTGCTTGGTATCATTCAGGAGACAAGAAAAACAAAATACATCTCTTAATTTTCTAGGGAAGCAGTTAATAGCAGAAAAAGTACTGAACACATTAGATTTTTCCACCAATCACATTACACTTCTGGTAACTAAGACAATTCTTAACCTACTTTCTCTAACCACTTCTGCACTTTTAACCAGGAAATGCAATTACTCATGTTTTAAAACTAATTTTTTCAACAGCCAGTGGAATGTTACAGGTAAGCTTGTTTAACACACTGTTGTACATAAAGAAAGGCTACCCAGTGCTTAGCTGAATGAGTGTGGCAACGTTCTGAAAGTTTTACTTACATGTAATCTGCCTCTAAGCTCTCTGTCATTTCTCATTTTGACATAGATTCGCTCATCTAGACTGAGTCTGATGAGATCGAGTGGCTCCTCTACAGTATTTGTTGTTTGTTGCTAAAAAACAAAACAAAAGCATTATTTGTTCAGAAGAAGCCTGTGAACTTTTCCATTCCTCAGTGTTTGTGAGACACAGAAAACAAAGGAGTGAGAACACAGATGTAAGTACTTCAAATCCTTCCTTCACATTCTGGTGAACCTGAGTGCAGCTGATTTCCCATTCTACTGATACTCACCAGCCTGAGCAGCATGAGTCAAAAGATTCCACTTTAGTCTTGCAGTATATCATTCCTCACACACAGGGGAATTGGAACTAGATGATCTTTAGGGTCCCTTCTAACACAAACCATTCTATGACTCTGAACTGTTTTTCCTACCAGCAGCCACAGTTGACTCTGCAGCACAGAGCCCACACGGTGTGGGCCAGCACCACAGCTGTGCCACGGCACGGTGCAGGCTGGAACAGCCGAACCCACGCTGACACCGGTGCCAGCACAGGGAGTTACCTGGGCACACACTCGGGTGACCTCAGGCACCCGGGCACACGCTGCCCCCACACACTCAGCGCTCCCGAGCCCTTGCGGGGCCACACAGCAGCCAGGCGGGGCCCCGAGGCTGGCGTGAAACCCCAGCACACACTGGCCTGAGGCCCCTTTCTGTGAGAAAGGCGCACTTTGAGGACCGCAACTAGAAAAGGGTGAAGACGTCCGCGCATATCCCACATCTTCCCTATGTCATATATATCTCAGATCTCCGTTCTAGCTACCTCCTTCCTTCGGAGCCAAGGGCATTCCTTCCCCTCGGCAGCTTTGCCCCCTTTCCCTCCTCCGGCAGTGCCCGGGGCCAGCGGGCCCACAGCGAGCCCCGCCCGCGCCACAAGCTCCGAGGCCGAGCGGGGATTTAATCTCGCACGGAGAGCGCTCCCCGGGGGCTGCACCTCACGGGGGGCCCGGGTGTGCCCGGCCCAGAGCCGCCTCCTCCTGCAGCCGCTGAAAGAGGCGAAAGCCGCTCACCTGGTCCACCTCATCCGCCATCTTTCAAACCGCCTCCCGCGTCCGCCCGCGAGACTTTATGGCCCGGCCCCTTCCCCTTCCCTTCCCCCGCGCGGGGCCGGGCCGGGACCTGCCCGCGCCGGGAGCAACATGGGCAGAAAGCGCCGAGCAGCGCCCCGGCCCGCGGCCGGCAAAAAGAGACGCTCCGAGGGGCTCCGGGAGGAAGATGAGGAGGAGGAGGCGGAGGAGGAGGGTGCGTGCGAGTGCGACAGGGAGGCACTGCGGGCCGGGCGCTGCGCCACTGCCGCGGCTCGGGCCGCTCCAGGCCGCGGGGGTCGGGGAGCGGCGGTGCCAGCGCGCTCTTGGGAAGGACGGCCACACCGGGCTGGAGGGGGTGGTTATCGGCGGCATTATCGGCTTGTTATCGGCTGCGTTATCGGCGGTGGGATCAGTGCCCCAGATCCCGGGCGTTAAACCCGTGTGCGACGCGGGCCCCGCACGCTGACAAAGGCTGAGCGAGCCCGTGAGGGGCTGTTTTAGCTCGGCCGCGCTCTCCAGAGCAGTTTCACGTGGTAATAAGTTGTTGTGAGTGGCAAGCACAATGCTTGGCTTTCCGCCGATCCCATCGGTAGGACTATAGGGATCTTTAAGTAATTCCTGCGAGTTATGTGCGTATTTTCCTCAAACAAGTCTCGCTGTTCAAATCTTCCCCATTTGTAAACAATGACATGCTCAGCATTGTGAGTGCCCACATTCTTCTGTAGCTGTAGTGAAGTCCGTGGAGGTGTTGTTTCACATGGCGATGAAACGCCATCGTCTAACATTAATCTTCATTTCTCTTGTCACATGCAGATGATTTTGAAAAGAAAAACCCCAGTATAAAGAAGAACTCAAAGGCTCCAGCTAGGATAAAGGAAGAAGATTGTGATACTGAAGTTTCCAAGTCAGCAAAAACTTCCAAACCTTCAAAACAAAAAGAGGCAAAATCACAAATAAAAGAAAGTAAAAGGAATGCTAGAAATAAAGAGAATTGTATCAAAGAGGAAACATGCAGGTAAATTTATTTATCATTCAAGTTTATAGGAGTTTGTCTTCATCTTACTTCTTTCTGTGGTTTGATTGTCAAATACTCAATCTGTTGTTACTGATGCAGAGGTCATGCTTCATTTATTTCCCTATTTTTAGTCTTTGATAAACAAGCACCTGCATTTTCTGATGATGATATGTTTTGATGATTTTAACAGTGACTCACTGAAGCATCCTCAGAAGGAGATGAAGTTAAAGACAGAATCTCCTGTTAAAAAAGAGATGAATGAAGACAATACTGATGATGATGGTGATGATGATGAAAGTGAAGATGAATGGGAGGATGTGGAAGGTAACAATTGCACATTTATTCATTTTAAGCACTTTTTAAGAGCTTGTTATATCACAGGGATTCTTCAACAGGAGGTGACCAGCATCCCACAGTTATTTGAAATAACTTAGCACACACAGTGTTACGGAAGATCCAGGAGCTGGTAGTTACTGGAGATCTTCTGTTTAAAGGTTGTTTGAACACTTGAGAAGGAAAATGTAGGTTCTTATCTCATCATCAGTCCTCCATGGGAATCTATTCCATGTTTACTTATAATTTAGTAATATTTTATTTTTCCAGAACTCCAGGAACCTGCTACAGATAAGTTAGAAGAAGCTGCTGTTCTTCCATCAGTGGGGCTGCCAAGCAATCCTGTCGAGATTGAGATTGAAACCCCAGAGCAGGTGAAGAAAAGAGAGAGGAGGTAAGAACAAGGAGGTGGTGGAGGGCTGGAAAAGGCTGAAGTTAAAAATACCCTAAGTCCTGACTGTCATTGACTTGGTGTGTTCTGGGTGAAAATCCCCACTTGGTGCAGACCCTTGAGTTGGAATGTTGCAGGGCTGTGGGATGAAGAATAGGTTACACATTGATAATTCTACCAAAAATCTTCAGTGGAAGTTGGCAGGAATTGAGGAGGTTTTTCAGCTTCCTTGAAAATGAAGTGTGTAACTTCACTGTGTTTTACTATCTCCATTTCCAGTGAAGGGACGGCAGTAGATCTCTGCAAGGAGAGCTGTGGGTGAATGGCATTGTGTTCCTGCAAAATCTCAACAGCCTGTTCACATAGCCAGTCACTAAACCTTTCCTTAAGTGTGCACAGAAGATTCTCTGGGATGGATTCTGTTTGTGAACTGAGCCAGTTCAGGAATATAGAAAGGCAGGTCCACAGAAATCATACAACATCCATTTCTTTTGTAATCTTCTGCAGAGAAAAAAGAAAAGCCGAGTTTGAGATGTACCTTCGAAGAATGATGAAACGTTTCAGCAAGGAGGTTCGTGAGGACACACATAAGGTATTTGTCACAGGGAACCATGGCAAAGGAGAAATTGAGCATAAAGATGTCCGAACTGATTTATAATCAAAAGGAGCTAATTTTTATCAAATAACATGGGGCCATGGCTAGAAGTTAAAAAATAAAGAGGCTGTAGTCCTAACAGATGCTTGTTAAGATTCCTCCTAAACTGTGAGTTGGAAACACCAGTGCCTGTGTTAGTAAAATTCTAACTCAAAGCCTTTGTGAGTAGGATGTGTATTTCTCTGTGGATGGATATCTTATCATTCTGTCAGGATTAAACTGCCAGTCATGTAGAGCAGGAGACATTTGCAAGGACTTCAGTGCTTTACTGTCTTCTGAACACAGCACTGTGAATGCTTGGGAGGCTTCAGTGTTGCCTGGCTCAGTTAAAAGGAGCAGTGAAGTATTCCTTGTCTTTACCATGGACAGTAATTCCAATAAGGAAAATCTCTTGTGAACTCACTTTTAAACTTTTCTGTCTCAGGTTCACCTGCTGTGTTTATTAGCAAATGGTTTCTATAGGAACAGGATCTGCAGCCAGCCTGATCTCCTTGCTGTTGGTCTGTCCATCGTCCCCACCCGCTTCACCCAAGTGCCCGCAGGCCAAGTGGGCCTCGTTTACCTTTCCAACTTGGTGAAATGGTAAAACTCTCTTCTGATCATGCTGTCACATAGAATGTAGAGGTAGGGTTTAGGGAGAGGGGTAATTGTAATTTAACAATTTTCTGTGGTTTTTTGGATTTTATATACAAGGGTGAGAGGGGCTGTCCTTTTTACAGAAGGAGAGGGTGAACTCTGAAGTTTAAGAATACAGTCACAAGCACTGGACAGTAAGCAGGTGTCTTGTATTTCAGGTTTGTTGGAACCTTCACTGTCAATGATGAGCTTTCCACTGAAAAAGGAGAGCCCCTTCAGTCAACTTTGGAGAGGAGGTTTGCCATCTACGCTGCACAGGATGATGAGGAGCTGGTTCATGTAAGAGACTGGGAAGTGCAGGGTTGGTGAGTTTGGATGCTGTGTGTCAGGTCCTACACAAAGTGGTGGGAGGGTGGATTTGAAGAAAGCAGATCGGTGACTTATGTGATTTTGTACCTTTTTATCTTCTTGTATTTTTATTTGGAGAGCTCCTGTGATTAAATGACTCAATTTAAACTGTTTTGCAGATATTTTTAATTATTCTGCGAGCATTACAGCTGCTGTGTCGCCTCGTGCTGTCTTTTCAGCCTATTCCTCTCAAGGAGACAAGACCAAAGGTAGTTTTTGTTGTTTGTGTGGAGTAGGGAATAGGTTACTGATTTAGTAGGATTAAAAAAACTTTCTGGCTGTTACAACTTGCAGTGAGTCGCTTGCTGTGGGAACCAGGGTTCTGTCTACATTGCAGAAAATGCACACCCTTAATTTTTAATTTTCTTCTTTAAAAAAGCCACTCATTTCTGTGTTTCAGCAAAGATTTCTTAATGTTTCAGTGGGTTCACATTTCTTTAAAACTTAGACAGCTACTCTTGCTGCATGAGTACACCTCTCTTCAGCCAGTTGCCTGAAGTTTTCAAGTCCCTAAGATGTGAATTCACTGTGCCTGCCAGCCTTTTGTCTGCATGAACCTTGGGTTCATTTCAGTCTTTCTTTTTTTACCATATTCTTAGCCGTGATGATAAAAGTGACCTGGCCTGTTTCTTTGCAGGGAAAGAGCTCATCCAAGAGGCTGTCTCACAGCAGCACCTCTGAGGGGCAGGAGAGTTCTGCCACAACACCCAAAGCTGGAGCAAAAAAATGTCCCTGCAAAAAAACCAAGCAGGACGAGAAATCCTCAGACAGCAAAGAAGACAAGAAGGAGCCAAAGAAGCCCAAAACTGCTCAGACTGAAAGAACACACAAGTCAAAGCTGACTAAAGGCAGCCAGGAACAGAAGGAATCAAATAATGAGAGCAGTTTAGCAGAAAAGGATGTGCCGGTCAGGCCAAAGAACGACCGCCGTAGACGAGTGGCCTCCAAGGTGTGTTACAAGGAAGAGAGTGGAAGTGATGAGGGCAGTGCTTCAGACTTTGAGGTTTCAGAGGAGGAGAGTGATCTCTCTGATGAGGATTTTGAAACTGTCCCTAAAAGGCGGAGGAGCTCACTGGTCCCCCAGAGTTCAAAGGTGACAACTATAAAAAGCCCAAAAACTGAGACTTCAGAATCAAGGCTGTCAAAAAGTTCGTGTGGAGCTGAGCCTAAGCCAGCCAAAAGTGCAACTCCAGCCTTGCCTCAAGCACAGAGGAAGAGAAACAAAATAATTTCGAGTGATGAGGAGGATGGACAGCAGGAGGTGAGGAAAGCAATGGGCACAGACCAGTGGCTGGAGGTTTTCCTTGAGCCTGAGGACAAATGGGTTTGTGTAGACTGTGTTCATGGCAATGTGGGCCAGCCCCAGCTGTGCTTCGCACATGCCACAAAGCCGCTGTTCTACATTGTGGGATTTGACAACAATGGGAGTGTCAGGGATGTGACACAGAGATATGATCCAGCATGGATGACCTCAACAAGGAAGAGCCGTGTGGACCCTGAGTGGTGGGAAGAGACACTGCAGCCATATGAAAGTCCCTATGTGGAGAGAGACAAGAAGGAAGAAAATGAGGTAAATGGCAATAGCTTGTTCAGGACATGTAGTGCAAGGAGTCCAGTCCCTGGATTCTCATTCAGGCAAAAAGCATTAGAGATCTCCTTCCATGAGGAAGGAGGTTTGTATTTGAACTTGAAATGTTGAGACTGAACATGTTTTAAAGAGAATATACAGTGATAAATTTAAATAATAAATGATGGAGGTGGTTCAGAGAAATTTGCATAGCAGAAGTACTGCACAGCTTGTGCTGGAAACTTACTAGTGAGGTATGTGTTAAAACACATAGGTCAGGGTGCACATCTAAGTACTTATTTGCAGCAAGAATGCTTTGGTCTGTTGGCTCATCTGATTAATTTCTGGTGGTTTTTCTCTTTGGTCCATATTACTGTCATTCTTACTTTCTTACAAAGGGTAGTGCAAGAAAGTTATGAAATTACTATTTTCTGAATAATTCTTACAGTTTCAAGTGAAGCTTCAAGATCAACCTCTACCAACAGCAATTGGAGAGTACAAAAACCACCCTCTCTATGCACTGAAGAGGCACCTCTTGAAATACCAGGCCATCTATCCCGAGTCAGCTGCTATCTTGGGCTACTGCAGAGGAGAGGCTGTCTACTCCAGGTGAGTTGTGCACCTGTTGTCATCTGCATCTGTGATCTTTGTAATAAATTGAAGAGCTAATTTTCGTGATGGTATCGGCAGTAACAGGTGAGGCATTTAGCTGCTCTGACAGCATTTGTGTATCACTAAGATACAGCTTTTTTATTATTCCTAATGTGATAAGCTTTTTGTGGATCTGTTATGGATTACTTGAAAACTCTTATGTTTGCTTCTTTCTGGTCTTTTCAGAGATTGTGTACACACACTGCACTCCAGGGACACTTGGCTGAAGCAAGCTCGAGTGGTGAGGATTGGAGAAATGCCTTACAAGGTAAGAGGGTTTGACTTCCTCCTGTGCAATCCACCTGCCCTCTAAAGCTCAAGCCCAGTTCTGTTTTGGTTTTTGTCTTCTCTCTTGTCAGCAGATGTAGATTTCACACTTGCTTGCATGTTTTGTGGTAGCTGTACCTGTCCACCTGCTGTGCCTGTAGTTCCTACATGCTACCCAAAGCCCAGCTTTGTCTTTTTCCCACCCCAAGGTATCTGGCAGAACTGCTCCCTTTTCACCTTCTCCAAAGGCATCCCAGTGTTTTATATGCACTGCTGGATCTCTGCCTGTTGCATACAGGTGCCGTGGGTTGGCATTTATAGGCATGGATATTGAAGCTAGGAAATGGCATTTCTGCTCTCCCTGAACCTTCTCCTTCGGCATCCTAGGAAAACCTGAAACCCGTCAGCTGCTTGTGATGTTCCAGGCCTGGTTGTTGTATTTGCAGATGGTGAAGGGATTTTCCAACCGGGCGAGGAAGGCACGCCTGGCAGAGCCAGAGAACCGGGACCGGGAGGACCTGGCGCTGTTCGGCCGCTGGCAGACAGAGGAGTATCAGCCTCCCATAGCAGTGGATGGAAAGGTAGCTGGGAAGGCAGAGGGCTGGTGCTAAAGGAAGTGGTTTGTGTGGAACTCTGGGCTTCATTTTTCCAGAATTTGCATGTTTCAGAGGTGAGATCACTCAGAAACATCTGGATTCAGGATTAAGAGTTCAGAGGTAAATGTTCACAGGAGGAAGTAGTAAAACCTCTACCGAGGCCTTTCTTTCACAAGTACAGGTAGTGAGTGCAGACTGCTAAAGTCAAAATTTCGTTGATCTGATCTTCCTAGCCCATGTTTGCCTTGCTAATTCTCTGCATTGCAGCCTGAGTAACAAAGCTTGGGCAGAGGACATAGCTGGGAGATAACCATGCAGCTAAAATCTGGGCATGTACCTTGTCATGTGAATATTAATTGAATACTGGAGTGGAATGTAGCAGGTCAGGAGGGGAGAGTCTGAGTTGCAGTGGGTATTTTCAGCTCTCTCCAGAAAGCAGGATTATCAGCATCTCTCTTTAATTTTGCTGTAACAGGTTCCTCGGAATGAATATGGAAATGTCTATCTCTTCCTGCCATCCATGTTACCTGTTGGCTGCGTGCAGCTGAAACTTCCAAACCTGAACAGAGTGGCACGGAAGTTGGACATTGACTGTGCTCAAGCCATCACTGGATTTGATTTTCACGGCGGCTACTCACACCCAGTGTATGTGAAAGCTGCTTTTTTGCACCTGTCAGATGTTGATGTCCTGCAGAGGTTGTGTATCTTGTGTTAAGTGGAGCATGTGACCAGTTCCACACTTAGATCGTTTGAGACAGACAGTTCTGTCAGTATTCAGTAGCTTTTGGGCTGGGTCAGCAGGCATTTGCTCCCTTTCTTTTTCCTTCTTGTAGCTGACAGAGGATTGTGTTTTCCTTCCTAGTACTGATGGGTATGTGGTGTGTGAGGAGTATAAAGAGGTCCTTGTTGCTGCCTGGGAGAATGAACAAGCAGAAATAGAAAAGAAGGAGAAGGAGGTGAGAATTATTTCTGCAACTTCCTTATCGTTATATTTATGAAGTAAATTTCATTGAAACCGGGCAGTGAACAGGGCGGGCTGTGTAAGCGACAAGCAGGAGGCTTTTTTGATGGCAGTTTAAAAATCTTAAAGCTTTCCTTTTCCACAGGCATAAATACATTGAAACTCACAGTAGTAAATTTTTCTCTTTCCAATAACAATCCCCCACAGAAGCGTGAGAAAAGAGCTCTAGGGAATTGGAAGCTGCTGACCAAAGGACTTCTCATCAGAGAGAGACTGAAGCAACGCTACTCCATCAAGGTATCCTGCATTTCTATTACTAATTTCTTTTTCTGCATGTTATTTTAACTGTAGAATAGAATTTCCAGAGTGTAGTTGCTCAAAAGTCTTCAGCTAGTAAAAAAATCTACACCAGAAGTTCAATGTGATTGTGTTCATCAAAGATTCGTTACTGTTTAACAAGGGCTGAATGTTTCTATTTTTATTACTATTTTCTGGTTTGACATATCTCCTTCCTAGATTTATTCCTCCAAGCTAAGCATGTAGCTAACAGGATGAGAGTGGGGCACTTTTCTTGTAAGTTAGATAGATGTTTTAGTTGTTAATTTTTTCCCCAAGGAGAAAGGTGAAAAGCCTGATCTTTTTAAAACAGGTTGGTTTTATTCTTCCATTGTCAAAAATGTTTTGCTTGTGTTGAAAGAATGATGTTCAAAAATAGAAGCACTTCGGGTGAGAAGCCCAAACCAGAGCAACCAACTTCTCTAAGGTCACGCAGCGTCACTGTGACCGAAGACAAGCCCTTTTAGAAAGAGGCAGTTATCTTAGAGTGACTTTCTGATTTTCACACCTGTGTTTTCCAGACTGAGCCATCAGCACCTGAGACAGAGAAAGGAGAGGGATTCTCTTCTGATGAAGAAGGAGCTCCGAGCTCAGAGAGCGCAGTGGGAAACACGGCCATTTATTGGCCCCAAAATCGCCAGCTAGAGAAACAAGAAGAGAAAACCACCAAAAAGAGCAAGCGAGAAAAGAGAGGAGAAGCAGCTCAGTTGTTCCCATTTGAGAAGTTGTGATGACAAGCTTTTCTTGGCTGTTTTCAGATGCAGGAAAAACAGTCATGATAAAAGTATCCTTTGCCAGTTAGGGCCTTAGGTCTTCCTGTGCACTTGTTTCTGAGCTGTCAGGGACCAACCTAATTCAGTATCCAGTTTCCTTTGATATCACAGGTACCACTTAGATTATCAGTTAGGTTCTTCCTTTTATCCTTGGACTTGGGAGAAGTAGACAGGGAGCTGCACCTTCTGAGATCACTTTGCTTTGTTGGGGTTTTTGCTCTCTTTTGTATCACTCAGCACTAATAGTTGAGTTTCCTAAGGCAATCCTGTCAGTAGCAGTCTCTTTTCCTATTTTTCCCATTTTCATTTTCCCCTGCTTGCTCAGAACTAAAGCATCCAGCTGCTTTTTACCTGTTTGCGGAGAGGTGGCCAAAGGAATGCTGATGCCTACTTTGATCCATAGCGTACCCAAATTAGTGGTGAGGTGGAGTTCTGGCATTTGTGTCTCAAGGGGAAATCCTTCCTCTAAGGTCTAAAAAATCCCCCACAATCAAAATATGGAGGAATTAATACTTTTTAAAGATTACTTGCCTTTTGTGATGTAAGTTTAGCTTTTCAGCCTACCATCTTCCTTTACTCTCAGAAATTTTGTGCTTTGGAAGGGAGAAGCCCTGTGCTTATTACAGACTTAAGGTTCAGTATGCCTTCTTAAGTAATGTGAATATATACATATTTGCTTCTGTTGCTTATCAAGATCCTGTTCTGGAGCAAAACATGTAAAACTGGCTAAATGTCACTGTTGGAACAAAATTCACTAAAACCACAGAATTCTTGTTATCCAGTACCATAGCATTAAAAAACTGTTGAGAGAGGAATGTTAAATCTACATTAGCTTTTCCTGCACTTTCGTAGTAGAAATACTGATCTGTCTTTGGCAGTATTATGTATCTAAATTCCACTGACACAGTCTCTTCAAAAATAGAGGGGAAGACAATTTAGTCATTGCTGAGCATTGTCACAGAGGAAAGACTGAAATGTAAGAAAATGGCTTTCATGTAATTATGTTCAGAAAAAAAATCTATTTTTGTACTGTATTTGTAGATCAAAATAAAGTTTGAAAAAAACCATGTTGTCTGTGTTCTGAATGCACAGGTAACACCCAGTCTCCTTAAAATACAAGAGGCTGTAACAGTCAGGTTGAACCATCAAATTTTTCAAATAACCTTAGAGAGGCAAGGAAGTGACTGACTTCAGTGGTCAGTAATGGGGAGTGAACCCACGGCAGGCTGGCTGCAGCCTGGCATCACACACAGTACACAGACCTGAGAGCAGCTGTGCTGTTAGGTGGAACTCACTTCCCAAAACAGGGAAATATTTGCAGGACAAACACAACTCAACAACAGAAAACCAGTTCTTGTGGAAGCTACAAACTAACCCTCCACCTACCTGGATATTCCTGGATATAAAACATGTAATACTTGAATTTAATAAAAAAGCCTACAGACCAACCTTTGGAAAACTCTATTTTATTACACATACAAAAGCTCAGCACTTCTGTAGAAAATTGTCCTTTATCTCCAATAAGTAATGCTGGTTGGTGGTCTGCATCATGGGTAAAAACAGCAGCAGTTCAAACCCAGTTTCTCTCCCCCATGGAGCACAATTCCTGACTGCTGGAGCACAGCTTGGTGTCGGTGAGCAGCAGGAAGACTGGGCAGTGTCACTGCCATGTGCCAGCTGCATGCACAAGGCCACCTCCTGTACTCACCCTTTCACTCACTGCTCCTGCTTTTACCAGCAGGACAGAGCCACGAGACCAAACTGACAACATTCAAATACCAAAAGAATTAAAGTCATTAGGACTAATAAAGCAATTACAAATTCTCAAAACATGATTTCTAACTCAGATTTCTATTTCAATACCATTTCTAGCAAACGTTTGCTTCTATGTATGTTCAAGTCAAGTTCCTTTGGTACAAAGAACACTCTTCTGATGGTCATAAATAGATTTCTTATTGAAAACATTATTTTTGTACTGAATTGTGTATACTTACAAAAACCCCCAAAAGACAGTAGCGTAGGAGGGGCCCATCTGGAAGCCAGACTACAGCTTGGTGGAGGGACTTAAAGAGTGTCTCTGACATCACATACTGGTTACAGCAGAAGTATATAAACATGAGCCATCACAACACTACAAGGCATTCCTCTAACATGATACAAAATTAACAATTTAGGCTACTAAAATCTATGAAAACTAATCAGACAAAAATGTTTCCATTACTTAATTTCATGGGGTATGTTCATTGCCCTTATGAAAAGAAATTAAAGAAAGGAATGGTATACACAGCAAAAAAACCCCAACTATTTTAAAGACTACACATTCAACTATTAATGTTGTTTCAAGGCAGTAGGTTTTATATTTACAGGTGAATGACCTCTGAGTATCCCTTTAAGTGCAATTTGAAGTGAAATTTTTGAAACAGTTCTGCAATGATATAGTCCAGGCTATCATTTTGGATGCTTAACCAAGAACAATTTCAGAGACTTTTAAATCCTGGGGGAAATCAATGTTCCCTGATAAATCTGCCCAACCTCAGAGCACTGCTAACATGGCCACTCATTACATCAATGACTTTGAAAATCCTCAGTCCAAAAGCAGAGGGTTTACATGAGAATTGTGTGGAATTTACCTCAGCTATGTTTTCCCTTTGAACACATACCCTGCCAAACACATCAGCCAAAGAAGTGCTCCTGACTGTGCAAACAAGAAAAGGCAGCAGAGGGAGGGTTTGTCAGAGACAGGTAGGCAAACGTTATTTGCTAAGGACATCTAACCACGGTCCATGGGATGCAGCTGGCACTTTCTCCAGAACACACAAGCTGCTCCACCCAGCCAGTTGGCACGGTCTTGCCAGTTCTCAAATCAGGGGGAATTACTATGAAGTAAGAGTATCAAATCTGCTTGTTCATTAACTTACCATCAATACACACACCCAAAATGCTTTTTTCCCCAAAGCTGGTGTCACTGACTTCCCACAAACAGCACCCTATAGTCCTGTGGATAACATGTAGCAATAACCACATTCAAGCCCCCTCCCCAGCTCTCGGTGCTCGCTGCTGAGCTGTGATTTGCTGTAAGCTTGCTGCAGGAACCGGGCAGAAATGCACTTGAGAAGGTTCTAACCAGGACTCCGTTCAAGACCCAACCACCTCCTTGTCACTGCTGCTTCTTGGGCGGAACACGGGATCTGGCCACCGCGATGGGGACTACGGAGAGCAGCGCGAGGAGCAGGGCCCAGAGCGGGCGGTAGAAGAGCCAGCCCACGGAGATGGTCAGCAGGGACAGCGAGCTGGCCACGCACAGGGCAAACGCCTTCAATCCAACGTTAACCAGCTCCCTCACAACAGGAAACCAGTCCACTGCAGAGAGAATTAAACATGGCATGAAGTAGTTGGCAAGATGACAGCTTAAAAGAAAGTCTGATTCATGCCTAGGATCTGCACGCTAACGACTGCAATCAAAAGACAGATTCCAACTATTTATCAAGAGCACTGGATTAGGCATTTCAGCAGAGCACCAGATTTGATCATTAAGCAACAGCTAAACATATAAGGCAATGCTATCCTCATCTCTTCAGACAGGAAGTAATCCAAAATGAACTCTCAAGATTTGTCCAAGGCTTGAGATGCAGAGGAGACAGATAGCCCCTCAGTTATGGAACAAGTTTTGGGCAACTGATACAAGCTGCTAGCACAAAAATTCCTTTCTGGCAGCAATAAATCTTGGAGCAGCATGTATATGGATAAATAAATCAGAAACAAAAAATTCACAGCTACAAAGCAAATGATATCTTTGATGTCTGAAGTTTATACAAGTTTGAGGCGTTGTCCTGCTTTTCTGTTTTTACTCCAGCATTTTTCCATATTAAAAGGATAAACAAAAACTTTCTTTACTGTTTACAGTAGTGTAGAATAACCAGACACAACACTGTATTTCTGTACTACTACACTACAGGTGATTAGGACCTGTTGGGGGGACCAGTTGTGTGTGGGTGCAGAAATTAATTGTATTGCAGCACCTTGAGTTAGATTTGAAAGAACCAGCCCAACATGTGCTTCAGCTTTTTATTTTGGTAAGCATTGGGCTGGGATCTTCTGAGACTGGCAGAAGATATTTCTGTGGGGTTTTTTAATGTTCACAAAGCAACCACTTGGTTTTGGGGTCCTGTTTACCTGCAGTTGCCTACAGTGACTTTTCAGATCAAATCAAGTCTGAGTTCAAACCAGATTTCTCCTCATCTCCAAATGAATTAACTCTCTAGAGGTTACAATCTTATTTCCAGATAATTTTACCTTTCTGTGAAAAACTTACCTAATGTGTAAAAGATTCGGGTCATCAGGCTGATGCCCACAAACATTGAGAGCCAGCCTGCTGCACGGAGCGCCCAGGTCTTCATGGTGTTACTCTCATGCTCCTTCTGAAACACCTCCTGAAAGCAAACACCATGACATGCAGCTTGTTTCTTGTTCTTTTTCAAGATCCTCTTAATTCCAGAATATTATGAGCCAATCAGAGCCAAGAGCATTTTAGGAGTACAGTTTCTCTTGTAGAAGATAGATTGCAGCTCATTCTGCAGGGTCTGTGCAGTATGGCAGTACACTGCAACAGACTGAACAGTGCAGCACGGGGAAAATGGCCTTTTTCTTAATTAAAACAACCTAAAAAGCACCATTCAACACTACCCACAGGCAGAAAGTACATGGGTTTTGCTGCAGTTGGATACATTCAACATTACTGTGGAAAATAAGACACTAATAAGTAACTGTAATAAAGAAGGAAGAGTCTGACTTCACTCTGAAGGAAGAGAGAAAAGGCAACAATATACACTGGTGGCTGAAGGAAAGGTGTGTGAAAGAGAGCAAGCTGGATGCAAGGAAGGAAGGAAGGCTAAAAGGTATGTGTGCATTTCATCAGGCAAAGCAAAGCATCTCTTTGCAAGAATTCTGAGTGAGATTTTTTTCAAAATAGGTGATGTGACCCTCTGCCTCAACAAAACGTTCACATGAAGACAGCTGGGACATTAGAAAGCACTAAATGGTAAGAGATGTGTAAGACTGATTGATTACTTGTACATACAAGTACTCAATTAATTATTTATTTGTAACCAGTTAATTTTCAATGCAACAAAATTCTATCTATTGAAGATTCAGAGCTTACAGCAGAGGGTTGATTCTATTGCTACTCTTTCAAGTCAAAACAAAGCCTTTTTAAGTACTTTTGGGAGCCCCAAAACTCTTCACATCTGGGGTTTTTTTACAGCAGGGCATGAAACAATCATTAATGGAAACAAACCTACTAAAAAGAGTAAATGAATCACTAAATTGCTGGAGCATGCAGGATTTATTGAAGCATAATGCTCTGCCTGAAGGTTCTTTCTCAGCCAGAATAATAATAATAAACATTTCAAACAAGCCTAAACTCCTGTTTTTAGGCGTTGAAGAGAGAATAACTCCTATGGTTTATTTAATTAAACCCTGATTTTTACTATTTTTACATGGGACCTGTTCAAAAGCACGTGCTTGCATGTGTAAGTTGGAAACAACCAAGGAGCAAATAAAAACAAAATGAGGAGGCACAGAAAAAAATTTTAAAGCAAACAGACAGAATGTACAGAAACCTGGAAGCAAACACAAGTTACAACCTATTGTCCAAGAAGGAGAGAGAAAAGCCAATGTTTGTATGAGTATCTCCTCCTCTAGAGCAGGTCTGAAGGAGAGTAGGAACTTCCTCTTCTGCTGCTTCTGCACTACCACCTCAAGTTTTAACTCTTCACTAGCAGAGTGTGGTATCTCACCTCCACAGAGAGGTCCCCAGGGTACAGAATCTCCAGAACATCTCCAGACTTGGTATGATATGGAACCAGCTGATCGCCTCGCTGCCGAGCAATCACAGTCACCTTGGAAGAAAGGGAAAAATATTTACTGGTTACTGAGTTGGGAGCAGAGCTTGTAAAATACACAATCAGCTGAAAACTCACCTTATGAGCAGTGCCCAAATAGGGATCATCTCCACTCAGACCTGCATAGAAGAAAGAGACACGAAGATCTCCCACCTACAAACAAGAGAAGATTGGAAGTCAAGAAAGATTGTTTTACAAAGGGGAACCACAGGAAAGACAACTCAGCACAGGAACATCCTTCATTCATCAACACTTTTTCTGAACATTTATGTCAAGCAAGAGGATAGCCAGAATGATTTCCAAGGTGTCGTTTTTTCAGGGCTAGCTGGCAGCTGAAACAGGAGAGCTCAAATGCTGTTTTGTAATATCCCCTCTGATTATGCTGCAGGAGCACATGAAATGCTTTGTTCATCCCTCGTCATTTCATCTTTTGGCAAAACAGGGCAGGCAGCACAATCTGACAACAAGCTGTTTGACTGTTCTCCTCAATACAGCAAGGCAGAGGTGGAACCCACCTCCCAGCACCATCCCTTTCCATTTAAAAGCACAGCAGACTCGAGAAAACAGAACAAAGGAGCGGGACTGGAAGCTTTCTGCAAGAGCAGTGCTCATTCTGAAGGGCTGCACTAAGGGAGTCATCCTATGTGATGGTCTGCACTCCATTTTCTATACATTTAAATTGAAAAGGGACATGCCCCAATTCCTTTTTCACACACAAGTAATCACTGCTTTAGTTTATCTTTCCCATCTTACTTCTGGACGCCTGGGGTTGTCGCTGTGATAAAAGTAATCTCCTCCTCGGGTAACATCAGCATGGGGATCCTCCAGGTGTGACAAGCTCAACTGCTTGAAATCATCAATTTTATCCACAAGACCTAAGCAGAAAAAAGCATCGAGCTGAGGCCCAGTGTCTAACCTGGAACAGCCAATTTGTTGGCTGGCTTCCTGGTTATCACTTGACAAGACAGCTATTGTGGAAAGAACCAAAGTCCACTGCTGATGCAACAGCAGACACAAAGCCAGTACAAAACCATTCTTACCCTTGGAAAGAACAAAGCTGCCAACCTGGACATGAGGAGAAACAGCAGTGAAAGACTCCACAGCCATGGCACTGAGGAACAGAGAGAGTCCCTGATTAGTCCCAGAACTATGATCAAACTCTTGATTTGCAGTATGTAATATGTAGCACAGAAAAGGTACTATGGCAAACATCAGGAGAGACTCAAAGATCTAAATGACTGTCATGATGTGAAAACAAATCCATCAAGAAACTGTCCAGACTGCATACTGTTGGAGCCATTAAAATAAGACAAGGCACGACTGCTCTGAACTGCTCTAATTTCTTTATGCCTTTGTCCTCCCAACTACCAAAAGAACAACAGTTTCCGTCTACCGCACTCTGTTATGAAATCAGTCACTTAGCTTTCATCTTTGATCAGATCCAGTGACAGAATTCAGAGGGACTGTGCCAGATGGTACCTTACCTCGGGTTTTTGTGTCCGATTTCTCGATCAAAGTTTCTGCTGTTCACAACTTCTGATTTCCACTCTGTATCTAAACAGAACAATAAGAAGGTTGAGGAAAAGACACTCAGATCTCAGTTACTGAAGACACCTCTCAATCAATCAGTTCTGGGTTACACTTCTAGTAATACTGTCTACATCAATGTCTGTGATAGTCTCTACTGTTACTTACATCAATCCTCCTAGCATATTAACAGGGAATGGCAGGATTTAGGGTGAAAAAAGGTATTTTAGGGATAAAATTATAACTCAGCTTTGCTCAGCTTTGCTGTTGGCATCTTCCATGATCAGGCTTTGATTCCTGGCTCCACTCTTTGGGAATAAGCTGTTTTTGTGATAACAAGGGACAGGTGGCAAAGGGAGAGGAGTCTAGAATGAACTTGAGCCTGGGAAAGGGTGAGTCCAAATGTGTTTTGCCAACACCCAAATCACTAATTAAATATTTAATTGACAATAAACTTTCCATAAGGTGAGTCTGTTTTGCCCACGATGGTAATTGGAAAGCCATCTCCCTTTCTTTCCTTCAATCTGTCCTTCACTCCTGTCATTTCCAATTTCTTCTCCAGTCCTGCTGAGGGGAGAGTAATCAAGCAGCTGTGTGGGTCCGTGGCTGGCAGCCAAGGCTAACCCACCACAGCTAATAATACACAGACATTTACGGGACAGAACCCATCAATCTTGAGAGGACAGCTGTTTTTTCAGATGGCATTTCTTTTTGTTCCCTGTCACTGTGAGGCTGTTTCTCATGGCTCACAACCACCAGCTTTGCCCCTTACATACCTCCATGCTATAGGGTCCCCATGCTTCAGTCAGCTGAGTACTTTTATATGATCACACCCAGAAACTGCTGTACGCCCACGTTACACATCCATGTGCTTTAATCAGAGATAAATGAAGCACAGAGACCAAGCTCCAAATACACGATGACTCAGAGTACTCTTCTGCCACTGGCTAGATAACAGTAACGCGCCCAGTTCTGCTCCTGCCAAAAAGGCACTTGGCAAAAGCCACAGTGCACATCAGAAGGTGCTGGTGGTTTTCACTGGCTGTATCTACATCTGAACAGGTTCTCAACAGGCTCACTTACAGGCTGGAGCTACACTGCTTTTCCCTGTCTATTCTCTTCTGCCCACAGCTGACATATTCCCAATTACTGCATGTCTGAAGTGTAATCTCAGGTGTAGCTTTGAACATACTCCTGTCTCTGCCCATCTCCAGTCACTGAGGACCTTATGGGCCCTATCTCTGGAGCATCCTATTCCTGGATGTTCCTCTGAACTTTTGGGGGTTCCAAAACAAGACTCAGATTTTCTGTAGCCCTTGCTTGCTGACAGCACATCTCCTTTCACCTCAGTTACTTCAGGAAAGGGAGGTTCTGTCTTTTGTTTAGGAAAGAGAATTTTTTTATTTCTTCACATTCCTTTCCTTTCTTTCCCAAGAAGAAAACACGGGTTTTACAACAAAAATCAAAATACACACACACGTAAAAGTCCAAAGTTACATGCATAAAAGGAAAGGGACTTTCTGATGACCAACTTACTGTATGAATACTTTGTCTCTTTCTTAATCTCACCATTCTCTTCATATTCCCTGCAGAGAAAAAGGGCTGGGATGAGAACCAAAACACACACCCCTGCTCAGGGCAGAATACACTTCACCAATGAAATACACAGACAGATCTCTGGCAACACAGACTTATCTTTATACATAACCTAACTCTTCTCTCAACTACCTGTTCTGAAAAGAGATTCTCTGTACCAGGAGAAAGCTATACACAAATGCTCAACAGCCACAACCCTTTTATTCCCATGTTTCGAACAAGGAGGTGTTGACTACACTGATGAGGAACAACCAGAATTAAATACAAGGAGACAAGCTGGCCCAAATCAAGTCTTTAACAGATGCTGCACCATAAGCATGCTAAAACTGAGAAATTATTTTTCACACCTTCACAACCTCTGACTCTTTTTTTTTATATGACATGAAAGACATTTGGAACATGAATTCTGTGCAGTCACACCTACATAATAGCTAATAACATTCATACTACCATCAGTGGAATTATTAGAAATAGCAGAATTTTTTCCCTATTTGAGTTGCAACTATTAGCAGAGCAGTTAACATCTCCCAAGGAAACTAAAGTGATTATCTAAAAGAAAAAAAAAAATCCAAGAGCTCTAAAATTCTCTTGCTATAAAGAGGTGTTTTTTTTTGTTTTTATTTTTTCCTTAGGTATAAGGAGAGGAAAAAAAATTGTGATAGGATCCTGGTAATACAACAGCCTTATAAACAACTTTTAAAGATTACTTTCACTTACCTGGAATCTTCATATTCTACCCACTGGTACATTTCCACGTTACGCTTAAGTTTGACAGCTTGGATGGAGAGCCCATAGCTGGGGTCAAACAAAGGCTGTGCAAAAATTAAAGAAAATACAAATCAGTCTAAATGCTGTACCTCACAACCTCAAACACTGTACTTATTACTGAACCCATTTACATACCTCACTGTACAGCTAGCACTATCTTACACACAGGTGAACACAGCATAAATGTTATGAAAAACAAAAAGGAATGTCTCTTTACTGGCAAATCTGACCTGAAGAATCATAATCAAAAGTTATTGCTGTAGTGAAGAATGAAACCAGAACTGCTGACTATGGGTTTACAGGTTTCAGTGTTTAAACCAGGAGATTCTGTTTTGCTGGAAGGTGCTGTATTACCTTCTGCAATGTGGGTGGACCATGGAAAATGTCACCACTACTGAAAAGTCAGAACTTGCAAAGCTCCTGTGATGCAAGAGCCTGAAGACTTTACAGTATCATGAACACACAACAGGTTCCCTACACAAATGGCATTTGAAATGAGCCACGAAAGGCAGTGTGAGGGCAAACACAGCTAGAGCTGGCACATGGCTTGGGAGAAGGGAGTCCAAGGCCATTCAGCATCTCCCTGATTCAAGGCCAAGAACCAAAGCTTGAGTGGCAGCTGGCAATGCTTAGAAGAGGAGAAAAGCCATGTGTCTTTTCCTAGATATCAAACAAAACTTTAGTTGGCAAAGACTTTTCATTCCCTCCAAGCTTGAAATACTCTTATCTTCAAGGTACTATTTTATTTACCTTAGATGTACTCAGAGCACCAGCCAAGTGCACCAGTCTCCCCTCATTCTGCTGAGAAATACTGTGGATGCTCTCAAGAGGGACCACAAGAGAAAGCCCCTCATCGAGAGACTTGGCTGTCCTTAAAGCTCGTCCCTGTAATGAAGAAAACAGAAATCCAGTTGTGGAGAATCAACGTCACAGCAGTATTTTGTGAACAAGGTTAGCAGACAAGTGAGCTGATGACCACAAGGAATGCTTGTCTATTCAGCTCAAGGCATATTTTTGAAACACACTTGTACTTCTCCGTTCTCTGTGATCCAGTTTGGGGCAGTACTTCTCACCCCGGCAGCAGGACCATTAACACTGACTAAGCTTCTCAAACAGACACAAATTCTTCTTACAAGGGTCCAAACTTACTACTCTTCACCTCTTACCTTGTTCATCATTCCTGAATAACTGCAAAAATGATAAAAATTATGGTTCATTTTTCCACAGACCTATATTGACTCCTTGGCAGAAGTTTTCCGTGCCTTACCATCATATCCTGGTGTGCTTTTTTTCTGCAAAGTCATCAAAGTTGGGAGTAGTTATTTTTCCTCTTATAGAGGTATGAAAGGAAGTCTCTAAGTGAAAAATCCACAGATTTCTGCTCTCCACTTCAAAACTGCCAAAACACGAATGTTCTCAATGGTAAGGTGTTAAGATTCCTGGCTTACTTTTGTTTTTTTTTTTTTAATCTAAAACCAAGACCTAAAATAATACTGAGAAAAAGTTAATAAATAACACCCCCAATTTTGCAACAAGGGGAATTAATTTCTTTAACGTAATTATAACAACATTAGAAATGAGGACCTTTTGCTATCTCAAGAAAAAAGAGAAGATGGGAACGTGGCTGGCTCATGCAACTGTCTTACCACAGACTGTTTCTTCATCAGTTTACAAGTTTCGGATCTTATCTCTCATCACATGCTGCTACTGTTTCTACTACACCTAGTTCTAGAGAAATACTACCTGTGGCCTGTGGTTTCACTTTTCTATTATATCCTGAGCATAGGCACCAGGTCCCCAGACAAAATCTCCTCATGGATCAAGTAATAAAGCTGTGTACAAACACTGACAGTATTGCACTTACTTCATTGGTAAAAAGAAGGTAGAAAGCCAGAAGAAATGCCACAAGTCCAATCAACATGCCTCCAGAAGTCTCACTGAGGCGCTCCAGGAACCCTGGTTTGGGCTCACTTGTGATTTTAACATGCTCTTTTCTGCTGCCCGTGTCAGAGAACTGTTGGAAATAAACCAAAAATGACATATTGGTGCGAAAGGGGAAAGCATTCAGTTTCAAAACAAGTCTTTTAGCTTTGTTAGCACTGCTGCTCTACAGAGCAGAACCTCTTGCCTTGGACCAAAACTTTCCCACACTTTTTAGATGCCTCATCACACTTTTGACACCAGAAACACATTCCATAAATAAAACTCCAGCCGATAGAAAAAAACCAATTTCTTTTATAGTGGTTCTGCGTGTTCAACCTTCATTCGGTCTGTCTCCAGGTTCTGTATTTGGTGTCCACACCCTGCATTCAGGCCATGACAAATTGAGTAATAGCCCTGAATTCCTGACCGGCCGAAACATCGCTATAAATAACAAATTATGATTCACCTCACCAGTAAAAAGAGTGCCTGCACACTCTAAAATAATTACATCCATGGTAACAAGAACTTAAAACAAGGCAGTGACACGGGACAAACATGAGAGTCCAGGGGTTTATCTGTGCGTACGCGGGTTGTGGGGTGTACACGCACACAGCCAAGTACACGCACACAGCCAAGGCAGGGCATGGCGCTTCTCGGGCTCATCTGGAGATGCCCGGCGGGCTGTGACCGGCACAGGGCCCTGGCCACAGCGAAGGGAGGGCGAACGGGCCGACCCGGGCGGCCGCCACACGGAGCGCGGAGCAGCAGCGGGGCCGGAGCGAGCAGCACTTACGTTCCTCGACATCGTGAGCCTCTCACTCCCTCCGGGAACCACAACTCAGGGGCCGCCAAAGCCGAGCACCGCCAGCCGCGCCCTCCTCCGCCTCAGGGCTCCCCCGCCCCGAGCCGNGCCCCCCCCGCCCGGAGCCACTCCCCGCCCGCAGCGGCGCACGCCGGGACGCGTAGTTCCCGCCGCGGCTGGGAAGCCCTTCCTTCCTCCTTCCCTTCCTGCCTCCCTCTCACTCCCCTTGCAGCCGGGCGCGGGGCANGCACCGGCCGGCTCCGCCATGTCCTACTGCAGGCAGGAAGGTGCGCCCGGGTGTCCTCCCAATGTCACCCCGCCGGGCGGGCTCGCCGTGAGGCGGCCGGGGGTGGGTGCGCCGCGGGGTGACCGCCCGCTCCCCGCAGCCCGTGAGGGGAAGGCGCAGCCGGAGTGAAGAAGAGGTGCGGCAGCCGCCCGCGGTCCGTGTGTGGCGGTGGCAGCGCTGCTTCGGCTCCCGCCGCCGACCTTTCTCCTCACCGAAGGCGGGAAGGGCGGTGGGGCCATGCGGCGGCGGTGCGGCCTCGCAGCGGGACGGGAGCGGCCGGAGCGGGCCGGGGGTGCCCCGCAGGGACCGTGTTTGGCTGCGGAGCGGCTGAGGCGCGTGGGCAGGGCAGCCGGCCGCGGAGCGCCTTCTGCCCGCAGGGGTTAAATTTATCTCAGCCTAGCTGAGTGGCCGGAGGTGTGGGGTTTTGCCTTTTTAAGGTTGATGGACAGGGTGGGTAGAGTGCGAGCTTTATTTTTCTGTATCTGTACTATGTTNTAGTCCCCGCCGCGGCTGGGAAGCCCTTCCTTCCTCCTTCCCTTCCTGCCTCCCTCTCCCCCCCCTTGCAGCCGGGCGCGGGGCAGGCGGGAGCTGTAGTGCGGCGGAGCCGGGCCTGGCGCAGCCCCGCGGCCGGCAGGAGGTNCTCCTCACGGAAGGCGGGAAGGGCGGTGGGGCCATGCGGCGGCGGTGCGGCCTCGCAGCGGGACGGGAGCGGCCGGAGCGGGCCGGGGGTGCCCCGCAGGGACCGTGTTTGGCTGCGGAGCGGCTGAGGCGCGTGGGCAGGGCAGCCGGCCGCGGAGCGCCTTCTGCCCGCAGGGGTTAAATTTATCTCAGCCTAGCTGAGTGGCCGGAGGTGTGGGGTTTTGCCTTTTTAAGGTTGATGGACAGGGTGGGTAGAGTGCGAGCTTTATTTTTCTGTATCTGTACTATGTTGTACTGGTTGTGGTATTTATGAGGCTTGACCACTTCTTAAAGTGGGAGATACATAGGTGGATAGCTATATGTATGTCTACATCCATATATATATATATATATATATATAAATATAAATGAATATCCTTGCCCTCTCAAGTAATGCAGAGTTGCTGAATGTAAGGCTTCAGACTGGAAAAAAAGGGCCAATAGTTCTAAATGCCATTTTTAAGTTACAAACTTGGGCACAGACTACTGATTATAAACTGTATTGAGGTAGTCATAACCTATGGACTTCTTTTATGCTCTATGCTGTGCTTTAATTTTGCAAGATCTGTAAGTTGACTTATGCAACTCTACAAAATTGCAGTGACGGGGTTAGAGTTCATGTGTTTCTAGCTCCTTTTATTTAAGAAATGACTGAACATTCCACATTGTAAAATTTGCTGGAGTACAATGCAGAGTTGTCAGAAAACTGTCTCCCTTCAAAAAAAGTTTTAGATTTATCTGGTTTTCAGACATGTTTAAATGCGTGGTTACTGAGCAAAGTTAAGTTACTGAACATCTGCTGGCTGAGGTCACATTGAGGGGCCAGAAGATTCAGTTTCTAATATGCCAAGTCACTGTAGTGGCCTTTATGAATTTCGAGAATTCTTGGGGACTTTACCATTTGTTTTACAGTCAAGGAATACTTAGTTGTGTGCTCAGAAGAGTTTCAGCTAGCTGTTCTTTGCTTGTGCATGCCTCAGAGTGGGTGTTAGAGCTTTGCAGGGTTGTTAGAAAACT
The DNA here is from genome assembly GCA_013399195.1 of Dicrurus megarhynchus. Classification (NCBI taxonomy): domain Eukaryota; kingdom Metazoa; phylum Chordata; class Aves; order Passeriformes; family Dicruridae; genus Dicrurus; species Dicrurus megarhynchus. The sequence goes on from VXAD01012519.1 coordinate 1,140,016, forward strand.
AAAATTACTGAAGTTTCCAGCCAGGCCTCCCCTGACCCTGCTACTGAACTTTTTAGTTAACTCAAGAGCAGGAAGTTTGCTTTGTTGGATTTCTATCCCTTGTAATATTCACAGCACCTTTCAATGTAGTTAGTTCTATATGGTGACAGTTCTCTTCAGTTTTTAATTCAGATGATTAGAGTAAAATACTACACTAGTCTTTAGTGAAGAGCACTATTATTAATAAGTTCCTATTGAACACTTTAGTGTTATTTATTACAGTTTTTCTTTCACTCTTCCTTTTTTTTTTAGTCTAATCCCTTCATCTGTGTTAGTTCTGGTATCGGAGTAATTTGAGTTTGTTTTGAATCAGCTTTTTAACTTAACTGTTCAATGAACTGTACTGTGTTCTGCAGCCATGACAGGACATTGCTATGAAAATTGGAGCTTTAGAATAACGGAATTCTTCCTCTGAACTAGTAACTGTTGTAATTGAAGGTGATTGTTAAGTACAACAATTCATTCACTATTAACATTAGTGCATCACATTGAATATCTCATTACCTTGTGGTGTTCCACAGTTTTGTAAATGACTCTTTCTGTCTCAGATCTCTCTGAACTTTTGATTCTTGTCTCCTCCATGGTAGGAAAAGACAGAATAATATTTGCAACCAAGGAGGACCATGAGACACCGAGCAGTGCTGAGCTGGTTGCAGATGACCCAGATGACCCTTACGAAGAGCAAGGTCAGTAGTGAACACAAGAATGGAAGTAAGGGGTGTTATGTCATATATAAAACGGACAGAAAACAAACCCTGTGTGAATTACAAAAACTTAGGCATATATAAAGACTGATGGCAGCTGGTTATGCAGTAAATACTCAAACTCTTGGCAGTTTTAACTGCCAGATTAGGACATCACTAATGACATACTTTCTTACAGTATTTCTTTTTCTACACTTGTAATGGTTTCTCTTAGTGGCCTGTTCAAAAAATCAGTTGATGGCTCTTAGTATTGGTTAGTAGCCAGGGATATGCAGAAAAACCTTTTCCTTTATTAATAAAGTTAGAGCCTAATCAAGTGAAAATTATGGTTGTTCTCTGTTTTAAGTAACGCCATGTAATTTTCAGAGAAGCTGGAGTGAGTTACATATCACTGTCATTGATGCAAGTTGCTCACCTGGCTGTGTGCAGCTGAAATTGCCTAATTTGGTGATCTCTGAATATTTGATTTAATATCAATTAATATCTGGCTAATCCTATACTATACTGGTAGCAATATAATCAGTGTCTTTCAGTGGCACATAACAGGTAAATTCAAATTATTGAGTCTTCAACTGTAATCATCTCGTCTTGAAAAGATAAAAGTTTTCATGAAGATTACAAGTTCTTGTATGAAGTACATCTAACCTGCAAATAGAGATTTAAGAGAGCAGTATATTTCTGAGACCAAAACTTACAATATTCTGGTTGCACAGAGTGTATTTTAAATTGTTTCTAATGTGTAAATGAAATAATCTTCTGATCATGATGATTTAATAAATTTTGCCCTGGGTTAATAATTATCATGAAAGTCTGAGTTTAGGTTAATTTTTTTCTAATTTCCTCTATGTTTACAGGTCTTTTGGCCTCTTCACTTTGTGTGAAGTGCTTTCATTGGTTTCAGCTCAACTGAGATTAACATAAATTCTTAAGACTCTGAAATTTAGAAAGTGGAAGTTACGCTTTCTAAAGTGGTTCTGAGACCTTTAGAGGGCAGCATTTAAGCAGTTTACCAGCTGGAGCTCACAGGATCTCTTAGTTAGCTGATATGGTGTGTAGTGTAATTTGAACCACACCTTCCTATGCCATTAAAATAACTTTTTTTTCGTACATGGATTTGTTTTGAAGTGTTACTGCATTTATCTGCCTATTTTGGCTTCAGTACAACTGTATGTAGTCAGTTATATATCGAAAAGTTTTGCTCACCTGCACTGGTAAGTTTGTTGATGACCCAGAAGTCTGTGTGACATACATTTGGGTAATAAACTAGTCAACATTAAAAGAACCACTTTATTCTTGTTTAAATGCCATATCAGTTGATTGCTCTTATGTGTATTTTGCTGGATATGGAAAGGCTGTGGTGAGGAGGAGAGGTGATGGGGTTGGTTTCCTAGCAATCCTGCATTTCCAGAATATTAGGTCACTTTCTTCTCAATAGCAGATCAGAGAAAAAAGGGGGAAAGCCAGGAGCTTTTCATGTCACCTTACAGTGACAGTGTTTGTCTGTGGGATTCAAAATGAGAAACTCTATAAACTATGTTTAAATACTGTCAGTAAGTTTGGGTGGGGGTTTCTTGTTTGGTTTTCTTTGTTAGTTTGTTGGGTTTTTTCCTTAGTATGTGGTAAGTTACTGCCATGTTTAAAGTGTGAAAAACCACTTGAATGACACATGCATTAGATCGGAACACAGAAAACGGACATATCACAGAATATAGCTGCATCTAATGGGAGTGAAGCTTATGGGCATGAAAGACATGGGTAAAATAGTTTGGAATATGTTGAAATGCTGAAGCTCTGGCTTGCATGGCTTTTATTTAAAAGAAAATTGGGAAGGGTTTTGCTGTACCTAATGTAACATGCAGGTTTTTCTAATTTAGCTTCTACTTGGAATAGAAGACTTGGTTTCCAGTGTTCAGATTCTGTTGTATAATTAACTATAAGGACTCTTTTCATCTTTTCTGCTGTGCCAAAGACCAGTCATATCTGGGAAAGAATAGATGCATTATATAGACCTGCCATAATCTGTATTGTTTTCTAATACATCTGAAACTTGTGTTTGAGGTTTTGGTTTTTTGTAGGGGCCTTTTTCATACTTGAGATAAACATCTAGTTTGGTATTTCGTACTTTTTGATAGTTGTTATTTTGTCCCAGACATTAACACACATTAGTCTTCGAGCAGTCTATTTAATTGAGTCAGTAGATTGTTCAGCAAAACTTGTGTTCCGTTTCCCTTAGGATAAAAAAAAGTTGTATACTACTCTTATTTCTGTCAATATTTTGTTGTTGTATCAGCTGGGAGATTTTGGTAGGCAAAATGTTAGTGACTCACTTTAAGCTAAAAACATTGAAAGAAAAAAGCCACGTGAAATGGCAAGGCAGACAAACTGGAGCAAGTTCAGGTTAGCATTTCATACTGCAGTGAAGATCACAGTTCACTGTCTGTGCCTTTTGACAGCTGTGGCCAATGGAAACAAATTGAGAATTCATTTGCAGCGGTTTTGGAATAGTATTGTTACTGTAAAGCTTCTTTCTAGTCCTGTGTGTTGCAGATGGTGGAATTTACACATGAAAGGTTCCCGGTTTTCACTGACATCTTGGCTGCCATCAGTTTGAATAATTTTTTATTTTATTAAGCTTAAATGAAGAAGGCACTGATGAGTTTTATGCATGCAAAGTGATTTTTATTAGTATTACAGCTGTTAGAGCCTGTGGTGGGAAAGTTGGATAAAAATACTTATGGAATTGGACCTGAAACACAGATTGTTGCTGGTCTTTCCCTTCTGTTTTTCCAGACTTGTTCCTGTCATCTTATTTTAGAGACAGTTTTAAAGTGGTTTCTACAGGGGACTGATGGAGCAAAACCCCACATTCTTTTAAGAACTTGGTGAATGATCAGATGTACAGGACTGTTTCTGTGACTGATAATGTGCCTTTCAATTCTGCTTCCTGTCATCTTACACTGTGAATCTCTGGCAGATAAACTTGTTATTGGGATGTTTGTCATGTAACAGGGAAGAAACTCTTCTCAGAACAACAGTGGGACTTCATCACAGCAAGTCCAAAACCAAGTGTTGACACAGATGCAGATGGGCCTGCCTTTGTCCATGACATGAACAGATTCCATGAGCCACGAGACACGGGGTTGTGTGATGCCAGCAATCAATTGCTCACACAAATCTTGATCTGCTATGATGTAAACAGGGTTGTTTTTTCTTCCACAAGTGCAGGTTCAAGTAGATTGTGACTCACTGGATCAGTGAGGTTCAGGCTGCATTTGAAAGAAGTTTTAATTAAATTTTAATTAAAAATAGTAATCCCATCTATTGCAGGCTTCCAGCTCAGGAAGAGCAATGGATGAAATCTGTTTCCTATTTAATTGTGTTCTAAGCTTGCTGATGGACTTACTCATTGATGTGTGAATTGTGCTGTGATTATGAGTGAGGAAATGCTTGCTTTATTCATCTGTATTTTTGTTTTGTTTTTCTAAAGCATTCTGTGCACAGAATATCTGAAAGTGATGCCATTTCAGTGATAAAATAGGTGTAGGTCAATGGTCTTGTGATGCCATAGAATATATCGTTTATGGGATAACTCGCATTGTTACTAAGATTCGCATGTTTACAAGCCAGGTCTGGTTCTAAAAGGAGCAATCTATTTTAAGAGAATTATTTTACAAGTGATTTTATTGTGGTAGTGTCTTCAGGAACATTTCAAAATTTATTTTTTTCTTTTTAAAGTGCTAGAAAAATGACTTTAGAATGACTGGTTGATGTTAGTGAGGAGGAATAGAGGACTTCAAAATCTAGTTTACAAAGCAAATTGTATTTCTTCCACACTGTATGATTAGCATCTTTCTGCTTTATGTCATCCCTGGCAATGAGGAATCTGGCACTGGCCACCCATTTTCTTGTCTCAGAAGTTCTGCTTTTCCTCCAGGCAGCTGGAGATGCCGTGATGCACTGGACTAGGTGTATCTTATCAGTACAGTGAATATTACAGATACTTTTCAAAACCATCTTGCCAAATAAAGCATGGTCCATGGAAAATTACAGTATTACTATAGTTGACTGAATCATGCTAAGGACACTGTTTCTTTCTGTAATGAAAAAGAGTCTGATCAATGCCAAGATTTGACTGACTCAGTGTAATTTTCTGCTGAACTGCATTGGCTCAGTTAGAGCACATCACTGATGAATTCCAAATCCCAGTAAAATATTCCTTTTAATATAGCAATAAATGATTGGGCTGCTTTTGCTGTACCAGTCAAGATTCATGATATTGCAGCCTGGTGTCCAAGGAGCTGCACCTGGAAGTGAAATGTATGTCTGGAACTTCGTGATCCTACAGGACAAAGACAAGAAATAAGTTGATTGAATTCTGTGACAGTATTTTAGGTAATGTCAAGTTGTATCAGGTCCTAAATATAATTTCATGTTCGAATTAGAATTAATTCAGCTTTTTTGTCTGCCAATGGTATTTTCATACCCCCTTCTAAAGGGAAAGCGTTTAAATTTAAGGTTTATGCATATGCTGTCACCTTCTGCAGAAACTCAGCCTGGAGATGAGGTTAGAAAAGTCTGTTAAAGAGGAGGAGAGCAAACTGTTCAAATGGAGAAGAAACCAGCTTGGATCATAGCACAGTAGTTCTCTTGTTCTTCACAGATGAACATACCTGTGTATGTTCATACCAAGTAGAGAAAGGGAATGGAGATGTATTTATTGCCTTAGAGAAATGAATTAGAGACTCTAGGAGCCCACGGGACCAAGTCTGTTATATTGAATTTCTAAAATCAGAAGAAAGGAGTTCTTTAGGTTGCTGTTTGACCTTCATTGTGTAAATCAGTTGCCATCTTGAAGAACATACACCCTTAAATCCTCACCTTGCCAGTCCATCAGTGAAGTATTTCTGTCATGACTTTAACTGTTCCAGAGCAGAAGTTTACAGCTGTTCCAGTTTAGAGTCTGAAGTGATACTTAACTCCTTTCAGTTGTGTTCTAAAGTACAATTTGGTTTCTGGCAACCAGACAGGCAGGCTTGCTCTCACTGTTCCTTGTGTTCTGTGGCATGTGACTTAATTTGTGCTTTACAAATACAGTGATTTGTAGTCTTAATACTGGATTTAAACTCTTGTTATTTGTATGGCATGATTTTAATGCTTGCTTGTTCCCGTGACAGAGTCTGGCAAATCGATTGACTTGACTTCTAGCTGTTTTGCAGTTCCCTTAGAATATTCTCAGTGGTCTGTAGTCCAGGGAGAAGGACTTAATTCAGAGATGGATAGAGAGCTAATCTCACTTGTGCCCATTAAAGGATTTTACAGATCACAGGGAGAAACAGACTGGCTGGGAAGTGAAAGGTGTTTATCAGCCTTGAAGCTACAGAACTAAGATGGCATTGTTGGTACTTGAGTTCACACCTGCAGCGCAGCAGTTGTCACTGAGTGAAATCAATGTTTGGAAGGAGCATTAACTTTTCTTCTCTCTTGTTTGTTCAGGATTGATATTGGCCAATGGAGATATCAATTGGAATTGCCCATGTCTGGGTGGAATGGCTAGTGGTCCCTGTGGGGAGCAGTTCAAGTCAGCCTTTTCTTGTTTCCACTATAGCACAGAAGAAATAAAGGGATCAGACTGTGTGGACCAATTCCGTGCCATGCAGGAATGCATGCAAAAATACCCAGATCTTTACCCTCAAGAGGATGAAAATGATGAGAAGTCCAGCAAAGATTTGGAAGCTGCCTCTATGGAGGCCTCTGCTGCCAAAGAGGAGAAGGGATCCAGCTAATGAAGATGCAAGGAGGCTGTCGTCTCCATTTCTCGTTTTCAGAGACATGGACTTTCGTAGTGTGTCTGTCTTCTGAGTAGTGAGGAAATGTTTCACCATGTTCTGTGCACTGTATCATAATAAATAATTTATTGCTGAGGGAGAAATCTCAGAGCTACAGCCTTGCAAATAAGTACTGCTAAAAGAGTGAGTGTGTGTATGCACTGTGTAACCTGCTTTTGGACACAATTAAAACTTTAACAGCTGTTCTTTACCCTCAAGTTTTCCTTGAGTTTTGACTTGAATAATGTCTTGAAGTACATAGCTTTCAACTAAAATTCCACTAGCATACCAGGTCTGTCTTCATTTCACTGTGTTCTGATCAGTAGCTGCTTTTGTTTTTTTAATGTATTCTGTTATATCAATAGAATGCATTAAATGATTGTTTTTCCTTAAAGATTTTTTTTTTGCCAAAGTGATGCAAGACATTGAAAATGGCCTAGATCTAGAATTTCTAAAATAATTTCAAATGGTCTTACTAGATTATGATTGCATTTTACTACTGGCATCAGATCAGGATCAGGATCTGATCCTGATCAGGACTGCCAGGATCAGGACTGCCAGGAAAATGTTGAAATGCACATCTTCTTTGATTTCATTACTTACTGTGATGGCTTTTGCATTTTTAAAAATGGTGTGTTGTGCAAATGATGATTAAGATGAATGAAAAGAATGTTGGTCACTGGCTTTATTTTTGCTCTGAAAATACAGCTTTTGGGTTCCCTTGGTTATTACCTTCTCCTTCAGTGTATAGATGGGCACTTGTTAAATACTTGGAGGATACAGTAAATTGTTACCTGGTATAATGATCTCAAAACAGATACTGTGACTTAAGTGCATATTAAAAAGTAAATACTTTTTACCCTCACTGGAAACTTCTGTGTCTTTGTGGTGTGGTGTTTTGTTTGGTTGGCTTTTTTGTTAATACTGCTTGGATTTGAGAACTGTTCTGTGCTCTAAGCAGACCTTGGATCAACTTGTGGGTTGTGAAGATCAGTAGCTGCAGCTTGTCAGATTTTTATTCTTGTGTTATTCTTTTCTCGCCAGCCCAGGCAGGAAGGCATAAAAAACCTAAAGCATTTTCAGTAGCTGTAGTAGACTGGATCATGAACCAGCAAATAAACATGAACAACTATTAAAATATTTGAAAATTACTTAAGAGGTACAAATAATTTAATAGTTCACCATAGTTTAATAGCTGTAGATAAAGGAATACGACATTGTTTGTCTTTCCTAGCAAAACATAGGCTGGGAGAATTTTTTTTTTTACAAAAGAAATTGTGGCTGTGGCTTCAGTAACTTCATTGCAGGTTGGTTTGGTTTTTTTTTCTCTCCTTATGTGTTGGTTACCTCACCCAAAGTATAAAAAGTTGTAGTGTCAGTAATGCAGCCCACGAAGTCCAGCAACATTTCTTGCCTTTCTCTGTGGGCAGCACTGTGGAGTGCTCCGCAGCATTAATTCAATATAGCACTTTGGTATCTTGATTGCATAAGTGAATTCGGTGCTACTGATGTTTCTGAATGTTTGAGGGGAATTTCTGTCAAGTTTTACAGTGTGTTTGGGGTGTTTGTATTTCGGTGCAGCTGTTGGATCCTCAGAAAAAAATTTGTAGGCAGTTAAGTGGCTGACAACTACTGTGTTCTGACAGCAGTGATAGCAGGGACTCTGGGCATCTCTGCTTTTCAAAGAAACAAAGTGACACAAAACTTCTCAGTGTGACTCTTTCAGGCTTAGGAAGCCCAGTGCCAAGTAAACCTGAGTAAATAGGCACAAAAGCAGCAGAGATAAACTTTGGCACTTAGGCAGTTGGACCGTGCAAATGAAATCTTAGGCAATAGATAAACACTGGGCACCAAATTAAAAAAAAATCACATGCACCCAAGCTTTTGGTTGTTCAAATGGAAATCCAGTGCATTCTCTATGAGGAAGCAAGAGCTGTTTGTGAAGGGGTGCTCTGTTCTAACAAGTTGCCTCCTTTTTTTTTTCTGTGCTTTTCTTTCCCATATGGCCTCTGTGCTCTAAAGGGTTTGGATTTATCCTCTGTAACTGTATTTGTAGCATCTGGGTACAAAACATAAAATGTGAGAATCTTGGCCTACAGTAGGTAGGGACGTGCATGTAATACAGACAGAGGGAACCTGGAGCATAGTCTGACATGTTTGAAGGTGTGTTTAGGGTGGATTTGCTGCTTTCTGACTGTTGTGGCTTGGTAACCTGTTGTGCTGCATCCAGTACAAATAGGAAATATGCATAAGGATCTTGCATCAGAAACTGAAAAGCACTGTGTAATGTGTTTGAAGTGTTTTGAGAAAGGAAGTCATAGCTTTAATCCTAAATAGTTCTTTGTGGAAATTTTTTTTTGCTATGTAAATTCATGCAGTTTTGAATGCATAGATAATGTAACTCCTTGTTTATATTTTCCAGCATTGCTTCATTTGTGTGATTTTTCCTCTTACAGTTACATGCCCCAATTTTAAATCTAAAATCAATCAATCAATGGTTATCTTAATATATAATAAAGATGATAAAATTATCTTTGGCAATATGTGACAAGCTTGTGAAATAAACAGATGGTAAGTTGCATTTTTATTGTGTGGATGCAAAACTTAGAGATGCATATTTCAGTCTTGTTTTAATGTGTTTCTTACTTTAAATATATATTTTATAGATAATGGCTTGGTTCTCTGTCTGCCATCACTGAGCAGTGATTCTTGGAGAGAGAGTAGTATATTCAAATAGGTTTGAGCAATTGTGTTTATAGAGTCATTTCATAATGATTTTATGTTATCAGGTGCTTTTGTCAAGTCATAGGTGCTGCTATGTCAAGTCAAAAGTAGTCATTGGGGGATAAAGCAAGCTTTCATTATGAAATAATTGCTCTTTAATTCTATGCCTTAGTTGATCTTTGTCCTATAAAAGATGATGTGCTGAGTGTGATTAAATGTTTATAAAAGTTTAGCTAAAAGAAACTGTTAACAATACATGAAGCACTTGTATTAGATTATGTTTCCAATACAAGTTACTTAGCCCAAACAGTTACATGTAGATAGAATTCCAGTTGAATTTTCTCTGTTTAGTTTTTAGAATAAAAAGACATGTTTTTAACAGTATTCACCCTGCACACTTACCACTGCTCCCCAAATATTCCCTTGTACCATATTGCTGTGTAATACTTCAGATTTTCAGTTTTAACCATTCTTCAGTTTTTGCACACCCTTGTCCTTTTGGTGCAGTGGTGAAACAAGCTGTGGTTTTGAAAGGTGGGTAGAACTGTTATCAGCTGGCTGCAATTCCTGCACGATGCAGGCCACAAATTCATATATAACTTGTGATAACTTGCTTGGTAGGATGGGATTGTTCCTGCAATCCACTTAAACTTGAATCAGTGGTGCATGTATCACGTACCCTGATGTGGATAAAGATTGCCTCTAAAACTCGTCTCTTTTAGATGATCCTTTAACATAAAATACATTCTAAAATGTAAAAAAGTACTGAAAAGTAGTTAAAATTAGACAAAGTTGCATTTTCAGAATTAAAAGTTACTCAGTAATTTTTTCTGCTGTTTTCTGCCATACAGCCTGAGGGCATTGCAGAGACCTGACTTCAAGTTGTGTGTAGTAACTTTCCTAGAGTTATGACCTTGCTTCAGGTGCAAAAAGAATCTTTTTTTTCCCTCCTCCCTGCAAAAGGAGTGATGAACAAAATGGTGGCTAGAAGGAGACGCTTATCTTGCAGGCCATTGTAGGGATCATTAGATGTGCGGATCTGGCAGGGCTGTTTTGGAAACAAGATCTATATCCTATGCAGTTCTGACTGAGTGTCCTTGTTGAACCTGACAGCAATGTGTCCTGTTTATCTGAGGCACTTATCTGATCACACGTCAATGAACCAACTTTCTTATTCCTAGGGAATTAAAAAAAGGAATTTATATGCTTCTAGACTCTTGTTTTACCTCATTAAAATTCTACCAGTGTTAGTGTGAGACAGTGTAGAGAAGCTACCAGCAGTTTGTCATTTATTCTTAGTCAGCTCTCTTCACTGGACATGATTTCATTTTGAACAGCAGCCTGTCTGCAGTTGTTTTTCAACTGCTTTTAACCCCTGTGGAGCTGATGTTTTGTTGGTGATGGTGGAACTGAGAGAAGATACACCCAACAGAGGAAGAGTAGAGAAGTGCAGCAATGATTATAGCACCAATGTGTTTGTTTTTTAAAATGGCTTATTACAAATTGATACTGATGATCTGTGAGCAGACAGCTCAGGAAGGCCAAAATAAAGAGCACAGGAGGATTTGTAGTGATTCCACAGTGCAGATTAACCCAGATGACACAAGGATGTGAAGGGTAGGTGGACATAGGATTTGTTGTACCAGATCTGAATGACAGGTCCAGTTGATTAGTTTCTGAATGTTACAGGTTCCTTACGCCTCCTAAGAAAGTTAAAGCATCGCCTCACAATGCACTCATTCCCTTCATGGGATTCTGTATGTTAAATGGATGTTTGATTGCTAAATCTGTGGTTCCTGAGCTTTTTCCTACTAAGTGTTGTTGCCTCCACCCTGTTTCTTTTGCTTTCTGTTTTGTCCCCTTCTCATGCATCCCCTAAGACTTGCTTCCTTTTCCCCTACAGCCCATCACATTCCTCCTTACAGGTATTGGCTCTGTTCCCTTACTTGGCTCAAGGAGCCATCTCTTCATTCTCCTTGCTGTCTCCTAAAGAACCCAAACTGATGAACTGGGTTGGATCCAGCTGATAGTGTTTGTGATTTTTCTTAAAAAGGCCATGTTACAAAAGAATTGGAGTTAATGTTTTCAGAGCTAGACTTCTGATTTTTCAAATGCAGAAGAGCCAGAGAATGTGGGCTACCAGAACTGTTTCCTGTACATTGTCCCTAGTACCAATATACAGAGACAGACTCCTGGATCAGGATTCTCTTTGAAGACTCAGACCTGTGCATATGAAAGTGGGATATCAGAATGTTTCTCATCACTAAGCCACAAGACAAAAGAATGATGACATTATTTATTATGTCAATATTGTGTGAAGAGTGAGGACTGCATTGTAGAGGTAGAGCTTTCTCAGTAGAAGTACAGAGGTAAGGTGAGAACACACAGGTCCCTGAAGAGTACATGCAATTATAGTGAGAGTTGCAAGGGTGAGTCTCTGTAATAACTGGCCTGATTTTAGGTATGGAGACTGCTGCTAGCAAACTTCTGTCTTAATTCTGAACATTTATAAATATAGCATTTCCCACCTACCTGTCATACAGGTCTGTTTCCTTGACTTGCATCCCACAAGTCAACTCTGTAAAGGAGCAGCTTAAGGACCTGTTAAGTATTTTTTTTAGACCTCGTTAGATCTCAGACCAGTTAAAGTTCATGTGTGTATTTCTTAAGGGAATTAAGCACCTGCAATACCCACATGTGAAATTTTGCAGGATTGGGGTTTCAATAGTTACTGAATTAACACACCATTTACAAGAATTAACTGTACCTGTTTTGTGTTTCCCATCTGTGCATATTCTCATACCAAATATATGTTTTTTGGTAAGTTGCTTAGGGGAAAAATAATGTATCATTGTTGCCTTATTAGCAAAATGCTCTCCTCCATTTGCCTGGCACTGTGCTGACTCTTACCAAAGCAAGACTGTCACGTTTGGAATATTTGTGGCTTGTTAACTAAAAAAGAATTAATGTGCAGGTGGTTTGAGGACTGCATGGTTTCAAATTTTAAAAATAGATCCCAAACCTCATATCAATAGAAGTATCTATTTTTAATTGAAGTTTTAATTAAAAAATAAAAAATGCTACAACACATAACAAGTAACACACTGCTTTTCCAGGTCTGGTGGACTGGAGAGAGCCCATCATGTGAATTATATCAATTCAAAAAAAGCTTACATCAAGCAGCATGGAAAAATTATGAGACATGGTAGATGCTACAGAGAAAACTTAGTCTTCATAGCATGAGCCCCTTTCAGAAGAGCAGTGTACAAAGTCTGTGTGGGTACATTTCCTTCTTCACTGCTTGCTGGGAGCAGAAGCTGGAGAAGCATTATTAGCAATATGTCAGTGAATTGGAGTTAGGGCTCAGCACTCCATGACCATTTAATGAACTGTTTGGTGCTGTAAGGATCCACATTGCCAGAAGGGTCACGGGCTCCTGGATACACAGGCTGCACAGCTGTTACCAAGAGCTGCAGTGACCTCCAGCAATCCTGAATTTGCTGCTTTTTGAAGAGTTACATCTACTGCTTCAAACCCTCACTTGCCCTATTAGAAATCTTCCACAGCTTTCCAGACTTCTTTTCTTGTGAGTAAAGGCTTTTATTTTATCCTTATTGAGGATTTCCCAGTGATACATCATTGCTGCTCTTTGGTATGTGGTTGGCTACTGCTTGTGAGCCACTTTGCCTATTTGGGTGCTGTAGAGTGTTTATATGGCCTTCCTAAAGACAGGCCCCAGTTTAAAGGTACTAAAAGAAGCTGCCCAGGCACTTTGCATTGGGCAAATTCATCATTTTTTCCATGCTGGTATTCTTTGTCTTACTGTGCCACCTAAGACACACAGTCACAGGGAGGGTCACAAGGATATTGTACACAGGCCCAAAAAACCCAATTCTTTTTTGGTACAGGAATACCATGCCTTCTATGGTAATTCTTTTAATTTACTATGTATGACCTGCTTGCTGGTTCTGACAAATATGCAACAGCTTTTACTAGGAGGTCACTTGTCATCTTGCACTGTTTCATGCTCATCTTCATTTCACTTACACTGCACAAGAAAATAACTTTTTTCCTTTCCAAAGTCTCATAGTGATCCATTTAAACTCTCCCATCATCACTAGCTGTCCTAATGTGATCTGTGCAGTTCATTGCTATTTAGATTCTTATTTTCAGACAGGCTACCTGGATTGTAGCACTGCAGAACACAGACTGCACAGGGTAGCTCTGAGTTGAAACTTTATTCTTTCATTTTTCATTGTGAATTCAGAGACACCTGATTAGCAGAAGTAGTGATACTGATAGACAAATTGCAGTCAATTTTAGAGAAGGGTATGTGTACATATCACATACTTTTGAGATACCTGAAATGTATGATGTATTGATTATCTTGTTTGCATACCACAGTGTTTCATATGGTAGCTATTAATCACTGAGTTAATTAATTAATCATTATCATAGGCCCCAAGAGAACACACCAGGGTATCAATATTCTTGTTCCAACTTGTATTTCTACTAGCAGTAGCTAGTAATGCTTGTAAATGACTGTGTCAAAAAATAACTTTCATTCACAGAAAAGAACTATGCAGATGTTTACACTCCCCACAAAATCACCAATCTGGCACAAAAAGTGGAATAGAGGTGTTTGCTTTAATGTGGTGCTGACTATAAACCAACATGGAATATCCTCATTGTCATTAAATAAGACCCCCTGCAGGTAAAATGGCCTCTATTGAAAAGCACGTGCCTTAGTTTAATTCTAAACCTACACTTGAATTTCATTTCTTGTGAGAGGCCCTTTGAGATCAGACTGTAAATTCATGTACAGGTCTTTATTGATATTTGAAGGAGAACTGGTTAATCTTTTTGTTGTGAGACAATTTCTAGAGACAGTAAAGAAAGCAGTTGCTGTGCTCCTAATTTCATTAGGCTGACATTTCAAATTCTGCCAAATGCCTTGGTTAAAAAGTGTTTTATTGCATTAATTAAATAGCTTGTTGGAGATGCCACATTGTTGGATACCACTTTAGGTAACAACAAATAAATAATGAAGTGAAAGAAGGAAAGCAATGGAGGAGGGGAAATTTCCTGAAAAGGAAGGAGGAAGAAACACTGTTTATACCCTGTTGGGAAAGAAATTGGGGTGGTTTTTTTTAAAAGATCTGCCTGCCATCCATTTCCAAATGAGCTGAAGATTTTTCTGCTGTTCAATAAATGTGAAATTAAAAGTAAAACAGCAGTAAATAGAATAAAATAAACTGATTTTTTTAGGTTCTCAGTGGTTAAGAGAACAAATTGATGGCCTAAGTTGTAGGCTGGGACTTCCACCATTCTGCATTACTATTAGGGTTTTCTAGGTAGCCCATTTACCAGTCAGACAGTGCTAAATTAAAACATCTCCTCTTCCCTAGGAGCATTAAAAATCAGACATTAAAAATTAGGAATTGAAATATGAAAAAGTAGCACGTGTGCTTGCTCTTTCTCTGTAACCCCCTGAAAGAATATAGATTGATTCATTGTGATTTCTGCTTTACTTGAAGAGAGAGTGCTCCAACCAGCTTCATTTTGTTGTGAGTCCTTAAACAGGGGACGCAAGTCTCACGCTACAATTTCCTCAAAATTCTGTGTTAGGGAAGGATTGAAGTAGCTACCTCTTGATTACTTTAGGGTAAAATTGATTTAGAAAGAATGCTTTTGCAGAGCAGAACTAATTTTACCTGGAGTGCAGATGTTACCACTCCTGTACTTTTGCAGAGGGAGAAATAATCCTCAGGCGCAATGGGAAGGAAGCAGAGCTTCAGCATCTTAGCCTGAAGTGTGACCAAGAGAAATAAAGCACAATGAAAGCACTAAGTGCAATCGAAGGCCAGTGGTCTTGAGCACAGTTGGAATAGCCAGGTTGCTCTCCCAGAACTACAGCTTACCTCATTTGATTCATGCTCCAGCCAATCCATTTACCTCCTGTTTCTGCTTTGTAGCTTTTGTAGTGTCACAATCTCAACATTAGAGCAGCTGCTAGTTCCTCACGCTTTGGCTTTTTCCTATAATTAAGGCTTTTTTTTGTGGTTATTGCTGTGACACCTTTGTGGTGTTACAGACTAAGTACTACAGCAAAGAGCTGGATTTGGAATGGAGTTTGAGCCAAGGTGGATTCTGCAGCAGAGCTCAGCACTAAGCATCGATAACAGCAATGCACATCTGTAAAGGACACTGCCCCAAGATAAGCCACATGTTTGTTTCTGGTCAGCAGTGGGATAATATTGTCTTCTAGAAAGCAGCCCATTATACTGGCATAATTGCAGTCTGATGGGAAATCAGTCTGAGCTCTTTTATAGACTTGTTTAATATTATGCCACTTGTAAAGCTGAAAGAAATTGCTGCCTTTTAGTGGTCACTTATAAAGAAAACTACACCCCAGTAATGAATGTACTATGAAAGCAGTTTATGCATATTAATATCAAACTCTGACCTGAAGTATGGAAATACTGATCCATATCTTTAGTTTTGCCTTGTAAAATGATTCTGGGTGGAATCAGGCTCAAGTGAAGAACTGACTTGTGATCTATATATGATGCACTAGATAATTTTGGCATGATAAGACTGTGCATTTTTTTTAAAAATGTAGGCATGTCCCAAATTTCCTGTCTAAGCACATGAAAGGAGGGATGGTAAGTCTGCTTTCCTCACATCAGCTAGGAGCATGTTGAATGGGAACGCATGAACTAACTACACCTTTCACTGCAGTGTTACTAAAAGGCAAAGTCCAGCACTGTAACTTCTGAAGCAGAAATTATTTGCATCCAGTTCGAAGAATGTCTGATACTTGTTTTCCTAAGTATGCCTTCCAGGGTTTCACGAGGCTGTTCATGTTCACAAGGAGTTTGCCAGTCCTAGAGTCCTCCTGGCCTGCTATAAGATAGTCAGTGCCTAAAAGGAAGAAAAAAAAAAAAAGAAAAAGGGAAAACCCTTAGTTAACAAATAAGAGTAAGAAAGAACCAAATGCAGAATTTCTCTATTTCATATGGATCTGGCATACAGCACCTTTGCCAATTTCATCCAGCTTATGCACGTGCCATCTTACGTGTATACACCCATGTGCATACTGTCACTGCTGGCTCCTGGGCACACAGATTCGCTGGTGGCAGGACTGTGCTCAGGGATTACAACTACAAATTGATTTAGTTCCAGTGAGGTTCTGCACACAGATCTGCTGGGATGTGGCAGCTGCTGCTAATGCCTTTGCCCCCCTCCTGCCATTACCACCCTCCTTGAGAACTGTGAGCTGGAAAGCAAACGTACTTTGGTGGGGATGAATCAAAGGATGCTGCTCCAGAAAGGCTGATCACAGCTGATATTCATAAGCTCTGTTTACATGGGAAGCAAAACCCCTGGTGAGTATTTTGTCCTTACCAGGATTGAGAATGGGACATGTACAACCCCTGTTGGTCCAGGATTCTGGGTAAATGCTTCTATTGCTCCGAGCAATTTTCACTTTGCCTGATTTCAGGACCTTCTTCACTTTCACAACAACTTCTGCATGGGTCCCTTTGTCATGAGCAGATAGGATTCTTGCTTTTATTACTGCCAGAAAACATATCCAGATAGAGACCAACAATGAATTTCTAAATGAATTTTGGTTTTTGCTGCAAAAAGGTAGAATTTTAACACCTTGAAAGAAGACATGAAAAAAACCCCAAAGTGCAATTGTACAGGAAGTGCAGTGCCTGTCCACTTCACTGATGGATCTTTTAAATAAATCTGGAGAAGAAAAACTGGATTTTTCTTTTGAAGTAGTTAATTCATGCTTTCACGGTGTTATTTAGCAGCTATTTTTTAATGGGCTGATGTCAAACACTTGGAAATTCTAGGAAAGCCCTTGTATGCATACGTAAGGAAGGGTGAAAAACCCTGGTCAGCAGCTACCAGTCTGATTTCAAGTGCACTGATTCTACACTTTATATTTCCAGTTTGAAAACTTTAGCTTTAACTCTGGCCTCTCAAAAATTCTGTCCTGTGAGAAGGGACTGTATACAGGAAGGAAGTCAGGAAGTTTCCCATCAGGCGTGTCACATGACTAAAATTCCATGATTGCACAACAAACCAGAAGAAGTACTTTTGTTTTGTGGTCCAACATCTGGTTGCCATGATAAATTTCTGTTCCTTTTAATTTAGAAGGATCCCATAACTTCTTGGCATGGCAGGCTCATGTAGACCAGCCCCTCAAGCAGGCTTTGTTGTGTCCTGGCACAAGCACATCAAACCTCTGGATCCCAGAGGTTTTCCTTTCTTGTTCCATGTCATGGCATGAACCAGGTGTTCATAAACAACAGTATTAAATACATTCTTGGTAAGTGAGCTTGGCTATTTGAAACAGTATAATGACTGCAAAAGCAACAGCATTTTAGATGTGAGGTTTATCATTTTTTCTTGATGTAAAGGCAAATCACTCCACTGAGTATTATTCTAGCACCCCTCCTGCTGTAAAGAGGGAAATGAACTGGGTGGGAAGGAGACACCACAGAGGCTTGCATGAAAAATGCTCTTAAGTTCTGATCAGAAGTTGGACATGTCACTAGACAAAAAGGCAGAAGAAATCCTACCTCTCAGGACTTAACCAATCCTGTTATTTTTCATAGCTATCAGCTAACAACATGCATAGAGGGAACATTGTGGAATTATCATACCCTGGGGGCATGTTACCCACTTACCATAGGCATATTTCATTTGGCAGAAGTCACTGACGCTTCCAAGCACCTTTTCTTTGCACACACACTTTTCTAGCAGGGAAACCCCAGAACACAAAAGGTTGGAGAAGAGCCAGGACATGAGAGAGAAAAGAAGAGCAAACAATCATCAGTTATAAAGTTAGATATCTATAGCTCCCATAATCTATATGGACCTTAGTTTGACAGTGAGCTCAGTTATTTGCAAATGTGTTTCTTGTTATATGATAAAATAATTACTCTGAAATCTGATCAGCACTGTAAAGTAAAATGCAGCCCACATGAGGTCTATTGTACAGTTAATAAACTGATCCTAATGAAGAGATTTGTAAGAATCAGATCCAGCTGGAAATCATGTAAGTAATGAGACCTTTGTTTGATCCCATAACCTAAGAAATGCTGATCTCAGAACTAAGTCAAGCTATGCAGTAAGTGGCACTGTTCCTTCTGCCAGGTCACTGGTGATAGTAAGTGCTGATCTTTACAGGGCAGGCAAGACTGAGCACTATTTAAATACTACACACAAGCTGGAGATGAGTGGGGCAGACCCAGTCAGGGTGGAGGGTTGAAAGAAGTGGCAACTAAACGCTCCGAGACTCTGGGCTGTACCTGGGTGCCTCAGTGCAGAAAATCCCTGCTCGTGGTCGTTCCATTTCCACTCCTCTTCGCTCTCGTTGGTCGGCGTTTGGACGAGGTCAGGGATCCGTCCCCCGATGGGGATGTTAAAGAAGGGCTCGCTGTCATAGTTGGGGACACATAAACCACAGCACTTGGTTAGGGCATCACAGGGGTGGGAAACAGCTGGCTTTGGCTGTACCCAGACTGATGAGCTTGCTTTCTTCATATTGGGAGTGCAAATATGAGCAAGACTTCATGCCAGATAGAGAGATCTATCTCTAGATCTGGTCTAGGCTTTTATTTAGGCCTCCCACTGCTGACTTAGCATTTTTTAAAGTACCCATAAATTGGGCCTTTTTTGCTTACGTTTGTTTGTTTCTAGGGAATTATGTAACTTAGTGACCACTTGTTGATGTCACTGGGACCTGAGGACAACTGCGGGACCTGTAGAACTGCAATTGCTCAGCAAATCACAGGATTTCTGCACTAATACCTGTCTGGGGTACAGATGCCTGGCCCTTTAGAAACAAGAGGGAGACTATTGTTCATTTTGCCCTGGGCACAGATGAGAAGGAGATTCTTCAGACTCTTTCATCTATTTCCAAAGCAAAGGTGTGTTTAAAAGCCCTGCACGTATTTCCATGGGGTTGTGGAAATGCCTATTATTACTGCAAAGAGTCATCAGTTCAAGATTGCCTTGGACAATGCAGTGGACTTAAAGGTGTAAATGTAACCTAAGAAACCTTTTATGATTTGCAGCCACCTTTTCAAATGATTATGCACCCTCCAATTATTGTTATTGCTGCAGTATTTCACAGAATCACAGAATCATCGGGTTGGAAGAGACCTTCAAGATCATCGAGTCCAACCCATGCCCCAACACCTCAACTAAACCACGGCACTGAGCGCCACATCCAATCTCTTTTTAAACACATCCAGGGATGGTGATTCCACCACCTCCCTGGGTAGACCATTCCAAAATTTTATCACTCTTTCTGTAAAAAACTTTTTCCTAATATCCAACCTATATTTTCCTTGGCGCAGCTTAAGACTGCGTCCTCTCATTCTGTCAGTTGTTGCCTGGAAAAAGAGACCAACCCCCACCCCACTACAACCACCTTTCAGGAAGTTGTAGAGAGTGATTTGCTAGTCTTTGTTTCATTTCACAGAGTCCCATCTGAAAGGGAACCCAAAGCAGGGCTTCTTTACCCATTGAAACAGGTCCCAGTGCGCTGGTCGCAGTCTCTGGCGCAGTCACAGGGGCGGCAGCCGTTCTCTCCAAAGCCCCAGTAGCCCACGAGGCACCTGTCGCAGTTGGGACCCGCCACCCCTGGTTTGCAGTAGCAGAATCCTGTCCGGGGGTGGCATCTCCAGCTGCTGCTGAACGTGCCGTTGGCTGCACCCGTGGGCTGGCAGGCACAGGCTGTGGACACACGGCAAGAGGCAGTTCAAATTACGTGCTGTGGGCTCAGCTGGTTAAGTGACCTTTTTGCAAGGCTGATAAACTCGTACCCTCTTCCTCATGCTCTGTAGTTTTAAGTCAGAACTAGTAAACATTGCATTTCAGCCTACATTTACAATTTTTTTTTTCTTTTTAATTTGTTAGACAAAGCAAAACAAGTACGACTGGGAACATTTGTGTATGAAAGTCAGTTCTTCCCTACTACACAAATCGTGACCATACAGGGTTTTGAAGTGATACCAGGAAGCCTCCTCTGTGTGTTTATTTTTAAAGGGGCTTGAAGGTGATTCACTTTAAAAGTGTTTTGCAGAAAGTTTCACTAGCAAGGACAAGGTAAAGAATTATAGCTATTGCCTACATTGCCTTTGCTGTAAACACAGAGATCACAAAGCTACTCTTTCCTCTGGGGTAGATGCAGCTTATACAGGTGGTTCAGATGACCTGAAACATATTTTCAATTTCTGCCTCCAAAGAGTGCACAAATTTCCTTCAGTTCCTTTCTAGAGTCCTAAACATCTCACCATGCAGTACTGTATGTGTGTAAAGAAGCTGATGAATTTTTTTTTAGAAATACATGAGCAGAGTTTTTCTAAGGAAGGCAAACAGCATGAGAGAAGACCTCTAAACTCACTAGACTTATTTCACATGTAGCTGAAGGTGAGCAAATAGGAGGAAAAACCTCCAAATCTTTCTAATGCCGTTGCCAGTTTGACACCAGCCTGGCAATTCAAGGCAACTTGGCAGGAAAACATAGTTACATCTCCTGTGGGCAACTCTTGCTGCAGAGACAATAAATTGTCATTATCCCACACCACCGGTACATTCCTGATGTGACAGCATCAGTGAGGGATACACAGAGAGGTGCAAGCCAGCACAGTTGACTCCTCTCCATCAGGGCAGAACCCGGCTGAGATGGTCAAGCCTCATGCCAAGAGCTCTGCAGAAGTAAAATACAAGCAGTAAACAAACCCCCTCATTTCTGATGTTCAGACAAGTTTGATCAAAATGAGAATTGAGCTGACCTCTAGGCCTTCATATTTCAGCTCTTTTTTGTATTAAGAAAGCAGCATGCCCTGACTTTTACTTGTAGCAGACTGAAAAGGTAATGCATCACTACTTCATCCATCTGGAAGAGGGCAGAAATAAAAATCTTGTGGCTGAGGCCTGCTTTAACAGAGATTTTCAGTTGAATGTTGGACACCAAGGTGTTTAGATAGCTTGGATCAGAGGCCAGCCTTTTTGGATGGTCATTTGAACCAAAAACGATCTCCAAAGCTTTTGAAGTTTGCCCATCATAGTTTCTGATCAAACTACTTTTCTTCATGAGCTCACAGATAAGAGACTAAATGAATACTCTGATCCTACATGTCATTTTCCAAGGGGAAAGGGGCAAATATATGACTATAAAGAGTTTAAAGTGTAGCAGGGACAGATTCATCTGCAACCTCATATTTGAAACTCAGAAAAAGAAAATATCTTTTGAAAATAGTACAAGAAGAAGGGCGAGAAATTTTGTTTAAAGGGTGTTTCCCTTGTGATCTGCTTACCATATAGTTATTTTTTTATCCCCATGCCCTGTGTTCTTTATGCCAATGATTTTAATAATAATATTATACTGCTGTGGATGGATCTGGGCCCATTCAGGGACACTAGCACAACAGCCTAGGGACAGAAAAGCCACGTGCTGTCATGGGCAATGTGCTCGGCACAATGGGCGGGCTGGCAGAGGGCAGCAGCCTCTCCTGTTTGCCACAAAGCAGCCTCGACTTCGGAGCAAACCCAGGGCTGGTGCTGTCAGTTCTGGAGAGCAGGTGTAACACTGAAGTGCTCATTAGCCCTGACAGGTTCAAAGGCAAGGTCTGATTTCTCGCTGCTAAACTTGATTTCACCCCCCACCCCATTTTTGCAGGGCTGACTCTATCACCCTAAAAAAGAGGCTCTTAGTTTGTCAGTCACTGAAAAATTTGATGTCATAGATTTGGGGATAAGGAGGGGAAACACCCTTCCTTTACTGCAGACAGGTCTGAGACACCAGGAGTAAGAATTTGCCAGCATCAGGGTTTACGTGAATTCAGGTTTGTTTTCACTGTAATATTACTATACGTTGGATCTACCTGTGGAGTTTTTGCTTAAAATGCCTTAGATTTCTGCAACCTCTGGGGCTGTCTTTATCCCCCTTATTTCCAGTTTTCAGGTTTCATCAGTTAAAGTCATTTAACAGATGGGTAAATCACATCATTAGACTACCTATCCCCAACCGAGACTGGAACCTGATTCAGGAAGATGAGAGCTTCTCCCACCCTATCCCTAAGGGAAAATATTACAGCACAGTGACTGACAGCACTGGTGAAAGCTGATGAGGAAGCAGAAAACAAAAGTGCCTTTTTTTTT
>VXAD01012519.1:1162573-1243479 GCA_013399195.1 Dicrurus megarhynchus
TTTTTTGAGGCTTTGAGTTCAGTAAAAATAATGTTCCCAGATGAACTGTGGGATATATTCTCCAGAATACGAGAAATAGAAATAGAAACTGGGACAGCTTCTGGTGGATCAGAAAGCAAGCTGAATCAATACATGTACAACACTTTCAGATGAGTTATACAAGTGGCTTGCAAACGCTTTACTCAGTCTGTGTTTATTTAGCATTTCAGCTTGGGTGGGTACATTGTCTGGCTTCCAGTGTATTATGGCCAAAATCCCAGTTGTGCATCTAAGGTAACTGCTAAAATAAGAGCCCACATGTCACATGCTGAAGAGGCAGCTGTGGATGACTGGGTTTTTATCTGTTTAACAGTACCATGGATTTGCAAATAGACCTCACAATTAAAGAAACATAAAAGCATGTTTCCAAAACCTCACTCTTTAGCATTTTCCAATATTTGACAACCCTTTCCCACTGACTTTCGCTTCTTTTCTCTTGGCAAACCCTCATTTTCTCTCCATCCACCTCCCTGACTAACAAAACAGCAGCCAATGTGACAATGGCCTTGTTTGTCAAAGGCGTCATCAATTATGTTAGGGACGGTGTGCAGACAGTCCTGGCTCAGAGCTGGGTGGTTTATTTGGGTTCTCCCCTTGACAGTGGTGTAGTGAAAAACAGCATTTTACTTTAGAGTTGGCTATGGGTCACAGAGTATCGTGAAGCATCCTCTTGCCTTTTAGTCTCACTCCCATACTAAGTTTGTTTTGTCAGACACTACTGTAAAAGGGAGGAGACAAGAAATAATGAAAAATGAATAATTCATACTGCAATCTCCACTCAAGTCCGTAATAAAATCTGTCTGCCCTCAGCACAGCTGTCTTCTACTTTAATTAGACACAGATGTAAAATATAATACTGGTTGTAACAACATGGTCCCAACTTACGGGAAAATACCAAGTGCTCCAAGTAAGCCGATGGCCTTTGAGGTATCTTGCCTTAAACTTTTGTCTAATAATACTGCATAAGAGATAGCTCTGAGCAGACTGGCTATTTGATAAAAAAGCACAGGCAAAATGAAAACTCAAAGTCTTTTGAGTCTGAAATATATACATGTGCTTCTTGGGAGTATATGATCAAACCAATGTGGTTTTTAAAGCATGTCAGGTGTGGGGATTGACTCTACTGATGATGTTTCTTAAATGAAGGAAATAAGATAGCTCTGTGTGTGGTCAGGGCTGATTAAGACAGACTTTGAACCAAGATGTGATGGGGCCTTTGTGATATTAGAATTAAAAGTTCACTCCCTCTGCTCAGAAGTAAAAGGATGAGAAGCAGAGCCTTTCAGACCATGTGTGTGTGCATGTGCATCTGGGCACATTTTAATTTTCTAGCCTCGTTCTTTGAGTAAAAAAGCTTGTTTTCCTGGAGACCCTTCTTAATGGGTCTACATGCCTGCATTATTTTTAAGCTAAGCAAAGGGTGAGTACAAAAGATGGTGCCATTTCAGAAGGATCCCTTAAGCCTTGGAATAAGCCATAGGAAAGAGCCAAGGATACAGCAGCTTTTCTAACCATTGGTTAGGAAACAATTAGGCTTTTGAGTCAAAGCTCCCATACAAGTCTATATCCAAACTGCTTAATCCTGTGTTGTCACCCCCAATAACAGGCAGGTGTGTGCCTTGCTCTGGGATTCTTTTATGCCTATCTTTCTTTTTAATATAGATCTAAGCAGTGTCAAAACAAGGCTCTGCCCATGACCCAGCTCTCATTCATCCCAGCTGGTAGGAACAGGAAAAGCAAAAGGATCAGAGGCAGGCTACCTCTACAGACAAAAAGGAATAGCAGATTCACACTTACATATCAAATTTCAGCAGATTTTTTTTTCTGAGGGACTGTCTTTGCAGTGTCGAATTGGAGGGTCAGCTAAGGGTGGTTTAGATAGTGCCAGGAGATCCAATTGTTATACAACTTCTTCTTTCAGAGCAGATTAAGAGAGAATGCTATTCATTATTATGACTAATGCTTAAAGACTGTTTCTGGGCCTGAGCAGTGTCCTGTTAACTTTATGGGAGCCTGAGGGGGATGTCACAGCTGAACCTACACTTTGCTCTGGATGGCAGAGCACTCTTCAAGCGTGCTTTCTCAAAGGGATTAGTATGGCATTTCATTCAGCTTTTTCATCAGACTTCATTTCCCAGCTCAGTATCTACTGTACACAAGGGTCAAGTTTTCATCTCCCATTGAAGGGGTTTTTCCCTCTGAGTTCAAAATGGGAGGATGGGCACTAGGTTGCTCTCACCAAAAACATCCATTCAGTCTGCTGTTTGCAGATTATTACTGCTTTTCAACACTTGCTCAGTGGGTAGGTTTTTCATTTAGTGTTGTTAGTCTGGCACTGTTTGCATGAATTTCTCCAAGTGAGATGATGCCTTGGAATTGTACACTTAAATCCTAAAAAACATGCTAATCCAGAAGTGGCAGCTCTTCAATTTATAATCAGCAGGCTGAGGTATGACAAAAATGTATCTGGTGGTCTAACTGTCTAACATACTAGCAAGGCTCAAAAGAGAAACTTGTTTTACTGTAACCAGAGCTGGTTTTAGGATCACACAACCTGAACAACTTCGACCACACCAGATGAGGTTTACTAGCAATGCAAGTTTTCAACATAAAGGATAGAGGAGAGGGCCTCTATCCTGCACTAGGCTTTTCAGTTTACTGTCAGCTGATGATGGTCCTGGAGGAAAAAGCTTCCCTCTGTCAAACTGAGTCTGTTCTAACCAAAGCCTGTCTCCATTGATGTTTCTGGTTTTGCTGTCTCTGATAATAACCAAAGTATTGAAGTCTTCCCTGAAAATTCTCTGCAGAGGTGCAGCATAACATGAAGTACACACTTACACATGGCCTGCAGTCCACATGGGGAGGTGTTTGGGGATCAGGCCTTCCATCATACAAAGCACTACCTATTAAGGCAATATGCCAAATCTTTTTGTGGGAATTCTCTTCTTTGCCTTAAATAAAAGGGAGAAGGCACAGATGAACCACCTCCCTCCCAGTTTTCTCTGAACTCTGTAGTTGTATCCAGAGTACCTTCTCTTCCCAGAGAGGTATGAGCATCGTGCACACAATGCTGTAAAAGCTAAGTGGGCTGCAATGCCTTTCCTTATATCTTGATATGGCAAGCATTCCTAAATGCCTTTACACCCCTGGGAAAGGTCCCATTGACTTGAGTCATTCACAAATAGGGTCATGCTTACCTTTACTGCTGAATCAAACCCATTAGATTCACCTCAGCTAAGAGAAACTCTAGTGCAGGCTAGTGATCCAGAGTACCTCTAAAGGAAACAGATATGCTTTAGAGGGCAATTCAGTCCATCTGTTTCAGGCATCTACCTTAGACTGCAATAAATAATTCCCCAGAGGTCCCACTGTTTCTCCACTGACAGAACAAGGAGCCTAGAAAAGACGTATAACTTTCAGTGACTAAAGCAGGATGGCAGCTCTCTAGGCCTGAGCATGCAACTCAGAGTGGAGACAATTGCATTTGGGGGCCTTCTGCTGGCAGCAGCACCTTCCCAGGTGAAAAGAACATTGTTATGCTTGACTGGCACAACAGGAATAAAGCTCTTTCAGCAAGGTAAATTTCTGAACAGTTTTTCTTTTGCTATGCAGAGTATTGGCAGGAGTTGCTGAGAGACCTGTAACCAGACCAGACAAGAGAGGCAGAGGTAGAGTCAAGGTCTGATTTCATCTAGGCAAACTGTTCTAGGGTTTCCACACAGATAGGCTCTATTTTCAAACAATGTTTTTCCTCTTTGCTGCTCTCCAGTGTTCCTTGACTTTAGCAGTTATCTAGTATTACACATGATGCTGGTTACTGCACCATCTCCCTGCTGCTCAGTACAAGCATTCACACAGATTCCTTCAGGTTCTATGAGACTGAAAGCTAATCTTCTGGCACAACAATTTGGTCTCATTACAATATTTCCCTGGAGCAAATCTGCTCAGAGTAGAAACAGAACTAGGAAAGGGCCACCATAAACACTACAGGATACAGGGTGAGCCAGATAAGCTCACCCTCTGCCCTGTCTGCTGATCCATGTTCTGTGATGAACATTGTGAAAATAAGAAGAAAAGGTGGCGTGGAAGCAGTCTGCTGTCACCAAGTTCCAGTGGGAAGAATGCAAAAGAGCAGAAACACTGGACATGCTGGGCACAGAAAGTTTAAGCAGTATCACAGGACACACAATCCTAGGGAGAGGAGTAACCCAACTGTTTAAGAGGAGCCATGTTGAAGAACATTAAAAGGGTCAGAAAAGCTTCAAAAGCTCATGATGTCAGTGAGCAAGAGGTCAGATACCAGAGAATGAAGCTCTCTGTGCTGGCAACTAATGTCTGAGCGATGGGGAAGGAAAACTATCCAAAGGGAAAAATGAAATTAGGTATGTTGCTGGAAATAGCAACCTCTCAAATAGATGTGAGATAGAATCAGATGTGTGAAGCCTGGCAGGATACTCAGGAAATGTTTACTTTAAGTGAGGGAGATTTGGGCTGTTTGCCAGACTGGCTGGGTGCAAACTATCTCGATCCAGAGGTTGTACATCCTCTGTGTGCAGCCATTAGTGCCTCTGTGCCCGAGACACACCCTAACACATTCTGCTGAAGTGTTAATGATGCAATTAATTTGGGCAGAGCAGCCCATAACACAGCTGTAGAGTCTGGAGATAAGTCTGACTGAGTTCCGATGTATTTGTTCCCAAGTGAGTATGCACAGTCCCAGGCCTCCTGCATCTTCTGCATCCATTATATGCATTTATGTGCACAGATGTTACACAGTCAAATGGAATTTAACAATGTGTTAAATGTGACTGTGTTGCACATAGGCTCACACAGTCTTGAGAGGTACAGAAAAAAGCCCCAGGTAAATAAAATGTGCCTCAAGAGAAAAGGAACCATATTAATTTAAAACCAAACACAAGAAGAATGTACCTTTCCCCGGGAGGCAATGCATTTGGAGAACTGAATCAGTTATCACAAAAAAAACATGGGGACAAATAGACACAAAAAATCAGGACGATCACCTTTGATCATTTACCTAAACTACCCCTGTAGTTTAGGAAAGGAATACAAAGAAAAGATAGTAATACTCATGAGTTACCTCTATAGGAGTTCCTGATTCTAGAGAAATTATTTTGTTCTTTTAATGATTCTTCCACCATTCATTTTTCACCTCATGTAGCATGGTCACTTACGTTTGCAGACCTCTGGAGAAGACATGGGCTTGCCTCTGTCCCGGTAAAAGCCTGGTTTGCACCTCTGGCACCGATGTCCCTCGGTGTTGTGCTTGCAGTTGTCACAGACTCCCCCACTGCGCTTCCCCGAGGCCAACCAAACGCTCAGATCAAAGTGGCAGCTCTCGGCGTGGTTGTGGCAGCGGCACTCTGGTGAGGACAGGAGAATGTCCTTCAGGCTTTTATAACAGACACAGTAATCATGGTATCATTTTCCAAACCAGTCAGGCAGTATTTTAAATCCTGCTAGAACCTGGAATGTGAGGGGATGTAGCTGCATGAAAACCAAATTTCTGGCTTGTAAATTCCACTCTCCAATAGCTCCAGTGCAGAAAAACAACTTGCACACTGAAGTTCTCCATCAACGACCAGAAATTTATCCCCAGTTTCTGTAATGGCACCATTACTGTAAATCACAGAAGTTGTGAGGCAGCTTTGCCTGCTGGCATGGTGAGTGCTCATCCTGAGAGCCTGGGTCAGTAAACTCCCTTCCACTTACTTCTACATTCATTTGGTGCCCCCGTTTTCCCATCTCCTGGCTTCCAGGGCTGGTCATTGTACAGCGGAGCACATTTCTCACAGTGGTCCCCTGCCGTGTTGTGTCTGCACACACACTTCCCATGGACCTGTCAGGGAAAAGAGAGTACAGTCAAATAGCTACAGGACAGGTGGAGTCCCCAGCAGCCTCATGACAAGGTGGGACTTCTGCACAATTCCCACACAGCTGCCTGGCTCTCTTAGGAAACCCACAGAGCCTGGAGCTAAAACATGTAGCTCTCTCTTCTCACAGTTATTAATGATGTAGAATTTTTCCTGTATCTTACAAAATGCACATAGCAACAATTTAACTCTCAGTTGACTATTTTAACTACTGCATCGATGAACAACCTCTAGACTCTGAATTGGGTAAGCTAACAGGTCTTGTTTTGATTTACAAGTTCAGGGCAAGAGCACACAAAGAGTATCAAATACACTCTGGGCTAGCAGAGCCAAGTCACAGGAGAGCACAGGCTAACAGAGGATGCTGGGCTCTGTCTTATTTGACATTAACACTGATCTGGAAGAGAGTGTAAATGTAGGGAAGTGAAATAACCATGAATTAGTAAATTATAAATTGTTAGACAAATGAGCAAATAGCCTTGGACATCCTAACACAGTTAAAAATTTTGCAAAAATACTAAATATGGGAAAATACCAACCAGTACTCCCACAGAAAAGTAACCCAAACCCACACATTCTATGAGGAAAGCACTAATGTTTTAACTTAGGTACAATAGGCACCAGCCTGCCAACTTACATGTGGATATATAAAAATTAGGTTAGTAGAAAAGACCCAGTAAAATTATGGGCTATGGAACTAAGAGCACTGTGACTCCAAGTGGACAGAAAATTGTACCTGCAGCGCTGTGTTCAGTTTTGAACATCTTACTACCAGATAAATGAGGAGTTAGAAGATGTTCAACAAAAATGAGCAAAAGCTGGCTGAAGAATGGGGCTGAAGTATATAAACCCATCTAAGCTAGAAAACAATATATAATATTTAATGGGCAAACAAAGTACAAAAATCTTGACTAAGACTGGCTAAATAATTCTCTCTGTGACTATCTGCTTTCAAAATTATTTGAAGAAAGAACGTGCTTCCTTTGTACTTACCTGCCTTCATTGGAACACAATAATGATTTTCAGTCATGGAAATACTTAAATACATATCAGGTTTGGAAGAAGGTATTCACACAAGAAACCAGAACTTGGAAAATGAGCTAGTCCAGCCTTCAAAGAGAAAGTTACTATTGAAACTACTTCTGCTCTCAAGTAATTTTGCACAGCAGGAATAAAGCAGCCAGTTCCACAAACTGTGATTTGGTGCACAAGATTCTGTAATACCAAGCCACACCTAAGAAGGGCCTTACAGGAGGGTTTTTATGTTGTTGCTTGTTTTTATTTGGGTTTTTTTTTTTAGTAAAGAAATAGTATTCCAATATCTGTTTGCAAAGCCTCAGAGAAAGGATTTCACAGAGAAATTTTTTTGAGGAAATATCGAGCATAGGGTGTGAGAGAAAGGGAAGGGTAGTACCATAAGTCATGTTCTACATTTATCACAAGAGCAGCTGCTATTAAGGCAGGAGACACTTGTACTAGAGCAGGAAATGCACAGAAATCAGGGATTAGACTCCATGGCCTGAGGATCCTGAGCTCGGCACAGCTCTGCCCCACTGCACATGAACATAAAAACCAGAGGCTGAAATTTCATTTTGACTGCGGTGTGAATTGCCTTTAATCCTTTAATCCCACCATTAACACGAATTACATTTCTCCACGGCCTTTCCTGAAAGTCAGGCTCTCCCTGCAGTCCCCCCTTGTCCCCATCTGACAGAGCAGGTAGCTGGGGATCAGGAGAGAGGCGTCCAAAAGAGCAGTAGTGTGGATGTGCTCCCCTGCCCCCAAACTCAGGCGCCTGCAGCAATTTGCTCTCCGCTGCCCTGGTTTCTAATCCTCCCCGAGCAGAAATGTGATGTAGCAAGCAGAGGGATCGGCTGCAGCTGATGCCATCGCCCCTCCATGGCCAGCTGGCAGGGTGGCTGGCTGCTCACGGCACGCTGAGCACAGAGCTCGGGCTGTGCGTGTCCGTCAGAGCCCACGCCGGCAGCCCGGGGGACACGGCACGGAGCACCTGCGGGGGCCTCTCGCACCCTGCACAAGGAACCCACCCACGTTCAAGGCACTAAATGGGATGAGAAGTGACAGAGACAAAGGCAAAAACACTAATGCAACAGCATGGTGCTTTTCCCTATTTAGGTGTGACATTTCAGGCTTTAAGTTCTCCCCTGTGGTCATAGGGGCTGCTCTTCAGAAGCCAGAGAACAGGTAAAATGAACCCGACCCAGAACTATAGATTTTAACATCTCCAGACTCCACCTGAACTTTAAAGCTCATTCTAAAATCGATCAGAACAAAATAGATCAGAACAAAATCCCGGATCTCTTCACTTCTCAGGAAATACTTCTTGAAATATATTTCTATGCAAAAATCTGTAAGCTAGCCCATTTGATTTTTTTAGAAATATATACAAAAGCTGCATATTCACTATATTAAAAAATTATATAAAAATGCTGAGACTGTGCAGTTGGGAAATGGCAGGATTAAACCATGCAATCTTGTTTTAGCCTTGAATGACATGATCAAATATTCATTATTCCACAGGACCCTGCACTTACAGTGCGCAGCACAGATGGTGTGAACACTCATGAACAATTATTCAGAAAAATAAACAGGAAAATTCAGTGAGAGAGGAAAGGAAAGGTTGAGTTATTCTTTGCAAAGTAGATGTGTTAGTTTGCTCATTGCCCACTAGTTCGTTGTAAACTGCAGTTCGTGGAATGTTGTGAGCAGGACAGAGAAGAAGCTTCCTACCTGTGATCCCTGCTATGGAACAGCTACCAAATACATGGGGAAGGATGGCTGGCTTAGACAAAAGGGCTGAAAAGCCAAGCAGACAGCCAGCAGAAGAGCCATTGAGCAGGCACAGGGAAACAGGGAAGCTGGCATGGAACTTTTGGAAAGTGTTAGATTTGGGTACTAAACTTTTTTGTACAGGTTTAAGAACAAGGCAAAGAGAATTGATTGGTATTGGTACAGAGGTAAAGGAAAATTAAAGAGAAAGTAGTCTGCCATGGGTTGTCTGTGCATGAGCATCAAGGAATATTTTTTTCCATGGAGAATAATCTCAGGTAGCATTCATAGGTGAAACAGCTGCAGAAGAGTGCAACATGAGGTGACAATGAATTACAGAAAGGATTTGGATAGGAGAAGAGCAGAGATGAATAGCTCACACCAAACACGCAAGGAAAGTGATTAATGGATATAAGTAGCCATCACAGAAAGACTAGTTAATGCAGAAAAAGCTGGGCTGTGGAAGAGACCTGTTATGTTTAAGTGTGCGCTGAAATAAGGGTAAGGTGAAGTGGCTGTAACAAAACAATTTGTTCTGTTAGAGAGGAAGAGATAGGAGAGGCAGCCAGAGACTAAAATCCAGGAAGGAACAAGAATGAAATACAGGAAACTGCGAGATAAAATAGGAAATGGGATATCTGCTTAGGGACAGGAGAATGTGAGAGTCACACTCAACACCAACACAAGGAGAGCAGGTGTGTCCCTGAGTTGTTATTCACTGTTGAAAGAAGTCTGCATTTCCCTCACCAAAGTGTGACCAAATAGAAAATTGCAATCTCTACCAAAAGCAAGATCTCAGGATGGACTGGATCTCACTGGAAGACAAATATCATGCCAAGGAAGAGAGGATAATCAGACAAGTACAGAGCCAGGGGAACTATGCTGACTCTTTTCTATGCCCTAGAAAGCAGAGTCAGATTTACATGGAGATAATGATGATTAATAAGTAGAGGATTGTCAGGAAGCAACAAGGACCAGTTGCTCTTTAAGGCCCAAAGAGCTGCAAGCTGAGGTTTTCAACAGCAAAGGTTGTGCCCTTACTGAGAGGGGACCATCCCAAGCACTGTGGGCAGAGAAGGGAGCTGGCACCACAGTCCACTGACAGCCCAGAAACAAAAAGGAAACAGACTGGGATAACTCAGGAGCAGCAAGAGACAGGCCAAGAAAGACACACCATGGATGCAAAGTCCATTCAGAGGGCAGAATGAGAGACAAGCTACAGCACATACCAGGGATGGGTGCAGAGGGGCCACCGTGAGAGAAGGTACAGACCTGCAACAGAGCCCCAACATTCCCCCAGGAGGCAGGGCCAGAGGCAGGAACACAAACAGACACACCCAAAGCACAGCTCAAACAAGCAGTGAGAGCCCAGGGCTGAGCTTAAATAGAATCCCCAAGCCAATGGACAGAGAGCACGGGTAAGAGTCCCAGGTGGGGCTGGTCAGGGCTGTTAAAGTTCTATTAGTGCCCTCAGGACACTAACATTAACACTTTGATTGCCACTGCATTAATGTCATTGGAATCTTTAGGATATCTGACTACAAGGAGGCACCTGAGGTAAAAAATACTTCAGCTTTCTGCATTTGGAGCTGGCAGTCCAGGTGGAGGAAGCTTGAAAGCAAGGTGTGAGCAACAGAGGCAAGGTCCATGCCACCAGTTAGGAAACCAGCCAGTTTTCAGCTAAAGCCTGAGTAGTTTATGACACTGATTTATATGAATGCATATAAATGTATTGGTACAGCAGATGAAAAATCGAGATCCAGGGGTTTTCTGTCTCATTTTATTTCACTTTATCCTTTGTTCCATAGGTAACGTTGCATCACTTGACATATCCTGATCCTTAGATACAAAAGTGCTTAGGCCTGTATGGACTTCACCACTGTGCTTATTTCTGCAATATTTGAGTACTCTGGAAACATTATGAAATTTATTTTTATGACACCTCCCTTCATCTGCTTTTCCTCGTTACTCTGATAACTGTATTGTCTCTGAGGCTCATTCATTGTATTGAGAGTTCAATTGCTCTGACAATTATTTTTGAAACTGGATGGTGTCTTCCAAAGTTATTGTGGGGAATGGCTCTGAGAAAGGCAGACTGTGTGATTGTATAAACCTTCCTACTTCATAATACCAGTCTGAAGTCCCATGTGCATCACCTGGGACAGTCTGTGTTCTTGCAGTCTTGCTCTCCAAGAGCATTGAGCTGGGGCTGCTCCTGTCACTAATGCAGGCTGTCAGCTTTGAAAAATGAAAACTGTTGCACTAAATGCTGATATTCTAGCTTCATCATGCTTCAAGGTTTCTAATCAATTTTGCAAAGGGTAGAGGTTTATAAACTGACATACCTGAATTTAGAGGATATTATTAGTCCAGGAAAGGAATGCAAATGTTTTGCTGTACTCAGTCACCATCATACTGGCTTTAATGGCTGTGTGAAAGAGAGTTCTACTTTTGTATTTTGGTATAGCAGCTGTTCTTGGACTGTGGCTTCATGATGTAAGCTTTTTTGGGGTAATCTTAGTTTGAGAAATTTCCTTACTACTTCTTTCTATGCTATCATGCCCTGAATCGTGTATAAATTGGGCTGTAAAACCAAACCATGTTTGGAAAAAAGCTAAACCGAGGGGTTTTTTCCCTTGGCACTAGTATTTTTAATCTGGATTAATTCCCTCATCTGTCTCACAGTACAGTCACGCTGTTACAAGTCTGGTGTTGCTGCCAAAGGCTTTGATTTGTACATCAACCACTGAGCAGCTTTGAATCAGGACATAGAGGAGGTTACAGCTTTGTGGATTTTAATGCCAGGATGATCAGTTCCAATCATTTAGCTTGACCTGCTATACTAAGCCATGAGTTTCATCCAGTAGTTCTTCCACAGAGCTCTGTAACTTCTGGTGGATTTATAGCACATAGTGTAGAAATATATCCTGTTTTCATGCAACAGTTCCAAGAAGTTACATGATACTTAGTCACCTTTGACTGCACAAAGCTGCTTCACCTGAATTCTGATCCACAGCTGAGAAAGTGAGTGAAAATTTTCCACCTCTTTGTCCTGCAGTTTTAAAATTTTTCTAAACTCTATTCAGCTTTGTTTAATACCTGGAGCCTCTCACTTTCTCTCTGCCCATTTAGTTCCTTTACCTATTGTCCTTTCAGTAAACATTGTGGTTGTTGCTCTTTCTCCTGGGCTACTCTCAGTCTGTTTAGGGGCTTTTTTCCTAATGTATGAAGGTTAAATTTGGAAGCCTTCCAGGTCAGAGCAACTGCTGCTGATTCGGAAAAAATGTTTGCCTTTGGACTCTGTATTCACACTGTAATGTCACCAGAGAAATTTGGGATACAGCAGTTTTCAATGACATCAAAGGCTATCCTTTACCTGCTTGTAGTAAAGTGACTCTTCCTGGGTCATTTTGCATGGTTAAATGAAACAGTGTCTGGTATTCTGCTTTGTTTCTCATACAGTTCAAATGGGCTCTGTGGTCTCTCCAAATGAAAAGACAAATCCATGCAGATTTATAAGAAATCCTTCAATATCAAGTTCTTAGGAGAGCACACACAACTTATAAGAGGCCAAACAAAAAATTTCCTTCAACCTTTTCAAAGTCGCTAAGAGAACGGGTGATCTGGGAGGAAGTCCCAGATTACAGTGCCTGCTGTGGGCAGATGGACAGTTCAAATTCCTGATCTAATCAGGAATGAGAAAAGCCATTATTTTCCTCTGTCACTTGCTGTTTTCTGGGAAAAGGCCTAACACGTGTGTATATCTGAAAACTAGTACACATGTGGGTGTTTTCTGAGGGAACTGAGTTTCCGGCTCATACTTTGTCATTTTGGCAAATTAGGTCTGCGGGAACTTGAAGGATAAGTAGAGCTGGGACACTTGTGGCAGAGCCACCTGAGCCCACACAGGTTTTGATCTCCATGGCAGTGAGTGAGTAAATGAGCTGCTGCTGGTTCCAAATTCACTGAATTGGTAATGGTGGAGAAAAATCAGTGATAGTGTTTAACTGAATATTCAGACTGACATCCCTAAGAACTTTTTGAACAGTAACAAGAGAACAGGATGAATAGACTGGAAGGGGTACAAAATTAATATTTCATGTGAGTGGATATCAGCCTATGACAGTTTCAAGATACAACTCCACCCTCTGCCTGAATTCACCTCCCTCAGGCTTTACACACACACCTGGCTGTCCCTCAGTCCATATTTCATTCTGCTTTCTTATTGTTTTCTTTCTGAATTCTACCTTGATTATTATTGATTTTGGGGGCAAGCTTATTTTTGCCTGCAGTGCCAGTGACTCCATTATCAATCTGTAACAAACTGCACACGAGTAACAGCTGTCAGGCTGAAATGCAGTATCTGAGTTACAGCAGGTCAACAGCTCTTGGTGAGTGTCTTAAGAATGGAGGAAGCAGAACGGAGAATGAGACTCAGTATTTTAAGAAGTGAATGCCTGAATCACAACATAATGAGTAAATACCACTGTTCAAATCTCCTGAGAGTGAATGGCACCTCTTGCATCTCTGAGTTCTGGGCACAGCTGGAATCAGATAATGTGAAAACTTAGCTGGGGCTTATGAATAGAACTGCACAAGATATCTGAAGAGGAGGTAGATAATATTTGCGAGGGTTACGACAGCCTGGTCACCTAGAAAATTGATGTAAAAAAGCAGGTTTACCTTATGTAACCTTCATTATGCCAAACAAGGAATCCTACTTAGAACCAGATCCTGCTCCCTTTGAAGTAAGTGGAAAACTTTCCATTTGCTTCATTGTGGAGGATCAGGCCCACAGGGAGTCTAGTTTGTCTCTGTAAACAGGATAAAGAAGCAAAAGAAACATCCGAGGCCACTTGTAAGAATTTCCTGGCAGTGTAGGTACCAATAATTAACAAGTAAAAAAAAGAAACCCTAATGCTTTATACAAAAACATTTTAATCCACATTTGCTTTCCTCTTTCTGTACTTACTTCTCATGGGCTAGAAAGAGAATTGCGAAATGTTTGGCAAACAAGAAGGACTTTGGTCTAGATTCTGTGTTCTGTCCATATGCACTTTCTGCTTTGTAAACTTTGTTCTGGAAGCACCTCTGGACTCAGCTAAAATGGGTCATCAAAGCAGATCCTACACCTGACAGCTCTGTGGAGACACACATAACTCTGTACATCCTGCAGTGTCAATACCTTGGACAGGATTATGTTCTGTTGCATCCAACCATAGAACAAGACTAGATGCATTCAGCTGGCAGGGTCCTGGCAGTTATAACAGTGTATTAATGCCCCCCATTTAAAAACAAAAAGCTTCTCTAGTTTCTCTGGCAAAATACAGTCTCAATAATTTCCTTTATTGACTGAGAAAGTATTTGTAAGAGTTTGAAAAATGCAGGCTGTTATATTCAGAAAGGAGAATATTGCCCTTAGCTACCATAAGAAGCTATTGAAGCTGAATGAGGAATGACGTCTCTGTGTCTCCTTTTTTTTTGGTCTGAGGAAAGCTAAATAGAAACCAAGAAAACATCACTGTCAATAGCAACAAACCCCAGATTCAAGATATGTTTGTCCTGAAGTTTCTTGTCTATTTACAGCTCCCATCTTCCTCTCTCAAAGTTGTCCTCCTATCCAACATGATATTCTCACTAGCTCCTACAGGAAATGTCATCTAGATAAATTGTGTTGAGGTGGGTGCATGGCTTTTTTTTAAAAAAAGAAAAAGCCCCACAGAAAGAGTAACTACTGTTTTGCTGCCAAAATAAGAACTCAGAGAATATTTTCACTGGATCCTATGAGCCTATTTTGAATCTCACTGTATTTTCACTTATGACCAGAAATATGCATGAAACTATGTGGGATTTCAAGCTATGAGGAATGATGCACCATTTGGACGTTGGGTTTACAATCTGCAGTTTTCTTATATCCATTTGTTGCTATGACACTGCGGCATCTGTGACATTTCTTCTCCTGGAGCTGCATTTCTTATTGGCAGCCTCAGTGGAGAAGCCAGAAGCTGAATGGGTTGCCATGACTGAAGTGACAGATCCACAGATAAACTCATCATTGATAGATCATCTAATAGCCATAGATCATCCAGTCCCTCCAAAATGGTGCTGAAAAGTATTGGTTCAAAAGTATCAAGAAATTTGCTTAATCTTCTCCATTATTTAGCCTCCATGTAGTATCAGTTTAGCAGTGTTAGGAGTATTAAAATGGAAGAGATTTCTGTCAGAGTACAAAGAGCAGACTTACAACTTAATAATGCATTTTCTAAGACCCAAGTGCAGAATGATCTCAGATTTTGGGCCTATCCCATGTCAAACAATTACAGTTGTTTTCTACATGGAATTGGTTTTGTTTTCGTTAACTACAGAAGATAAATACATCATAGGAGGACTACGGTCACTTAAGAGGCTGAAACTCATATTACTTAAGACTTTCCATGGAGGTCTTTATTTTTTGCAGCATTTTATTTAGTTACCTAACAGCAGCCCAGGAAACATAAAGCCCCTCTGCCTTCAATCTGTGATATCATCCACACCACTCACAATTAAAACTGTGTGTCCTGGGACTTGTTCTGCCCATGTGTACCTTAAATATTAGATGTGGCCTGTGGATTGAATCAGATTATTTCTGCATGTGCCTTGTTTGTAACATCTTTTCCACACCCTGTTGTATGTGGGTCACCATTACCATGTGACTGAAAGCAGAGCACCTTTCCTCTGCCAAGAAATTGCAAAATGGCAAAGATTTTTTTGCAGTGTAGTTTGGCTGATAGGAACTGTATCATTGGTGTTCAACCCTCAACAACAAAGGCCTTTTCCTCCTGCTTGCAGGCAAGGAGATTACTGTTCTGCAAGCCAAGAAGTTATACACTTACATAAACTCCCTCATGCTGGCTGTGTAAACCAAACCCTGAGATCTGGACCTATGTGAGCTCTCCCCTCACCACTACAAGATCATTACTGGTAAGTGTTAGATAAAATATAAAAGGATCCAGGGACCTGGATCTTCCAGGAGTGAGTTTTCTTTTGTATTTGAGAAAGACTTGGGTTGTAACGTCTAAAGCACAGAAAAGATGAGTACAGTAGCATGATCATCTTTACTCCAGGCTTGTGTGACCTGGGAGTAGAATTTTAAGTTTTTACCACCTAAGGTTTCACACTGCTCTGGTTAGCACAAAAAATAGAACCTAAGGAAGGATATGGTAAAAACCTTCCAATCATATCTACAAAAGGAGGATCAACTGCTCACTTTGGTCATTGGGAAGGAGGAGACAAGAAGGAATCACCTTAATTTGCAGCAGAGATTATTTAGGCTGGCATTAAAGAAGAGCTTGAATGTACTTTGTCAGGAAAATCTCATTCCACAAGCATTCACTAGTGAATGGTTTAGGTGTGCTTGGTCACACCTTTATGTGAGGACACAAACCAGCCCCCTTGTGGTCTTTTCCAGGCCTCTTCTAGGATTCTAGAGACAGTTAAAACTACAGAAGGCTTTTCTTATTTTTTGCACAGCTGTGTTTGAATCCTTGCTTAGACAAAAACTTGATAATATCTGTGCGAATCATGTGCTGCATCCACCCTCTCTCTCCTGGGACATGAGTCACTCATGAAGTGAATTTCATCAAAACTATTTCACCTTCTGCCCCGTGAAGTCATTGATGGCACAAAAAGATTCTATTCCCTTGTGACCAGTGGGAAAAATATCCAGTCATAGTTTACAGTGGTTATGCCAGTAACATACACAATATTGTGTTTTCCTTTTCTGATGGGCAGAATGTTTATTTTTCTACCAGCTGCATTCACTTAGTGTGTTATTCATCTATTTGATTTCACTATGTGTATATTTAACAGTTTGCAGTAAGGACGATGCACTCTTTAAACAGCTTTTCTCCACACAGTTATGATTTAAGTGAGTCTATATTGTTTGAATCTGATAGTATCACACAGTGTAGCTGAATCTTGGATTTATACCACAGATGGAACAGATTCAGAAATTATTTGAAAGTCATACAGTCCTAATTATCTTACAATATCTACTTCTGGACCTAGAGAAGTTGAAAGGAAGACAATGAATGCACATTCCAAAATAACATAAGCCAAAATGTCAAGTGTACCATATATCTAAAGGGACAGAAATTAGCTTAGGATGTTTTTCTTGAGTCTTTTATGTCAGAGTACACCAGCGACTAGAATTCTAAGGGTTATTTGGGTTTTCAGAACCCAACACAGAGACTTCTGCATCCAGGGGAGATATTTATTGACTAGTTTAAAGTGGCTTGAATTCCGTCTCTGATGTATGTGTCTAGATGTACCTGGATATTTGATTAGATTAAATCTCCCCATAACTGTTATTACAATTCTCTACACAACGCTTGCAGCTAAATCAAAAAGGAGTCATCAGACATTCCCTCTGAATTTCAGTGTCTGAATTTGCATTCAAACTCAACTCCTCTTGTGCACATCCAGAGTCAAATGCAGATAAAAGACTGAACAGGGAAGGGATACTCCAAGTGTTACAGAATAATTTTACTACAAGGTTTGGCCTTTTTAAAAAAAAATATTCTAACTCATTTAAAGATGCATGGATAAAAGAGTGGGGGAATGGAAATTATTTTCACATCCTGAACATTGCTGTCTGTATTGTGAAATTGACAAGAACACAGAAGGTTGAAAACCTAAAAGTGATGACTGAAACCCTAAGTATGACAGAACTGCTCATGTCTCACAAACTCAGAAAATCTGAGATCTGATGCTGAAATTATGCTCAGAGCAGACTTTGCATCAAAGATATTACTTCAGTTCTGTGCAGGCATATAAGTAGGAGATTTCATTCACTCTATTTGGGGTTAGATCCCTGTTCCAATTACAAAGGCCACTTTCAATTTATAGCTATCTTGAGGTCCAGAGTTTTTAGCAATGCAGTTGTTATACATGAAACTGTAGAAAGGAGTATAGGAAATATTTTCCCAGAGTGGTGTAGGTTTCACTGATGTGGATTGACTGTGCTGCCCTTTTTTTGGATAGGCTTAGGGAGGCTGGGACAGGATCACACAAAATATACATTTAGGCTGAGGCAACAGAAGCTAGCAGCAAGTCTAGGAAGCTGATAGATGTCTGGAACTCACCATGTTCTCCATGACTCCTGTCCTGTTAGCAAGCTCACATTCCTCTGCATGCCCATTGC
Source organism: Dicrurus megarhynchus (assembly GCA_013399195.1). Lineage (NCBI taxonomy): Eukaryota > Metazoa > Chordata > Aves > Passeriformes > Dicruridae > Dicrurus > Dicrurus megarhynchus. The sequence goes on from VXAD01012519.1 coordinate 1,180,475, forward strand.
AAAAGCAGCTTCCCCGGATGATCAGGTCATAAATAGCATAGTGGGTGAATCTCTGGGGTTTCTCTACCAATGCTGAGCCATGGCATGGACATTCCTGTCTTTTTAACAAAAGCAGGCGGAGGTTGGTGAGCTTCAGGAGATCCTGAGCCTCAGGACTGTAAGGGTCTTCAATCTTGTTAGCCGGACTTAAGGCACGATAAATCACCTGAAAGAGAGAAGGTTCACATCCCAGAACAGAGATAGGACTCTGCATACAGCCAGTATCCCAAGATGATCTTCAGGAAAAAGCAATAGTTCCTATTTAGAAGACTCTGCATAAGTAGGTGTGGGGCTGTGGCTGACCCCAGAGCATCACAGCTGAGTTACCACCAGCTGGCCAAGCTACAGCAAGTGGCTGTGTCCCTGCTTTCATCCCATCTCAGGTGTGAGATGGGAGATGCCTTCATCTAAACATCACTCCCTGGGGTTACTGAGCCCTGTCACTTCTTGCAGTTCAGCCAATATGTCAAGGGACTAGATAAGTCCACTGTGATTCTGAGCCAAGTGACAACAGTGTCACTCAGAGAAATCCAAGGTTTATTGGCATAAATGCAGTGTTAATGCCATCCCAATTTTTGGAAGCGTTTTTATGAGCATGGTTTTAGCATGAGTTCTAGAGTCAGGTGAACTAAGGCACTAAGGGCATCTGTGAAAGAAGTGGAAACTGTGATCAGACTTTTTACTTGGTCACTTGAACTATGCTGGAAACACAGCTCGGCTTAGGGTGAGTGAGCACTGAGAGAACCCTGTGTGCAAACAAAGCAAGGGGGTTTTGTTCCTTAGAAGCAGCTACAGCGCAGTGAGTTCACAGGACCCAAGGTGCTTGGTGCCTGCTGGCTGTCTGTAGGTTGTTACACTTTTGTCACAGCATTTTTGCTGTTTGATAGTTCTCCAGAGCAGCCAAACAGTTGGGTTTCGAGCATCACAGTTCTAATTTGGTGTTTAACACTGACTGTTGTATTTTAGCTCATCACCACCCTACCCTTCTCTGTCTCTCAGGGTACGCTTGTTTCTGTTGCTTTTGGGAAAGGTTGATAAGGGAGGGCTGCACCACAGTCCTTGCCAGTGAAAATAGAGAACTGTTAGCACTTTTTCCTTAGGCTTAGATGTGCTAACTCCAATTTGACAGTTGTTTTCTCCTCTGCTTGAGCTTTTCCATCATGGCAGAGGGACTTGCCCTTGGGATTTTTTGCCCCTGCTATAGAAGCGGTCACAGTATCTGTCTGACTCACTCTCTTAGTATTAGCTGAGTGAAATCTTTGTTTTCATAGGGATTCCCTCTTTCTCTCTCTCTCTCAGTTTTTCTTTCTCTTTCTTCCTAGTGAACTGATGAGTTTAAATACTTGTAGCATGTAAAATACTTTTGCTCCTTTTTGCTTGCAGAAGCCACAAAAGAGCTTGTGGTACATGCCTAGGAGATATCTCTGTTGCATGTTGATGGCACATGGGAAGAGAAATCCCTTCAGTTAACAGAATCAGCTGTCAGGCTTCACAGAGAACTCAGCAAAGGCAGTGGTACCTCTCCCACCTGTCCACAGTGTTTTCTATTTGGTTAGCTCTATTCTTTTTTTCTTCTAATTCTCTTCTCTTACATTGTCAGCTGCTTACAAAGCTGCAAACAGCCCTGCTTGGTGAGATCAGAGATGCCCGCAGTTCCTTGTTTGATAGAGCTGTGGGCAGATTGCCCAGGCTATGCAATGCAGGTGCCTGCATTCCCCTGACCAATGAAGCCATGACAAAATAGCCCAAGCATTTCCACCCCTATGTCTACATTCCCCTGGTCAATGGAACCATAAGCAAATGGCTCATTCTGTTTTGCCCAGGTGCCCAGCATTCCCCTTACTGGTGGATTCACAGGACAAAGACCAAATCTCCGTATCTGTCCAGTTCCCCTAATCCAGGATGATCTGAGATTTTAGTGGAAACCATTACATGAACCCTCTCTCTTTCCCAGTCCCCTGTGGACCACACAGAGGTGGAGTGGCTTCGCAGAGTCCTGGGCACCTGATTGTGTACAGACACACACATCTCCTTCCCACGTGGTCAGTTAAACTAAGACCAAGGCAGGGAGCTGGGTGGAATAGTTCTGCAGAGCCTGCTGAGCTCAGAGATCTCAAAGAATGGTTAAAAGTCCCTGTGAAACTGTTTAAATTGGCATAAACCAGAGGAATCGAGGGTAAAGCAGTCTGTTTAGTCACTGGCTTTTACAAGCTCTATTCTCACACTTAGCATTCTTGTCTATGGTTTCTCTCATACACATGCTTAGTAAAAATGGTATCTCCTTTCAGATGGATCTCCAGAGGATAGCCACCAGATAAGTGCCTTGAGAACATAAATGCTAGAGGTCCTTTGCTACAGAAAATAGACATCTGAAAGGTAATTGACATAGCACTGGTTTCTGCAGGGTCTGCTCTGGTCCTGCCAGTGACCTCCTTATGCAAGGCTGGGCAAGAGGCCTCACATCTCTGTGCCAGAGATCCCAGCTGTGAACAGCTATGGGACTCCTCACAGGAGACAGAGAGGAGGGGTGAATGAGGTGAAGAACAAGAGTTTTCACTGGGTCTCTCTGAAAAAAAATCAGCAGATAATGGCCAAAATGTTTCTTTTCAGTTTCTGGCACTATACATCTTCTTGAGAGCAATAGTCTTGCACTGTACTGTGGTTACTGTAAAGAAAATCCTGTGCACTACTAGAAACCTATTTTGTACATGGCATGACAAGTTTAAACAGATGGATTCATATTTTGGGGTCTCCAGTCAATTATCTGTCCTCCCCATGTCTTAATTGGCATTCTGAGAGCACTGAGATCTTTAGGCAAAGAGCAGCTGTCAGGGGCTATTCTCTCAGCAAAGGGCCACTTGCTTTCACCAAGCTGTTTTGTTTCTTGTTTCTTTGCTTGACAGCTTAGAAAAAGGTTTGGTTTCCTGTGGCTTTATTGTTTTGCAAATATTTTCATTTCTGGCCTTGGCTCTCTTTAGAGGAGTTGCTTTGGCATTTTCCACATCCCATTAGAACACTGACCATCATTTGTGAGTAGAGACAGTAATAGCTTGGAAGTCCCGTAGGGGTTGTGGCATCCTTTTAAGAAAAAACCAGTATTCCATTCCAGCTGAGGTACAAGAGTTTGCTTGTATGATTAATTCATGACACATTTCTGTCTGGAATAAGCTCACTGGTGAGACTAGATTTGCTTGTCCTTATTTCTCCCAAGGCAAGTCTTGTTAAGTGTTAAAGATCTGATTTGGGTGACATAACACTAGTGAGGTGTTCTGGGAGCTGCACTTAAAGGTTCTTCTAGGATTCAACCTCCAGTAAGGAATTAACCTTCCTCAGCTTTGCAAAAATCAAAGATATTTTGATCAGCAGATATGTTGTGCCAATAGAAGTAGGTTTAGGTGAGCTACATTTTGCACAGAGGTAGCAGTTTTATTTCATAATTAAATCAGTTTAGCAGTTTTATTTCACATATGCATAAAACTGGAAAATGGAATTTCTCATCCCTTCTGGATGTCCCATTCTCCTTGAAATTTTGGTGGTTAAAATCATTGGGCACAGGAAATCTTATAAGGTAATCACCATCTCTTGCCTCATTTTAAATATTTGATTGAATGTTTCTTCTCACATTAGAGTGCCAGTTATAAAGTGGTTCCTTAACATATAGCTTGCCCTACTGCCAAGAACAAGATGGGAGTATCCATAATTTCTCCTCATTAGTCTACTATATGTATTGATTCAAGTAATTCTAGATTGGAATACATTTTTTTAAAGGAACTGGTATCTCGCCTTACATGCCAGGAATTATTTTTGCAAAAATGCATAATTTAACTATAAATAAATAAATAACCCATCAAAACCAACACCCTAAACTTTTTTTCTGTGTTATAAATGCATGATTATGTTTTAAATGAATGTGTTTGGGTTTATAGTTCCCTAAGGAAAAATGGATCCTAAATTAAGAGACACTGGTGGTGGCTATATATAGGTCGATAATTTTACACGATTTAGGAAAGAATTTTATTTCTTTAAAAAAGGAAAAGGTGAAACTTTGATAAAAATACAGAGTTGAGAATGCAACTATCTGGTCATAGCCCCAGCAGAATTGTTCAGTATAATGCTCAGCAAGTAACTAGGGTCTCATGCTGTTTTGGATTGATTTCAGTAGCAACTCAGTTTTATGTACTGTTTTCTTTCCGTAAAAATGGGATATTGGTATTCAAGTATTTTGTGCAATGGGAGGAATATTAATAAACTTGTATCTGGAAAATTTCACTGAGAATTCCTGGAGATGGATGTTCATACATCTAATTTTAGTATTTACAAGATAAGAGTCTGGCCATCTCAACCATTGATGCATGAATGTATTAAAGATTAGATTATAAATTGATCTAAGTATTAGTGAACTCCCAGAGTCATGAGCTGTAGGAAGAGACCTTTCCACCTTTTCCACCTTTTCACTGTGTTATTTGTTCCTTTTATTTCAGTTCACAAGGTTTGTAATTTTAAAGCCTATGAAGCAAATTCCTTCTATACAGATAGACATTTGACTTCTGCCTTTTGCAGAAAGGCAGAAATATTATTTTTTCATTTCCCAGAGATACTGTGTGAATTTTCAGTTTTCCATTACATTCATGTAAAAGACATGAAGAGAGTATAATGAAAAAGAAGTGTTTTCTTTTAATTAAGATGCAAGCTTTGAAAAGAGTTTCCCATGTTTTTCACTGTAAAGCTATTTCTCATCTGATGAAATCTCTATCTGGTAGCAAGCTCTGTTCTTTTTTTGCTGTATCAGACTGCTCTGAAATCTCCCACTTGTTTCACTAAACATCAGTATGCAGCTGTCATAAAAGCAGCATAGGCACAGCTGCAGAAGAAAATCTGATGGGGATTGAGTCTGCTTAGGGACACCCTAGAAATCTTTCCATTGAACTGGGTGGATGTTGAGGGTGTTCAGCACCTCTATAATTTAACCCTTTGTGGAAATACATCCTGGGTCATGAGTTTCTCTTATAATCAGGAGCTGGCACTGGAGCTGAATGCTGAGTAGGACATTCATGCTTATCTGCATATCTGCCATCGAGCGCATATTTGTCATTCTCATTCTCAAAAGTCAATCAGCTGCGCCTCAAAAAAATGATCTCTACCCTGTCCTCTCCTGACCTTCCTAAGAGCAAGGAAGTCTGGAAAATGCTGTGAGTGTGCAAAGATAGAAAAGGCAGCCACTGTTAGATGACTGGTTTTGCTGTACACAAGCTGGCACAGCCTCACATTGTTTTATCACCAATCAAGAGATCATCTTCATTTCGGAGACAGTGTCTCAGATTTTTGATTTCTTGCCATAGGTTTTGCTTCTCCATTCCTGATGCATCTAATTCTGTTTTCTTAACCTGATCTTCCAGCCAGTATTAGTCAGAAAAGATGTGGACACAACAAATATTCCCCCTTGCAAACTCATAGCCTAAGGTTAAGGAATATGAATCATAAGTGGAGGGCAGTGCCAGTGCATGGCCTCCTACAAAAGAAGATCCTCATGCAGAGCAAGAATTTGATATTACAAATCATCCTTTAGCTGTGTTCATCATGTTGCACACAATTAGGTTAATGAGGTCAGAAATGTCTGTGTGCTTTAACTGGGTCCATCAGAAGGAAGCTGCAATAAAAACTCTCATCACTCCTAAATCCTCTTCATTAATAGATTTTCATGAGTTGATTTTGTTCTTAAAGGAACAGTAAACAATTGTCTCAGAATTTTTCCTACCCAGTGGCATATACCCTCCAATTTATTTGATGAACTTCCATCTTGTGGTACAGTAGCCTTAACTAAGAAGTAGTCTTTTTTCTGATTTACTGTTTGGAGAGAAAGTCTAACTATTCTCCCAGCCATTAGAAAGTCTATTCTGACAACTCATGGAATGGTGCTTTTTAGTCAAGATCCACTGCTTTTTGGTCCTTCCAGAGAACAAAGCTTAGAAACCAGTATAGAATATGGTAGCTTGTCAAAGACGTAATTGTGCTTTTGATTTTTTAGATTTCTTTGATCTGGGTAAACTCAGCTACCACCAAGACAGTGGCATCCTGTATACATTCTGTATTCTCCAGATCAGAAAGGATTGATGTGCCTTCAGTTTGCATTTGCTTTGAGGTTAGTCCAGTAATCCAGTTGGTGTGGCATATTAATATTAATATTAGGCATTGATGCCAATATGATTATGACATAATTGAAGTTAGGCAAATCTGAAGAGCTATGCAGACTTTTTCTCGTCCTCAAACAAATTGTATTCTGTAGGTTCAGGTTATCTGCAGATGTACATCCATGTGGAAAGGCAAGGGTTGTAAGGAGAAGCAGTATCTTCTATGATACAGGTGATGTAGCTGGAACACAAAATCTAAATTATTTGACAGAAAACCCTTCAGCTTTCAGTCTGTATACAGGGGATGGGCAAAACTCCATCCATTCAACATAGCAGCACCTTGTGTGGGGGTGTGAGAACATTTCCAGGCTCCCACGAAGTGCAGTGTCCTTTTTCTGTCCTTTTTCTGTGAGGGGTGGTATTTGCTCTGAAATAGCAAAGGGCAGCACAAGGAGTTCTGTGATGCAACAGCCTGACTGAGAACTGGATTGAGAACAGGGAGACTCATTTCACTGTTTGCTGGATTGTCAGGGAAAGCTAAAACAACCCATCACCCTCAGCGGCAACCCATGTCAACCGAGCTGTGTTCTCACGGGTGAGCATCCATTTCTTATAAGTGGAGCCACTTATATCTCTAGGTCTTGGCTGAAATCTTACACATGAACAGACTTAGCTAAATGTGTAATCTCTCCGTGACAGTGATGTGTGGACAACTGTAGAGCAAATATTTAACTGTTCTTTTGCCTGGAGTTTGAAAATTACAACAATAAATTACTAAGTTTCATAGCATTTTAGGCAACCATTTTTTTTCACACTTGAGACTTGGGAAAAAAAAAAGCAATGACTGCAACTCCACTAAGGTTTTTACAAAACAGGGTGAGAAGAAAAAATAATTTAATATCTGCTGCCTTGCACGTTCAGGAAATGCAGAAAATGCAGAAACAATTCTAAAAAACCCCACTGCTGTATCTCTCTGGCTGGTTTATAATGTTCCAAATGTTTCTGAAATGGTTCGCTACAAACCAGGTCAGAGTAGGACACTTGGTGCCCTCCTCAAGTTCACTTCCCAGGGATGGGATTTCTGGACTAGTCTCAGTCAGTTCAAATTCCCTTCAGAGACAAATCCTTGAGCCCCTTAATTCTTCCTCCAGGGAAGCAGGGCCTGGCAGTGCTATCAGCTTGTTTACACTGCTGGTGTTAACTGCTTCCTCTCAACTTGCCTCTGCATTCTATCTGCTCTGCAGTTCGAGTTAAATGAAATGCTGAACAGACAGCCCTAGTCATAACAATCAGGCACTTACCTACACTAGTGACTAATCCCTCCTGGAATCCTTTCCAGATGGAAGTTGGAGTAACCCAGCTGGAAGTTGGAATAACCTGAGCATCATGCAACTTTCAGAGGCCAGTTCTGATGATTGTTGGATAATTCACTGAAGTGCAAGACCCTGTCTTTGAATCTCAGCTATTGGGAATTCAACCTTGTGATGTGCTGAGCAGGTTTCTTTCCAGTGACCCCACTGCCATACGAGATCAGAACTCTAAGAAGTCACCGAAGCCTCAGTGGTGACCTCTTGAATTATTGATTTTGCCACTTAATGAGGGATGTGGGTGTATGTGTGTGCACAGGGGATACTACTTTGTTTATCAAAAGGTTTGTCATGAATGCAGTAAAAGAGAAGCTTGAGAAAAGACAGCAAAAAATGTAGGTCCTTGGAAGAGGATCACATACATCACACCCAGAGCCTTGTCCTGGGCCTGGGCTGGTGCTTGGGTGCCAGTGGTCCCCCTCTGCCACAGCTGTTGCTCAGGAAGTCCACGTGGATGGAGAAAGGCAGCAGAGGCTTCAGTGCCAGTGCAGAAGACCTTCCACAGGGTTGACTGTGGCTTCTCTCTGAACAACCTGGTGGCTTTTGAAGAGACGGAATTGCATCCAGCACAACCTGTCTTGGTCTGGCATTCACCAAGTGGAGTGTGTTTAGAAGAGTGATTAAATGTCTTTTAGCTACAAAGAGGGTCCACTCATCTTTGACAAAAGGCACTGCTGGGGACTTCTGTCCCTAAAGAGGTCACCACAGGATACAAAACAGAGAATGAACAGGTCTTCTGTGCAAGGCACACTTAACATGTTGCCATAGAAACCAGTTACTTAATTCAGGCATACACAATTCTTCCAGCCCCCAGTGAATTCCAGTAATGGGTTTATTATATCACACTTCACTGGTGTCATCTGTCACACAGACACTCACATAAATGAACCAGCCTTTGATTCAGAACTCCCTTCCACTAGCTCGACCCAGTAGGGGAAGGGTCTCCTTCTGGGCCTGGTGGTTATGAGCAGGTCAGTGTTCCACCCCACTTTGCATGCTAATGTCTTCCTTTCATGCAAACATCCTATTCAATGGAGGAGAACATTTGTTTTCATTTCCTGATATTCCAGTTTATTAAAAACGTGCTCTTAATCTCTCAGATCCTTGAGTGCACGTGCTGTCAGGATGCAGGTTCAAACATTTCTGTCTCTTTTCCCCCATGTGATGTTTGAACTGCAACTCACATTAATGTCTGATGCAATGTTAATTTCTATTTTTGTTTGGGCCAGAGTTTTGATTTATATCAGCTGACCTGAAGGCTCATTTTAGGCTCCATGGCTATACAGTACAGTGTTTTTAAGGTAGAAGAACAGATGGATGGATAAGTGGGTAAAAAAGGTCTCAGTTGATTCATAAGACTCCATGCCAGTATTCCTTGTAGATGCACTTACAGATGATGAACAGACCTTAAAAATGTGGTGTTCGTTTCAGTTCATGAACTAATGATGAGGATCCTAGGATTTCAGATAGATAAATTCTATCTCCTAAAGTACTCTGTATCTGAACAGGAGTAAGGGATTTAACAAATGCTTGAGTAAAAGAAAATGGAAAAGATATATTAGAGAGTAATCTTCTTGCACTTCTGTATGAGGTGTTCCCCAATGTCTTCTGTCTCAGACGTGTCTTATCTGAGATGGAATGGAGATATGTGACCCTGTCAGAGGTGAAAAATAAGGAGCAATCTACCAGAGACAAGGGATATGCCTTAACTTATATTATGTTCTGCTGTGACATTGTCACATCACTCATCCAAATGTCTTTTGCTCCATTCTAGTCTCCTAAAGTTTTCTCTTCTGACAAATTTTTTGCCTTGCTCTCAGGAAGAAAGTCTTTCTGTGGTCTTGGAGACCAGAATGTGCTGACTAAGATGCATCTCAGTTTACAGATGAGTGTAGGTTACTGCAGCTCTACCACCTTCTCCTTTCACGCCTACATTCTTAGTTCTGGAAGCCAGTTGACCTGGAATCTTGTTTCTTGATGTGTCCCAGCATGGGTTTTAAACCTAAGTGTTCTCAGTAAGCTGGTTTTTTTTTTTTGGTTTTTNNTGCCTTGTTAAAAAAAGGAATTTGTGTCTGTTCTCAAAATGAATAGGACCCAAGAATAACCTGAGTCTCATGTGGTGAAAATGACTTCAAACCCCTCAGTAAAGAAAACTGGCATTTATGTCAGAGCATTAATTAGCACTTAAGTTGGAACAGTTTTGATAATTTCAGAAGTGCTGTCAGCTTGTGATGTAAGCCCCTCAGCAATCCAAGGCTTAGCCAGAATCAGTAACTGGGTAGGTCAGAGTAGAGGTGAAAAAGAAACAGAGAACACTGAAGAAAATGCTGGTTGGGTTTCAATCAGCTGCCTTCAGAGTCGTTGAGTCAGTGCTTGAGGGGATGCCCTGCTGACATTTGTGGCATCTTCAAAATAAGGTGTAAAATTGCAGTTCTGAGGTGTGTGGGCACAGCTCCCATGAGACCTGTGGTAACAGTAGCAGTGTCACTCAGGCAAATCTGATCAGGTGTCACTTTAAATAGCTGCACTCTGCCTTCCTTTATTTCAATTCACAAAAGAGTCTGCTGTGTCATACTGCTGACCTGAAAAGCCTGGTGCTTCTGCACCCTTGCCATAGGGACATTTCATGGATTGATTAAGAGGTCTCTGTAGAGTCTGTCCAGAATTTGACAATCCTTTTGGGTTAATGTGCTGTGAAACAGTATTTGTCTTGTCCTCTGTTAAGTTGCCACACAGATTCCTGTGTGCTGCCTTAAAGCTTCAGCACTTCTCCCATGGAGGAAGTGACCTCTACATGTGTTCAATTCATGTTCATGAAAGTATTTGGGATCTGCAAGGGTAACCTGTAAATATAGGACTGTTCTATTGTTTTCTGACATCTACTACCATGGCATAGATTGATTAAGCACACACATACTCATTTCAGTGTAGCTGCTGCCCAAATTGACAGAATCACTTTGACACTTGTAATCACAAAGGCTTGAGTTGGATGAATGTTTTATTATTTGATTTTCTGCCATCTACTTCTCAGAGTTGTTGTAGCAGCAGCACATGGTCTTAATGATATTCCCCAAGGTTAAGTAAGCACAAAAGCCAACACAGTGCAGGGGGTAGTCTACTAGAGGAGGAAGAGTTGTTTTGTATTTAAGGTCAAGGCATTTCCCTCAGACCCTGTATTTTTTCCTTCACTCAACCAGAATTGTCCTCTTTTACCACAAAACACTTCACCTTTCTGTGCTGCTCTTTTCCCATCTGTGAAATGGCAGCAGAACCCTTGTATGTGTGCTGAAGATCATTAACTGGATCTTGCAAAGTACTTCCAGATTTTTGATTGGAAAGGCACACAAGAGTGGAAAAATACATTACTTGCCGAGATTCTCGACGTGGCAAACTGTAACCTCTCTACAGAAGACATTTGGATGTATTTGACTTGCATTTGACTTTGACATGAAATGAGTCATGATAACTGACCAGCAGAATTACTACTCCAGAAGTAAGACTGTTTAGTAGTCAGATGATCTGTTCCAGATTTCTGATATGCAGAGATGTTTCTTAGCCTGTTACATGCAGATGAATTCAGTCTCTCCCTACTGCTGCGTCCCTGCCTCAGGTGTAGTACCTGAGTTTCTTCTCACGTGCATTCTGAAGTGCACTGCTGAAACACTGGGTTTTTTGAAGCCAATCTGGACCATTCACCTCACACCTAAGCTTGATTTTCAGCAAAGTGTTACTGCTGAATCTGCTGACCACTTCCAGACATGGAAACCAAAAGGATTGTGACTTCTCTGAGGAGGAGAGAAGGAAGTGAAAGGAAATGAAAAGACTCAAGCCTCTGTTGTGACTATAGGAATATTTTATAATCTTTCTTTGTGCCTTTGTCTTCTCTGTAAAATGATACTGATGATGTTTATGGTCTTTCCCATCTGAACTGTTTCAAGACTGATGAATGAAGAGTCTAATCAGTAGTTAATGTTCTTGTCAGAGGAATTTATCAGAGCAACTGTACATTTATTAAAAAAACACTCTTTTGCATATGTTTAAAAACTAATCAGAATATTCATACCAAAGGAGGGCTTTTCCCACTGTTGAATAGTGAAGCCTGGCTGCTCACTCCCACTTCTTGATTCCAAGCAGTTTCATTTCTGAAGCCTATGGCTTGATACAATCAGCCATAGTCACCACCAACAAGAAAAGTGAAAGCAAGAAAACATTGAACTTAGAGGAATGATGTATTTAAGAGTCAGCCAATAATCTAAGACTTGTTATATGGAGAAGGAAAAGAAAGATCATGCAGTTCATGTCATCCTAAAGTGAAAATGGTTTGGATAAATCAGACTCTACAGATATGTATTTCCCTACATCTACTTTGTTAGAATTCTAGTTCAGTTTTGGGCATCTGCAGTGTAAAATTAGGGGATGTTAATATTATCCTGTGAGCTCTCATAAAAGAAATTTCTTAAAAGATTTCTAGCACTGATGTATAATTTGTCTTCTTCCCCTTTATTTGCTTAACACGAAGCCTTTAGGGATGGGCTACCTTTCTTAATTTATATGCACAGTATCTCTTTGAGCATACACTCTCTGGTTTTCTGGCAGTCTTGAGCAATTTGACATTAAACTTAGTCCAAACCTCAATTATTGCTTACCTCTCCTCTGGTGCAGGGCACTGCATCAGAATACCTGGAAGTGCACATGGAGCCTTCCTCAATGAGATCATCCTGGAGCCCAAAAGTAGCTGTGCAGTTGACAGAGAAATACTTGTAGGGCCTCCAAGTCTGCCCGTAATCCTGGGATCTTTCCAACACCATCGCAGCCGGGCGAGGTGACTTGAACACAGCAATGACGTGGGTCAGGTAGAATTCTGTTTCAAAGTCCAGTCGGATTTCTTCCCTGTGCACCCCTTGGGCAGACTGCCACCAGGAGATGGGGTTTGCAAAGAAATCATCTGTCATGTCAGCGGGGAGGTGGGAGTTATTGGGCTGGTTGGCGTTGCATTTGGTGCAGCGGGGCTGCCCACAGCCAGGGGAGATGTGGTGGAGGTTCTGGTCTGGGTAGAAGCAGTAGAGCTCTGTGCTGTTCTGGCCACACGTGGTGGTGGTCACTGGTGTCCTTCCTGTGGCGAGGTTTCCCACGGGAGGGTTGCAGGCACGGCCGTTGCAGCGGAAGGCGCGTGGCCTCGTGGGATCTGAAGGACAGGGAAAAGAAACACAACAAGTAGAATTTCTCAAGTAGTTCTCAGGGCGTAACGCAGGTGACAACACAAATGTTTGGAGCCCTCATCTGGGAACTGACATCCAAGAGGACACATTTGAAGGAGACCTGCTTCATCTTTTCACACCAAGTTTTGGGGTAGTGTTTCAATATATCTAGTCCTTGTGTTTGGTGCCTGACTCAGAAACTGATCTTTAGAAAAACTCATGCTTGTGGTGCTTAACTTTGATTTCTGTTTAAAATGCAGTTGTGACAGTCTATTGAATTTTATGGTTAACCAGAGAAGTCTTGTGGTTTTTACTTTCACTCTAGTAAAGCTCCATATTGAAGGACTGAATCTATTCAATGCCTTTATTTTCATGGTTATCAGAGAACAAAGTCAAACTGGACTGGACGCTGTATATACATTAAGAAGAGAGATGATTCCTGCCCAACAGGTTACAGACACTACTTACACATATGAACACATAAAGAAAACCTGTATTTCTATAGCTGAGTGTTGAGTTTCTACTGCTTCTAATAAGATCAGGTGGAGTTATTAATTTGTAGGAGCTGAAAATCAAGTCTCTCTTTTGTTTAAATACCTTGACATGGAGGTAGGTGATTACATTCTGTTTGCCAAGTTTGCAAATACTGAAAAAATTTTGGTATCTACAATGTATATATTTACTTATTTCTAAATTAAAAAAAGGCAGGGATAACTATGAGGTCTTAATGTTGCTTGAAAATCAGTAGTGTCTTGTGAACTGGAATTAAAGGTCATTCCAAAACCTTATTACTGCACTGGAGAAAACTGCATTTCTAATGACATACAATGTCCTCTTTGCAATTTAAAACTCTAGAAGGAGTTAAAGACTGACCTTGCAAGGTCATAAATCTAATCCAAGAGGCCACAAGTCAGATGACTGGATTTAGGTCCTACAGGAAATGACCCTTCCAATGAAACATAGGATGACCGTAAACCCTGGGTAATCTAGGAGCAGTTCAAAGGTCAGCCATAACTTCAACATTCTAGGTCAATTTTTAAAATCCCTACTCCATTTATATTCAGCCTTTCCTCAGGTAAAATTAGTTTAAAAATCAAGTTAGGTCAAAGAAAGGGGTCTCCAAATCAGCCTTATAAAAGTACTCAGATTATAAATGTTGAATGAAATGGACATCCCTCTTTCTGAAAGGAAAGTTTAAAGTGAAAAAATGTGTCCAGCTTGCACAGTTTTGCATCTGAGTTGGTTCTGTCCTTATTTCCTCAGTGACATCTCTGCATAGGCCAGGAAAGAAAGGTCAGACATGAACATTGTTTTGGAAAACACCTCATGCATTTTGCATTCCAGGGTTAGGATGCAAAATAGTTATTGCATGTCCACTGAATCCCATTGACCCATGGTTTGTGCCATTTTAGCTTACATACAGGGTAAGGTAGTCTGAAACTTCAGAGAGCAAGGAAGCAGATTCATCCACAAATGCTCGTCTGCTCTTAGAAACAGGTGGAAGCCACCTTCAAGGTGTTTTGAAGTGTGTTGGCTGGCAATTTTCTTTTAGTACCACAGCGAAGTCAGTCCCAGGAGCCTGGCAGAGCTCAGAGGGCAGCAGTGCCTGGACTACAAGTGCACCCAGCAGCCCTCAGATCAAAGGAAAGGAAGCGCCCCTCCCCTGTCCCACCAGCACTCCCTGTGCCAGCACAGACATGAGGAGCTGCGGGACCATCTGGAGAGGAATAAGGGTGGGGATTTTTGGCTCTGTTGGTTCCATTCTGTGCTCCCCACCTTCAGCTGAGCAGGTGATTCTTAGCACCACCAGAATTAAGCAAACATAGAATGAGCAACAAGTGCACACCTCAAGAAAGTCTTTTCAAGTGGCAGTTAGGTTCATGCCCAAACTGCTTGGTAAAAACTACTGGAAATAAGGAAGGCAATTTCTGTGTTTAAAGTAGATTTGGTATTAACTGATTTTGCTCAGTGCTGCACAAATGTGTCATCTTTGCCTCCAGAGAATTTCAGTGGGACTGGTCTTACAACTGAGCTTTGAATAAGCATTAGTTCTGACTAAGAGTCAGGTTACTTAGTTTTGATTATTAATGGATCCATGTTACAAATGCTATTGGATTATGGATGATTATGTATAAATATACCATGTAATTAAAAGAAAGTCCATCTCTATTGATGGATTACGCCAATAAAGCTTTCACAGAAGAAATGGGATGCTGGAGTTCTAAATTAAGGAACTTGTATAAAGAGGAGCTTTGCAGACAAGAATGTGAGAAAGCAGAAAAGGAAACATTTTTTAAAGGGAATGACTGCTTTTTGTATTTCCCATAAATGGGCTATTAGCTTTGTATTGAATTTTTAGCTGGTTTTTTTTTCTGAACCTTGAAAAGAAAGATGTTTGTTCTCCTGAACAGCAGTCACAAGAAGGTTGATCTGCTCTGCCTGCTAATGCAGCAACATCAATAAACAGTTCCTGTCTGAACTGCTGTGTCATTAGGAAAATGGGAGAAGAACAAAGTGCAAATTAGCAGAAGAGAGTTTGAGAGGAGAGAGATTGGAAAACAAAATGTGCAGTCGATTAAAAGCTTTGTATTTAAAGAAATCAATTGGCAGAACATTGCTTGGCCACAAGGATAGTGCAGCCTGTCCATCACTCACCGGTTCTGTGGAAACAACACTAAATGTTGAGTCTGGACAGCAAGGGGAGACTGCTGCAGGAGAGAAACAGCAGCCAGATGAACACACAACTTACCCAAACTGCCAGGAGGACTCACTGAATAATTCATAGAGAATTAAACAGTTTGATTACGCATGGGCACTGCATGTTATTATGAAGTTGATTAGCTTTTACTCCATGGAGGGTGTCTTGGCTCCATAAATGGTATGATTAATTTATTTGTTTGTTTTCTGGTCCCTCAGAGCTGTGCCACAAAGTGGCAGGTCAGTGGCACATGCCCAGCACGTGTTATAACAATGGTGTTATCTGATGATTAGGGAATCATGCAGTTCAAGGGAGGTCATACTATTGATATTCTTGGGACACCACTTCAAATGGAGAGCTCTTACTTCACAATCTTGTAATGCACTAAAACGTTATAGACATTAACTAAAAAAACAGGTTCCATTTTTTTTCATTTTTTTCCTCTGCCCTCCACTGGATACTCAACAGAAGAAAGGTCATATGGCAACTCATCCAAAGCCTGCTGATGTAACTGGAAAGATGCCTAATATTTTCTGAGTGATTTGAATTGGAATTTTTATTTCTTTTCTGTATGCAGATTTATGATTTTTTGTGTTCAAATCTCCTGCAGTGAGTCAGGACAGTAAATTTCACATATCTCAGAAAGGGCAAAACCTTTGGGCATCTTCTGCTGTGTGTTTAATGGAGAAGTTTCACCATGTATCTCCAACCTGGATTTCACTTATTAAATATCTGTTTAACTTTTTTCTTAATAACCAAAACCTTATAAATGTTATTCTAAATCTAAGCACCCTGGGGACTTAAGTTGCTCAAGTTTTTCTTAGTCAGACTGTAGTGGACCTAGAAATTTTACCCTTTAACTCTGGTTTCAACAGCTGCACAACACTTTGGTTTGTATGGGGCCAACATGCGGTAAGTTTGGCAGGTCTTCATCCCCTTATGAGAAGCCTGGTGTATTTCTGCACTAAAACAGTCCTGATAACTGGAGCTAATGAGCCAGCCACCAAAATACCTCAGAGGTGAAATTCAGAATTCAGTGCTGTGAAACCAAGCTGCCTCCACAACTTGAGGCCATCATGGACAGAAGAACAAGATCCCAGGCTGGGGCTCTCTTCGATCGTGTCCAGTTGCAGTCTGCCTGTCCACATCCCTCCTGGAGCAGCAGTGGGCTCCAGCACCTGCAGCTTCATTTGCAGATGAGCTGAGTAACCTCAGACCAGATGAAACCAAGCCCTGCTAATAATCCGGTCTTGCAACTGATTTTAAGCTCGCTGGTAGAAATGGCCATTTTTGACCACTCCACACCTTCTATTTCAGGGCTCCCACTGGGATGAGAGCTGGCCCAGGTGCTGCTCACATGGGGAGGTCAGGGGCTGAAGCAAGAGCCCAGGCTGTTGTCAGTTCCACTAAGTGTCCCTCATGCAGGAGTTTTCAGATCACTCCAGAGTCTATTTGAGGGGAATAATGCCCTCCACCTGCATAAGACAAGGGAAAGGATTGTCCAAGTATAACATCTTACAGTATAAACCCGAGCTGACTGCTCCAGCCTAATAAGTAAGGTGTTTGTTTGGGTTTTTGTTTGTGTTTTTTTCCCCCATTATGTTTAAAGATCTAAGGAGTCAGTCTTGACAACACAGACTGTCTTCTCTGCACAGAGATGGCAGAAGGCAAATGTTGCACTCCCCACAGATATTATGTGCCTTGTATTCCCCTTAGGCTAATGAAGTATGCCAAAAACATACTTCTCTGTACATGTCTCAGCTCTAAATAAAGAATCAAAAATTAACAGGTAACCCCTGTGCTTTCACAGGCTAAGAGTTTGTACAACCTTTTATTCAAGCACCAAATATTTATTTAAAGGGACATTGAATCCTTAGCAGCATCACCTTCAATATCCAATTATTTTGCTGCTATTCACTGTGTCCTACACTATTATTCTGAGTGAGTTTAGCTCCAAACAGAACACACTCCCTCCCTGCAAATTCACTTTCCAAGCAGCCAGCTGGGAGCTGCGTTTCCTTGAAGATTCATTTTCACTTAGTGAATTGGATGCAGAGCAAATTTAGGCTGGTCTGTAACAGGCTGCCTTCTGCAACAGTGTCAGAAACTTCACAAGAGATCTCTGTAACCTTTCTGTGCTGCCTGTCGACATATGTATCCCATAGGGAGCCTATATCCTAGCCTGGGGAATTAGTGAATGCCCAGAATAAGACACTAAGAGAATTAAGGCACATGTACTCCCTCCCCTCATTCCCTGTCACGTTGTGACAGACAGCCTTTTCCCCCAATGAGTTACTGGGTGATATGACAGGCTGGTAAATTTATGAGCTGTTTTCAGTTTTTAAGAAAATAACTCTTGCAGTTATGGAAATCTGCTGTCTGTTATCAGAGGGGTTCTAGCTAGGGAATAATCTGAGCTGAATCCACTTGATCTGCCTCTGCCTTCACTGGAACTTGCAGGATAGCTGAGCCCTTCAATCGCTTTCAGGTCACTGTGTGAAGAGTGTTGTTCCTGTCCTCTGAGCACACAGGTGAAATTTAAACCACTAATATGCTTTCCTGTACAGGAAGAGAGATTCCAAGACAGTATCTCAAAGGAAAAGTCACCAAGGGTGTACTATTGTTTCATCAATAATTATTTTTATTTTTCTGACCTGATTCTTGTAATTAATCCTTTTTAAACTTAAAGATGCATTAAACCACAACAGAAAGAAAAAAAATCTAATGCTTTGCTTCCTTTCCTTTAAGGAATTTGTCTTCATCATAATCCAGGTATTTCTAGAACCCCATATAAATACCATTACAGCTGTATCATTTCTATATATGTTTATTTGTACAGCCACATATATACACACAACTAATCAGCTCCTCTTTCTGTTTTAATCCATTTTTCTTTAATGCTAATTTAATCCTGTCCTCTGCATGTTAACTATTGAGTTAAGATTTCCTAAACAGTGTCTCTGATTTTTAATGATGCAATATTAAGTTAACAGAGAATAATTCAGATTCCTACACTGATGCTTTTCCAAGGATGTTGTCATTTCACTCTTGTCCTGCCTGGGAAGGCAGTGTTTCAACCTCAAAACAAACATCCAGCATGTCTCACTCCATCTACTTCTTTCTTTCTCTCTTACTTTTCTTTTGTTTGCAAAAATGACACACTCCCTTCTTTTAAGGATGTATGAACCTGTACATCCTATGATAAGTCTCTGGAAGGAGACTGATCTATAAAGCTGGGTATTGCAGGGAATGAGAAGCATTTGTATATATTGACAACACAGATTCCTTGTAAAAATCAATCTAAAATAAAGATGTTGACACAATTTTTTTTCACTAACAGACCTGATTTCTATCCCCTTTCCCCTTGTTAAATTTAGGATAAATTGTTTCAGAATGGCAATATTGATTTATTTTGCTTACCTGCTTCCCCATGTCCAGAAATAAAATATTCGAAGAACACAATCAGCATGATGCCTTTATGCTGCATGGCTGTCAGTAAAATATTTGTCCTCAGTGAAGCAAAAAAGACCTGCAGTAATCTACAGGTTTGGTGCTTGCATGGCTTTTCTGTATTTTCTTTCTTTCTTTCTGCTCACCTTCCTCTCAGTGTAGGGGGTCAAGGCTGCCGTCTCATTCTCCTTGTTCTCGTTTGGGTCCAGAGGTGGTTTGGTTTTTTCAGTGCTCAGATGCCTTCTGGGTGTCACCCATACATTGCTTCCAATAAATAAATAAATAACGAGGGGTTTCTGTGCCTTTACCCCTCTCCATGCAGCGGGCAGGGGACGTTCACATCTCTGACGCAGCCCCTCGGATGCACCATCGGGGGCTGATGCGAGGCGGGGAGCTCTGCTCGGTCCGGTCCTTGGCGCTTGTTTGGATGCTATTTCGAAACTTTCATTTCTGCTCCTTGCTTTTGGTGGAGTTTCGGCTCGGCTGTGCCCGGGCTCGCCCTGGCAGCCTTCCCTACCCCGTCGCACCTCCCGCAGCCTCCTGCTCCCCGCGATGGCGAGGGGGTCCGGGCAGCCTGGACCCTGCTTTGTTAGGAGGTGCCCCCCAGTACCTTCTCTCCCTTTGCTCCCTGCAGCATGGGGTCATAAGAAGAACAGAGTTGGCTTTGGTCCCTGAGAGATGATGAGAAGCAAGTGCTTTCTTGGCTCTTCTCTCTTTTTATTTTGGTTTGTTTTATTTTATTTTATTTCCCTCCTCCCTCCGCTGTCACGGAAGCCGCTTCTCCCCCACCTCCAAGGGATTTGCTTCACACAGCGAGCGCCAGGGGAGCGGAAAACAAACCCAACGCCAGCTCTGCGGGGCCGGTGCCCGGGCAATCCCCGGTCTGTGCTGCTGGACCGGCTCCTGGCCGCGACACGGGGCTGCGGCTCCCGGCAGGGGCAGGGGCTGCGCTCCCGGGATGGAGGTGCGGTGCCCAGCGCCCAGAGCGGAGCGGGGAAAGGGAGAGGGGGCTGGAGAACCCTTCCTCCCTCCTGCTGCAGCAGCGCTCAGGGCGGGGGGGTCCTGCCCTCCCGAGGGCGGGTTAGTTATCTGCAAGTTTTGTCTCTGCTCCCTTCAGCCTCTAGCACATCTCTCCGTCCTAACCGGCCACTTCTCCTCCCTCAGTTCTCCTCCTCTCTGGTCCCGTCGGGCTGCAAAGGGGATTATTAAAACATGTGATTTTTTTCTGGATTTAATATGTGCCTTTTTTTTTTTTTCCTGCCTTTATTTATTTTTTTTTTTAAAGTCGGTTCCGCACCTCCTCTCGGCTGGGCCGGTCCTGGCTGGGCTCAGCCGCGGGCATTGTTTTCCAGCCGCATCCTCTCCTCCGGCAGCCGGGCTGGGTGTGCGTGCGTGTGTCCCTGCGCGTGTCCGCGTGTGCGCGCAGCCGGGGGCGCGCCCGCGCCCGTCTGTCCCTGCAGCACCCTCTGCCAGCCCGGCCGGCACATGACACCTGCCCCGGCACCCCCGGGCACCCCGGGCACCCCGAGGCTCGCTCGGTGCCAGCGGCCGCACGCTCCGGGGTCACTCCACAGCCACAGGCAGGAGCTGGGACAAGCCGGGCAGCGAGGGGACTGGTGGCTGCCCCGAGCTGCGGTGTGTGCGCTGGCAGAACCCCTGAGCCGCCTAACACAAACACAAACTCTAACACGGGGACACGGAGAGACTCCAGCATGCAGCAATCAGCGGGTGAAAGTGTCCAGCCGTAGAAAAAAAATCTAATTCAGGGTGTGAGTTCCCCACATTCTCATTCTCTCTTTCTTCAGGTTTCTCACCAGTATAACGCCATTGACTTCTGTTGATGTCATGGAGGAAGCAGGTTTGATGGGAGTGCAAATGCAGACAAGGTTATCCTTGTGCCCCTGTGTGTGCAGGATCAGACCTTATAGGGATTTGAAGAATGTAGGTCACACAAAGAAGAATAAGGAAAGGTTTATTTCCCTTTGGGGTGGGAATGTTTATGTAAGGCAGGGTTATCTAGCTAGATTTTGGGGCAGAATTTTCTGACTTTACCCTTCCTTTTTTTCTTTTTCTGTATGTTTTTAATATGAAAACTCAATAGAAAACTTTAAAATATAGAGGCTTTTCTGTCTCCTTTCTGTCTTTGCCTTCTGTTTGAAAGCAGCTAAAATACTGTATAATTAAAAAACAAAATTCTCCTGCTGTAAATGACATTATCCTTCAGAGGGTCTGAATCTACTGTGTGCTCAGCTCCCCTGAGATGCTCTGAGTTCTTTCAACTTGAGCATCTTCACTGGGAGCTTGGGACGTGCAGAATGTCCTAGAGCTAAAGCAGATCTGACATTAATGAGAGGCTGTCATTTAATAATTGTGCTTTGTTGTCACTGCTTGTTGATTGCCGCCTTTGTGGGGAAATGCTGTATTTTTTCATTCGCAGGTTTTAGGCTCATTTCTAACTGAAATGCTTTGCTTAGTTAATTTCACCAGTCTTAAAATGTGGCACTTGTAGTTCAGTGGATGTAATAAAGGTCAAGAAGCTTCTGTATAATTTAAACAACTAGCCAGAATGGAGAGCAAAGTTCACGTTGCACTGTTAAGTGGAAAATCAAAGTTAAGTACGGTCATTTACCTGTGATGCCTGGATGGCAGTACCACAAGACTTTCTAGCTGTTGTTGACTGTAGGGTATAAAAGTGACATAGGACTGAAAGCCTTCATTATTCCTCCCAATTATTGCCTGTCTTGAGAAATCCACTACCAGTGCTAATGAGTACACTTCCAGTTCAATGCCATGAAAATCCATTCATGCCTGTGAGCTGAGAGGAGCTAACACCTAAGGGGGAAATTTTGCTGTTGTGATGACCACTGCTGTTGTCTAGAAGGTGAATTGGTGAGATCTGAGGAACTGCCCATACCAGGGGGTGTCAAACAGAGAATGCCCATCTTAACTGAACAGTGGGTATGAACAGTGATGTGAATGATTCTCAACTTTCATGGGTTCCTAAACTATAGTAACATAAATGTACAGTTCTTGAGGTCTCAGTCAATGTCCCTGCTCCAGACCATGACTCTCACTCGGACCTTGGGGGAATCAGGTGATTTGGAAAGTGACTGAATTTTCTCTAGTGGCTTAACACAGCACCAGTTGACAAAGCACCCAGAGAATAATCGGCCAAACTGTGAATCATTCATTTTGGGGGAGGAAGGAAGAGCCAATGGCACGGCACAGAGTGGGGAGGTGTGTCACCTGTACCACCTGCCCTCTCTCCCTGACAGCCCTGGTTGCAAAAGCTAGAGGACAGTCTGTCCTCTTGGAGATCACCCTGGAGTGGTGGTGCATTTGAATCGTGCAGCATCTTGCTTTCCTGCACCCTTCCTTGTACCTCCCTTTCCTCTTACCTCTCCAGTTTGCCTTGCCTTTCCTCCTCCTATTTCCTCAGCAGCTATGACCAGCCTGAAGGAAATCTGTCGTGGCCTTCCTCTAAACCCTCTGCCTGAAAACAAAGGTCGGAGAAAAGGAATACCCCATGCACCCGTGAGAACACCCAGTCTCACTGCTCAGGAGAAAAAGGTAACGTGGGGTTTCACAGGGCCTCATTTCTCTTCCTTTCAGATAAAGGCAGCTTGCGACAGCAAACCTGATTGCCTCAAATGCTTTTCTGAACAGGAAGCTAACTTTGTGTCAAATGTACTTCCTTGGTGTTATAATTCACTGTGTAATGGGACAAAGGACTGGAACCTCTTCTTCTTGCTTTCTTTCTTCCTCCTCCAGAATAGCTGCATTGATACGAGGGAGATTTGCTGCACAACACCTTCCATGGCTGTTGTCCACACCTTTAAATCGCTAAACCAGTGGCATTAGACTTCAATGCTGTCAATCCAGCATTGCTCCTCAGAGGTGAAATTCAGAATGCTGTTGCAAAACCATTGCATATGTATGGGAGTGAAAGCTAGCTCCTCCAATACAATAGACATCAAAGGTGATGAATCAGCATCATGGCAGCAGCTACACATCTGTATATTTGCATAAAAAATCCGAAGACGATTTATTTTAGCCAGTAGTCTGGGCATTCTGCAATTTAGGCGAGTTTGTAGGGAGTTAAGTTAATTATTTGTCTTTAGTTGCGTAATTATTTTCCTGTCTCTTTTTGTTTAAATAGTCTTCGTACACACCAAAGTATTTGTTGCATTATTTCATGTTCAAGACTAAAAAAATCAGCAGCAGAAAATATTGGTGAATGGGTGGAGATCCGTAGGAATTTGTGTGGGAGAGGATAAGGTGGGTTCCTTAGTTTGGAAGTCTGGGCTTCATCACATGTAACATCACTTACACCGAGACATTCTGGGCAGAACACAGAAGTTCCTTCCCCAATAACAACTTGCACACAACTTCCTTGCCTTCGTGGGAGTTCCCCACTGGCATCAGCAGTCAAATTCTTTCAAAGTCCACTTCCACAAACAGAGGAGAGTCTAGTCAAAGGGAAGAAAGAGGAACAGCTGTGAGATGTCCAAAGAGGATTTACTTCAATGTCAGGAGCATTCATGGCTGAGGCATCCTGTCTGTGCCTGGGACAGCTCAGACCCCTGGAAATGTGGTTACTAAGTGTGCAGAAGGGCTGTGGTGGTGGCTGTGAAGACAATGGAGTGGGGAGTGAGTTTCACTGCATGTCAGAGCACTGCCAATCATCACTGTTTTATTCCTTGCCTTTGCTAAATCACTTTTCCCCAGAAGTCTGATACAGCAGGAGTCCATGTTGCAGGAGAGGAGATGGTATCTCTCAAAAGGATGCCAAACCTTGCTCTCTAACCTGGTGAGGGGGAGGCAATGATAAGGTCTTCACTCCCTGTATAGAAACTGGAATACTTTCCTGCCTCCTTTAAGGTTTGGAGCAGTAGACTGGTTTTCTGCCACCAGCTGACTGTAACATCCATCTCTCTGTCTCTCATCTCTCCATTTTACCTAGTACATGTGATAAGAGGTCATGCTAGTTGGGTATTTCGTTAGACTATTAGAGATTTTAAGGCTTCCTTTATGATTTACTTCATGGTTAATCCTCCACCCTAAACTCTTAACAGAATTAGAGGCTCAGCTTGTATTTGTTTCATATCTGAAAGGTCAAATCTCTTTTTTTAAGAGGTGCTCCATGCTTAGAAAAGCATGTAGACGAAAGGTTGCCTGTCTACAAGGGTTTTTAAAGTCTTGAGACAGGCTTCCAGATTTTGTTGACACTATGTAATGCTGAGCATATCATGAGACTTGTCTTTATGTATGACTTTGTGTTCACTTTCTAATTGAAATATTCAGAGGAAGCTTTGACAGTTAATAATGCTCTGCTGATTTCCTCTGTATTTTTCTCTCTTTTCATATGCCTTCATTCTCCTTTTAGTTCTTGTTACAATAATAAACCTTACCACTGCCAATGTTTTATTTTCTTGGGCCTCCTTTTGTGGTTATAATAGAAATCCTCTAAGTGAGATGTATAAAGAACTGTGTGTTTTGGGACTTGCTGAAGAGGTATCTAATTCTTCCTATCATACCAACTTTAATCTTCTTGGATAAATTGAGCCATATCTCAGAACTGATTCTGATTATATGTTTCCTGAGTTCTATTCCTTCAGCATTCTTTGCCTGAGGCCTGAAACAGCCACATCCTCTCTCTTTCCCTCCCTCCACAGCTCAGGAAACCCTAGCTTTCTGTTTCTCAGCATCTGTATCTTAATGTAAATATTAAAGAAACTACCCTTAAAATCTAGGTGTGGTGTGTGCTTTGCAGAACAAGGATGTTGCATGCTCTGTACTCACTGACACACCAGTAAAGCTGGAGCAGCTTGGGAAGAATGGGCACTTCTCTGTGTTGCTCAGGATCAGAAAAAATGGTATGGCTTCATCCATGCATGGATGAATTCCCTCATGGATCTTAGAGCCACGTCATGCTACCCAGCAGGATCCTCTCTCCCCTGATTGCAGTCTCTTGTGTTTCTGGGGGGGCACTGAGGTCAGTAATGGGCTTTGATGACCCTGATGAGCCTCTCCTGAGGTCTCCTCCCACACCCTCTCCCATAGGCTTAGGGGCTCCATTTAAACTGAGGTCTGGGGCTTTAATCTCAGCTGTGCTGGAGGTGTCTTTGGTTCTGTTCAGGGTCTCCCTGTACTCAGCCATGGGCCTCTTGGGTCTGCTCTCCTACCTGCGAGCTGACATCCCCCTCTGAACCTCCCTGGGGATCTCTGTGCTCCATCTCTCCACGGTAACTATCACCAGACCTGGTCCTGGCTTGCATTTCCTGCTTGGTCCTGGACCTGCACAGCAGCCTGGTCTTGCCTGATGACCAGGAGTCCTGGTGGAACCTGGCTGCCATGCCTGGGCTGCCCTGCTCTCCTCCCTCAGGTAGCCCAAGGCTGGGCCCTGGCTGTGTTGGCTCTGTTTGGCTCCCTGTTCCTTAGGGAGCAGCTGGGACCTCCTGCTTGGGGACATCCTAGGATGAAGAGCTGAAAACCAGAGCCTGGGAGCTCATTCAGCACCTGAAGCTGTTCTTCAACCTTCTGGTGAAGAAATAGTGCATTTGACCTCTATGATTTCTTTGCACATCCAGAAATGAGGCTACTTTAACAGGTTTATATGTGGTTGGGAAGGCTGACTTATTAGCTCCTGTTTTGGGACATTGGATGACAAAGAATGTGGTTAAACTGTCACAGCTCATAACCCATTTAAGGCAAAGGCCGGTCAGAAATCTCCATGTTTACTTCCCAGCTGAGCTGATTGAAGCTGGGACCTATCAGGCAGAATAATAAATAAATCTTGCTTGCTGCTTGGAGAATAGTGCCACCAAAGATCCTGGGTCTGGATGTCATCAGGCAGGAGATGACAAGTGGGAGGGAAGTGCCATCTGCACTGGAAAAGGGGCAGAACTGAGAATGAGATTGTAGAGTTAAGCCAGTCAGTTCCTCTCCTCGTGCTTCCCTTTCCCTCAGCAAACAGGGACACTGCAAACCTTAATGCTTGAGTGTCTCAAGGGTCTTAAATTGGGAAGTCCTGATGATCCATTTTAGAAAATGGAAATGAATGACATTCCTTGTGAAGAGGCTTCCTTCTGGCTCTTCAACAAACACCAATTAACAAACAGGCTGGTTTGATTGATTTCTCAAGAGAATCCCCCAGCAAAGAAATTTACAGCTCATTGATTGGAGCAGGATCTCATGGGCTCTCTTGACTATGTTTTAGCATTGAGAGGTCTAAATCTTGATTAAATGGCAGCAGAACCCTGTTAAAATATATAAGGTCTAGGGAGTATAACATAAAAAGACACCCTAATAGTGATTAGAGCTTAAACACAAGAACCAAATGTCAGATCCAGCTGGGAGATTTAAGAGGAAGACTTTTCATTTGCCTACATTGCACAGAGTTGAATTAAAACAGTAACTCAGCAAATTCAGAGCAATTTTTTTTTAAAATAGCCTCTCAAACTCAGGATTATAACTGCAAATAACATTTTTAAGACAAAAGCGAACCTGCTTTTTCAGAGGTACTGAGCACGTGTAGCTTAAGCTTCTGTCACTGGAAGTTATGAAGAGGAAGGATGCCTAAATAACAAATACAAAAAAATATTGGGAATAAAATGTGTCAGAGGTAAATCCCTCCTTCTAAAAGCCTAGGATAATGATTTTTTATGGTGCTTTAATGAAATGTATTGTCTTCCCACAAAAGCATAATTATCAGCCTATTTGAATTTACTCCTTGAGTGTCTTTCTCAGGTTATTCAGTTTATGACTCAATAATGAATGTGTAAAATTCTTCCCGATGCACGTGGCCATTGCCCTTCCATAAAGCAGTCAGGCTTCATCTGAGCAATTTTGGGTACCCCAGCTCTTCTACTGAGAGATTGTTTCACAAGCTCTTACATTTAAATTCTTCTAATTTCAAGACTACAGTTTTTCACAGGTAATTCACAGCTATTTATTCCTTTTCCAGAATTTCCCTGAAGCTTCTTCCTGCTTTGACATTTATCCTGCAGTGAGACAGCAATCAAATATCACCTTTATTCAGTTAAGCTAAAGAAGCCATAGTCTTAGTCCCCTTTATAAGATCTCTATTGTCTGTGCAAGGTGCCCTTCCCAGGTTCCATGTAACATTCAAGTTCATGTTTCATTAATGTTTGCATCATCAAAATTCAGGCTTCTGCTAATGTGTAACATTAATAGGATAGAGGCTCAGTCTAAGTGAATTTATTTGAAAATCAAACCAGATTTTTCTTGCTTGAATTTAATGGTGAAGAAAAATATCTGCCCTTCAGTTTCATTTTAATATAAATAATATATTGATCAAAGACTGTGGGTGATCCTTGCCACAACAGAAGCCTTATAGTTCTCTGTAGTTCTCAAAGGCAGCCAAAATACCAATGTTTGCCTCTTGACTTTTTTGGTTTTAGGGGTGCAGGTGATTTTATTTTTGCTTTAGGAATTTCTTGTATCTAGAACCCACTGTGATGGCTGTTCACCTCTGAGACTGACTTTGGAAATCCCCATGTATTTGTCCTTGTGTGGATATAGCTGGGATTTTTGTGTTTATTAATAACATGCCCTTGAAAAACAACTGCTTGTGTAACTGGAGAAGAATGAAGTGGTATTAGAAGATGGAATTTGCATTTTCTCATCTGGCAAATAGGTTTTCCCCCTTGTCATTCTCTGTGTGGAATGGCAAATCTAATTTGTAGGATTTTACTGGTCTGGTCCTCAGGTGGTGTCAATCAGCACAGCCTCATTGAACTTGAAGCTGTATGCCTGCTCAGGAGCAGGAGTGCCAGCAAAAACCTCTCAGTATGAGGCATTTTAGATGTAGAGGTATTGTTCCTTTAGTGTGTTCCAAGGGATGTGAGACCAGAGTGCTCAGGTGAAGGGGCTGGAAAACTCCAACCATCAGAGCCAGGCCTTGGACAGGTTGAATGAGGAGTTTTGTTGCTGAGCTGAGGATTTTGTGGAGCTTTTCAGCGCTGCTTACCAGGGTGGCTGGGGATGATAATTACACTGGATGGTTCTAGATGCCTTTGCTCTGGATACCTGCACTACAGCCCACCCTTCACCCCCTCGGGAGGCACTTGCTTCCACAACTGAACTGCCAATGGCAGGTGTCACAAACTCTCTGCTCAGCCCTCTCAAAAACTGAGCTGTTATCAGATTTGGAAGCAAGCTTGATCCCTTTCTATACTTTCCACAGCCACTAAAAATCACCCAAAGGAAGATATGAAATTCCGTATGATTTGTGAATCTTTTCAGCTGAAAGTCCTTTGGATGGTGTCGCCATTTGCCAGGGAACTTATAAGATCTTTGCATGAAACTGGCTATTTAAAGATAACAAAATCTTTGTTCTCATTGTGGTTTTAATCAAATGAAACACAGACTACAGAGACATGACTTAACAGGCTGTTACTAAAGATAGTGATTTATTTATGGATTCTTTTATCCAAAAGGACATATTGTACTTTGCAAACCATGGCTAATGTCTTTGAAGGCAATAGGGAGTGTAAGCCACATAGAATCATCTGCAGAATTTAGCTGAGTGCCTAGTAATCACTTTAGCTAATTTGGAAGTGATACATGTAGCATCAATAAAACAATGTAACCCAACACCCTCTGCAATACATTAGGATGCTAAATGGAGTGAATCTTCAATAAAACTTTAGCCCACGAACATCTTCATCTGGGAGGATGTCACATAACTCTGGGCTAAGGTCCCTTTTTGAATGGGAAGTACAGTAGGATCTTCATTGTCTTGGAATTTAGTGACTTAGTTTTAAGGATTTCTCAGTAATTCAGTGCCCCCAGCACTGTGAGAGAGAATTCATCCCTGTCTGATATTGATAAGATTGAGCACTACTTACCAAATCTCCAAGGTCTCTCCATGCAGATTTGGGGAGGTTGGTGGGAAGGGGCATGTTACATGTTTACTGCAATTGAACCTACAAGGAAAGATGCAGGTAGAAACACTCCAATAGGGGAGCGGGAATGAAGTTCCCCTGGTGTGAGCTTGGCCTTTTGATTTGCACTGTCCTTGTAACAGCTTAGGCAGGCTTCCAGCTGAGTCTGGTTAAAGTTCAGAGCCACCCACCTACCTCCATTTCTCTTATACCTAGTTTTTTTTCTGTCTTGTTTATTTTTTGTTTTGTTTCTTTTGGCAGCTGGCTCTGCGCAATGCCTTGCGTTATTTCCCACCTGAAATCCAAAAGAAGCTGGTGCTAGAATTTGCTGAAGAACTCAGGCTGTATGGCCACATCTATATGTACAGATTCTGCCCAGATATTGAGATGAGGTAAGGCCTGGATGGTTCACCTTGTATTTAGCTGCCATTTGCTTGCCAGCTTTCACCAGTGGAAGTGACCTTTAAATAGTGGCATTGCTGCGTCCTAATTTACCTCTTGCAGAAGTTGTCATAACATATTAACAAAGCTCATCATCTGATAATTTGCATGTTCTGTGTATTGCAGTGATTTCATTTCCAGGGAGGGCCACTCCATGTTTTGGGATGCTCCATGGGACTGGGAGGGAAGCAGTGTGATCCCCTCTGGATAGGCTGTGGTGGGCCTGGGCAGTCTCACTGCTGGAAAGCTCAGTCAACACAGGGAAAGGACTGAGCCAGGCTGTGTCTGTGGCAATGCCAGCTTTGCCACACACGGGGATCTTAAAAATTCTGTCCCATGGCAGGGCTTAATTTCTAGGGGCCAGTCATTACTCAGACACCTCCAATGACAGCCTTGACAGAAAACTTGCAGTAGTTCTGAGCTGCTTCAAGTCAAGTCCCAGCTGAACCGAGAAGTAAGGCCAGGTGAGTTGCTGGCTGGGTTATCCCAGCTCTCCGAGTGCTCTTGGAGCAGAGGAAGCTTCCTGGGCTTTAAAGGAAAGGCAGTGCATTTTTTCCATTGGAACCTTGATGTGACCCTGGTGTGTAATAGTCTGTGCCTGTTGGTCTTGGACCATCACTTCATTCTACGGCTGCTGGGGCTAATGTTTGTGAAGCAGAACAGATTTAGTGAGGGCTGCCAGGAGCTAGCTGCTTTTTTTAGACTGATTCTTTTAGCATCAGCAGGGGCCTGGTTAATGTCAATACAGAAATCTGAATAAAGCAAATAGAGAGCACTCTGATTTCCACAGACAACCATGTTTCTATGCTGTTCATATATTAGCCTGGGGTCAGATCTCACAGAATTCAGCTAAGGAGTGGACAAGTGGAAGACTATCTGAAAGATTTTGCAGAGCTGGACTTCAGAGGATCCTGTACTAACTACAGATGATGACACCTTCTAAGTAGGCTTGGATGAGACAGTCCAGCACTGGCATCCGTGACTCTTTGATAGCTTCAAGTATTTTTTATTTTGTGACCATTTAACTGATCACTTTCTAATAGATTATTGCAGTCTCAGAATGAGAAAATGCCTTTTGATCTCTGTAGTCTGAGAGTATTTGGATTTTGTTTTTTATGTGCCAGCGACCACAGCTCCATTTAACAGTCATGTTCCTATGCCAGAGCACTCAGCTGATACCTGAAAGTTGGGTTTCTTATGTTCTGAGCAATATTATGTGTAAATATATCCTCTTGATGAATTGGTATCATTCCACTGAAATCCTCTTTTATCAAGTTTAGAAAAGCAGAAATCCCTAATAAAAAAAGCATTGTGGAAAAACTCAAAGGCTTTCTCTCCTGGTTTGGCAATGACTACAAGGCATTTGTTTTAGTACACTGATGTAAAAAGCCAGGATAAAGTGCATGGGAGGAGCCCTTTTGCTCAATCTGTGGAATATGCATTCCAGATCTTGGCTCATGAGCTGGACAATGGGTGTCCAATTTTTTTTTGTAGTTGGCACTCTTTAGCCCGACCTTTTCAGTGTAACTTTCCCTGCACAAAGCCATTGAAGATCTGTGGTCCAATAAAAGGAAGATCATTTAGAAACCATGCCAAAAGATCCCATCCCTCTTTAGGAATTTTCAGCATTGGTAATGGTGGTGTTCCTTACAGAAAAGGAAGGAGTAAAACTCTTGATCAGTGGTTCTACTTTCTTTAGGTGTCATACCTTGGAGGCCTCAGCACAATTGTACTAAAAGCTGTGCAAACACAGCAAAGGAGCTGTCCCTGCCCTGAACAGCTGCAGGATAAATCCAAGAGTAGAAGTTTTAGAGCAATTTGATACACAAGCAGATGGTGGAGGAGAAGATAACCATGAGATGATCACAGCAGGTGACATGAAGGACATTAGTGCCAGGCAACCTGAGCTGGGATAACTTTGTGCGTGTTTCCCATACCTCACCTCTCAGCCTGTGGGTGAAGTGCATCTTAATAAAAAGGCCCATATTTCTCCTAACTAGTTCAGTTTTTGAGAGTTTCTTGGAGTCTGAAACTCAAGCCAAGTGGTTTTTTCTTAGATACTATCTTAAATAACAAGGGGGGATGAGCCTAAAGGCAACTTCCAGTGATGCTGTTTTCCTTGGCATTGCAGGACTTGGCTGCTTGGCCTGGCAACTGTGTTGTAGAGGCCACTTCCACCATCTCCCCCCAAAAAATGCAGCTAAAAACCAGTGAGCATTCTTGGCCACCATATTGATCAATTGTGATTAAATAATTTGGCAAATGATAAGCTGAATGCAATTTCTTGGTTTTGCTTCATTCTGATAACAGCTAAAACTTGATTTGCCTGTTAAGGGACATCTATAACTTCATATCTGTGCTTTTTTTTCTTTACTCTTCCCTCTTGAATAAAAGCCTGCAACTCAGACAAGTTTGAGTATCCCTGGCATGCAGAGATATTCCTGTGGGGTGTGTTGTTCTGGTTCCTCTTGTGAGCTGGAGTGTTTCTTCTAACTTCTTGTGCCTCCGCTTTCAGAGCATATCCCATAGGAGAATACCCTTGCAAGACCAAATCCGCTGCTGCCATCATGCTGATGGTCATGAATAATCTGGATCCCTCTGTGGCTCAGGTAAGGTACAGTAAAAGGAACCTGGATTCGTAGGCAGCAGCAAATTGACAAGATATTTCCTGCATGTGTTCTCACATAAATACTGAAAAATTTAGAGATACAGGCACTGTATACAGGAGCCTGGTCGCTGCCTGAAACATAGAGCTCAGCTCTTGGTACGTTGCTTCTACAACTTGCGTTGAAAAATTAGTGCTGCTGCTTCCTGTGTCTTTGGAAGCTCATCCCAGTGACAGTATCACAGTAACAAACACTTAATTTTGAAAAATAATATTAATTTTTTTGTTCTTATCACTTTTACAATGTTACTTTCTGATTTTAAGAACATAGAGAGTCTTGATGCAATAAGCTCTAGAAAAGATTTATTACTGAGGTGGCAAAAATAGCTCAGAGATACAGTAACAGGTTTGAGAAAAGTGCTTACCTTAATATTAAATTGCCTTTTTCAGTTTCCTCAGGAGCTTGTCACTTATGGAGGAAATGGGCAGGTCTTCAGCAACTGGGCACAGGTAGGACATTGCTGGGTTTGCAACTTGTTTCACAGAGCCAGTTTCACCCTCCCCCACGCACATTCTGCTTAGGCAGTTCGGGATAATTCTTGGCAGTCATTGCCTTAAAATACTCCAAAACATCCTGTTTGGATAGGGGAATGCTCAGTTATGAACTGCATAGATGGAGAGAGCTTTATTTAGTAGGGAGAGCACAGACAGAAATACTAAACATGATACCATAAACACACCAAGCTGTGTAGGATGATAGAAAGACCAGTTCTTTGTCTTTCTCTGATGCATATGTATGTGCCTGTGTATTTGGCACAGATAATTTTAGAGTCTAAATCTAGGAAACAAAAAAGTCTATCCTTTGTTTGTTTGTGTACTTTTGCAACGTTTTTCACAAGTAGTGGAATAAAAAAAAGGCTTTGATTGAAGAATGTGCAATTCTGAGTCTTTTTCCAAGTAAATCAGATTAGCTGTTAAAATTTGGGCTAGCTGGCCAGTTCATGGTGCACTTTACTATGAACATCAGCCCTTATCTTCTAAGAATAATGGCAGATGGTTAAAAGCCTCTCTAAAATCAGAGAATGTTTTAAATTTTGTTTGTATAATCTCTGTTCTCTTATACAAAAAAAGGTCAATTAATATAGTCAGTTTATTCTAAGTGCTGCAAAATGCATGTGGGAAACATTTTCAGGAGATTTTTGGAATTCAGCAACATCTTTAGACTCCTGTTTGCAGTGCAGGACAGAATCAGCACAGGGAGCTACACCCCCCTGGAGAGTAGCATCACTCCTGAAGGCTAGGAAGGTCTTGATTGCTGATTCTGTAGCTGGAATTAGCAAAAGCTGACCTAAGAAGCAGCTTCTGTCATAAAGAATCACATATGCACCTCGTTGTGGCTTTACCTGAATCTGGCCTCTTGCTTATTGAAGAATCCAAGCAAAACTGATGTGTGAATGAAGTTCCTAGTTAGGGGAGAGGAATGGATTCCTCACTGTAGCATGGGACTGAGTGACCTGGGGTTTCTTCCCAGTTTGGGATTTCTCATTTGTGGTTATAAGAAAACTCATGTTTCAGTTTCCTAATCTGGTACATTTAATCTAGAAGTTAAATGGAAGCCTTAGGCAGATTTTGAGGCAAAATTGTTCTGACTTTTTTTCAAAGAGAGGTACCATGGCAGTGCTCACCATTTCTTTTTTCTGCGTATTAATTAATAAATGCCAGTTAACTCTTGTCTATTAGCTATGAGTGTTACAGCACTTCTGAGGTGAGCAGTGCCAGCAGTTTATACAGTGGCCTTTATTGGTCTGACATTCCTTAGGCAGATGCTGGGCTGCAAGGTGAGGTAGAAGTGCTGCCAAAGTCAGAAATATTCTTTTCTCTTGTTCTCATCCAAGCCAGTCCTATGACCTGCAGTTGTTACACAGCAGAACAAACAAAACCTTTTTATTTTTGTTTGCTTAGAGTAGCAATCATGTGAATGATTCAGTTACCACAGAACACTTTATTCTTTTTGTAGCTTGAAAACAGCATTAAAAAAAAAAAGAATCTAGCATTGCAAAACTCATAGTGAAAAGGTTCAGTTTGGTTTATATCATCCATGCAGACCTGTGCTTTCTTCAGGATAATTTCAAATGAAAGAATTATGTCCAGAGCTAACCTTACAGGTCTGCAGACACTGTAAAGACACTGCTTTTTAATCTAGGAAAGGCTTTTCCTATCTCCTTGCTAGTTATGCCTTTCAATGCAAAAAGATCTATTGATCTTACAGCTTCTACTTTTATTAGGATGTTTTTCCCAGACTGCTATGGAGTTGAGAGTTCAGCTAGTTACCTGTTCTGTCCTATGACATGACTTCCATTATTCAACATTTTTCATAAACCAAAATGTAAAAAGCAAGACAGTAACTTGACTAACTCTTTCCTGTTCAGCTGAACTTGCACCTTGGGGAATTGGCTGGGTTAGAAGGAACTGGCTTCAAATCTGTACCATTTTTAGTTCAGATCAAAGCCCCAACCACAGAAATTAAGTACCTATGTGTATTTGTCACTGATACTGCTGCCTCTTTGATCAGCAATTCTGGGTTTTTTTCCCCTCAAAATTCTGTTTGTGTCCCTACAGAAACTCTAGTCTCAAGTAATTGTTGAATTCCAATTTTGCACAGGGAAGTTTCTCACAGGCCTAGTTGACACATACTGAAAATTCTGTGGAGTATAATGGGCTTTGTCACAGACAGTGATGGATTAAAGTTAAATTTAAAGTCAGCCCAAATGGTCAAAGTGTACTTTTTGGCATTAATCAAGAGTAACTGTTGAATTATGCAGACAAAGCTGAGATATATTTGTGTACATCTGGGTACATTGAGGATTTCCTTCAGTGTCCACCATGAAAGCTGATTTTTTTCCTTGAGAAGAAAAGCTATTTCATTTTAAAGTGCACATTGTCAAAACCATTTATTGCTCTAGAAGATACTGAATTTCAGGTTAGTATCAAAAATAAGTATGAGTATTTAATCACTTCTATAGGGAAAATTTTGCAGTTTGGCTTTGGGAGGATTGTCAGAAAAGTGCCAAATCCAAGTGGTTAATCTCAAGATAAATTAGAATGGCTTCAAAAGTGAAGGATATCTGGGGTTTGTACTGGAGAAATTATTCTGGAACTTATTCAGACTTTTGTTAGTTGACGGTTTATGTTTCCTGGTGATATCTCTTAAAGGACTTTATTAAAAGCAAGAATGTGTTGAGAGCTCTGTTATTCCATATGTGAATACACCTCGTTATCTCTTATAGCTGCCTTCATTCTCCAAGTTTAGCAGCTTCATAAAAAACCATAAATGTAAGATGCAAACAAACTCCCTCTCTTCCTTGCTTTTCCTTTCAGTTCTGGTTGGTAATGCAGTATTTGTCAGAGATGACAGAAGAGCAAACACTGGTGATGTACAGTGGGCATCCCCTGGGACTCTTCCCCAGCCACCAGCGTGCTCCTCGTTTAATCATTACCAATGGCATGGTAAGTATTAGCATCTTTTCATTTCTGTTTCATTTTCAAGTGGTGGCTGAGTTAAAATATGATTTATACTGTTTGAATTTACAACACCACACAGGAGAATCTGGGGTCCAAATTCTGCAGCATTTATTCCAGTACATCTGCTGTCAGCTCATGTGTGCTGATCAGCAGTGATGGAGGAAACAACCTTCTTATTAGAAAACCTCTGTTCTGACCGAGTCTGAGACACTTTCTTGCCCAAAACAATTCAGCTAGGCTCAGTCTGGAAGATTTAAAAGCCCCCAGTAAGCAAATATGATTATTAATCAGAGGCTCAGATATCTGGACTGCTTTGCTTGGAAGGCAAGGTGGACAAGTGAACTGGTTCATTGCCAGTCATTTGAGCCTTTCAATATCTATTCCCCTGCAGGTTAGTTCTGTGGCTGGGGAACTGCTCTACTTAAAACTTGTGTGGCAGTCACAATGCCAGGAAGACCAGACATCTTTTTTTCTAATACTAGAATACATGTAATAAAACACCTGGATTACTCCCCCCGTTTCTACTGTTTTTCTGTGTGTAACCATAGCTAAAGAAATTTAGGATGTTAAAAAGACCTGCTTAAATCTCTAACTTGCTTATGTGGATTTTATTTTGGTTGTTTTCTTAGGTTATTCCCAACTATTCCTCCAGAGATGAATATGAGAAGATGTTTGCTTTGGGTGTAACAATGTAAGAAGATAGCTCACTATTAAAACATATCAAATATTTGACTAAAACATAACTCAGACATCAAGCAGTGACTGGTTAAAATTTCTAATGCAGATGGATTTCAACTGTGCTGCATAAAGTCCTGATGCTGCAAAGCATTAATGCACACTTACATGGAATTACTTTGGAGTTTGAGTTATGTTCAGCCACATATATAAGGATGTAATTGAGGGCTGTTAGGAATTATTATTAGGTTTATGTGTGAGGCTTGGCTGAACAATAGCCTAAAGCCTTAATCATAACCCACTTAAAGCGCTTGCTAGTTCTAATTTTCAGGGGTTGTTTTGCAGTCTATGGAAAACACAAGTCATAAAACATTTCTTTCACGCTAAGAGAAACTTTGAAGTAGAAAGTGATTATTTTTTAATGATTTTTACATACTTTTCTACTGTTGATGAGCACAAGATTATTATTCTATTGTGTACCATGGAGAGAATAAATTAAAACAGCCAGAGAGCTGTCTCACTTCTCTGGGAGTTTAATATGAACATGATCAACCATTTTGGGCTAAAAGCTTCCAAAGTGGGTATGTGTCTGAGAAGCACAAGTGCCACTGAAAACCAATGACACAGAGATTCCAGTGAGGTGAAAAAGAGTCACTGTGCTAAATGCCAAGTTTACACTCGGGTTTTAATCCATGCATTTTTGAACTCAATTTAATGAGCTAAACACTCCTCTGAAAATATGTTGGTGCATTGCTAATGGTAAAACTCTGAGCTGAGAATTTGATAACAGCAGACCTTTAACAACAAACTGAAGCACAGAGGGTTTTTTGTTGTACTGGAAACACAAGTGGACAAGTGCAAGTGCCACTCCAGCCTGAGCAATGTGTGCTCTCACTGTGTTCCTTGCTGTCCCCAGGTATGGTCAGATGACTGCAGGGAGCTACTGCTACATTGGGCCTCAGGGAATAGTCCATGGGACCGTGGTAAGGAGCTGGGGAAAGGGCTCTGTCAGTGCTTTTTGGAGGAGGCTTTCTCCCACCGTGGCTGGTGATGGGAGTGGATTGGATTGCTGTGAGAGGATCTTCTGGCTACTGAAGAAATTCTCATTGCCCGCTCCATAAAAAACTTAATGTCTTTTCACTTAGATATGTCTTATCCAGAACATCCAGACTTGAAGGGACTTGCAATCAAGGTCTCAATCTGAGCTCATATTTAGCTACAATATGTGAAGTATGAATTGACCAAATGTATTATATAAAAACATTTTCTTGGCTGTTCTCCTTAGCTGTCCTTTGCAGCCACCCTTAAGTCTCTATACCGCATGAACATCATGTTGGGAACCGCTGATTATTCTATTTCATGGTGAGAGAAATAAGCATAATGAAGACAGATGGTTTCACAACATCATTTTGTAACATATTTCCTTCTTAAAGGATTGAAGTGTTTAATGGTGCTGATGACCCCAGAGTTTCAAAGTCTGTTTGCTACAGGGACAGAAGATCTTTAAATTTAAGGGAGTCTGGTGAAAACGGCTCCTGGTGATGGCTGTGTTTGTCGTGTGCAGCTCACAGTGCTCAACGCAGGCCGTCGGTACCTGAAGGCAGAGGACCTGTCTGGGAAGGTGTTTGTCACTTCTGGCCTCGGAGGGATGAGCGGGGCTCAGGCGAAGGCTGCAGTCATTGCTGGGTGTGTGGGGATCATTGCAGAGGTGAGAGCAGTGCTGCTGTCATTCTGCCTTCTCTCCTCCTTGTGCTCAGTCAGAACCCTCACTCTTCTGATCTGACAGGTTCCTGAAGTAACCCTGAAAAACCAAACTCAGAAAAGATACTGTTTTCTAAGATTTGTCCCTTTTTTCCATTGCTGAGCATTTTTCACTGCTATTGCACTCTCTGTTCATTCACTCACCAGATCAGAGTGCAAAGATACAGACTTATAATTGCTTCACAAATGATGCAGTGTGATGCTGTCAGATGAGCCATTCCCAGTGTTTGAACTACCCTCATTTCATGTGTGCAAAAGTGTAACCTCCACAGGTAATTCCCATGAGAACTGCGTTCTCTTATGCCAAAAATAGTCTGTGTTAAGAAGGTGTTAGTTGTGTTATTTAACTTTGATTAACCTTTAAAGCCTCCAGTACCCTTACCAGATGCAATAGGGAGTACCCATTAATAATATTGGCATGGTTCACTCATCAAGATTGGTACTAATGAAGTTGATGTCGTGATTCCTTGAAGTCAGTGGGACTTTTTAAGTTGACTTCTGAGGTTAATCACAAGCACTTATGAGAGTCCCAGTTTTTAGGCAATGAAGGTAAGTTCTGCTGAGAGAAGAAGCTGATGGGGGAGAAGCTCTGTAGTACCATTTTTCTCTGTTCCCAAAGCTCTCCCACAGAGTATCTTTGCAGAGAGTCTTTAATCCTGTGGAAAGTTTCTCTGTTCCAAATATGCTAAAATAGCCCAGTTATTTCTTCCCATAAACAAAGAGAATCTAATAATGATTTGTGATTCTGTGACTGCTAATGCCCATGCAATTAGAATAGTGGGTGATAGGATCCACTGGATCCATAGATATCCTTAAGTATCATCTAATGTAGAACAGAAGCATAATCATTTGGAAAAGTACATATGCCTGCGTGTTTCGAGTGAAATACGTTTCCATATAAAAAAGTAGCATTAGGTTCTCCCAATACCTGCCCTTTTCAGCTCCTATGCTGATCACAGGATTCTGTTCTAGCAACCAGATGGAAGGAGGGACTGCACAAACACTGCAACAACTTTTAAGAGAGAGATTGTTGTTTGGCAATTCTGTGAAAACAGTAGTGATGATCTTTAGTGATATTGACTACTTAGAAACATGAAACTTTTCCATGCATTTCTTTCCTCGTGGTTGGCTTTGATTTCAATACACTGGGGAAACATTCTTGTTTGAGCAGACACAGGACTGACCAAAATGCATTGAGCTCTTCTGAGTATCTGCACATGATGGGCT
This sequence comes from Dicrurus megarhynchus, assembly GCA_013399195.1. Lineage (NCBI taxonomy): Eukaryota > Metazoa > Chordata > Aves > Passeriformes > Dicruridae > Dicrurus > Dicrurus megarhynchus. The sequence continues at coordinate 1,219,494 of VXAD01012519.1, forward strand.
CTTGTTACTCTGCAGAAGAAGGGATTTTTGAGAACTAAGCTCCAGTCAGAGCTGATTGGGGTGGGAGCTTGGCCTTCTCACCTCAAGTCATTTATAGACAGTTAGCTGGGAAACCTCTGCTGTGGGCATGTCACACTGCAGTGGAAAGAAGATGATCACAATCTGACCTATTTTAGTTACAATTAAACTTCAAAACATAGTGGGTCAGACTGCCCATGTGGTGTGCAGTAAACCTGACTGCTCTGGCTACCTCAGGTCTTTCATGAAAGGCTTGGGCTTCATCAGCTTTACACCAGTGGTGCAAAGGTGGTTTTGTTAGAACGTGGGTTTTGCATGCATTTGAGATCTCATCAGGTACTCCCTGCAGATGAAATAAATGTATTCAATTTACTATTGAATAAATTATTAATGAATAAATTATCTTTATTCAGACTTCTGTCATCATGATCTTTCAAGTGCTGGAATACAAAGGAAAGATTCCAGTGAGAGCCATTCACAGCCATCCTTTGTCCTTTTCATCTCTACGGCTGCAGATGATTTTGTTCAGGAGACTGAATATCGCCTGGTTTTTATCTCCTGTGAGATGATCCTTGTCGGAAATGAGTCTCAGGAGCACATGTGGATAGCTATATATATGTACATATTATTTATTTAAGGAACTATTTATGCAAATGACATTCAATTGTGCAAGAGATCATTTTGTCAGCCAGGGCTTCCGAAGCTCAAGGCAGCAGGGATTAGTGGTGCAAGTCTTTTACCTCTCCTGTTTGACAGGAAGCTGATTGTAATTTTATTAAATAATGGTGTGGAGGGACAGATTTCTCCTCTGAGCTGTGCTGAGCTCTCTGGGGTTACACTGGAGGCAAAATTAGCTCATCATCTTTATGCAATTTTTTAAACTACTGAGATGCTGATCCAAAAATGAGCATATTTTTGAAAGCGTGGTTCAAAGGAAGCTAGTTTTCTTGAGCCAGCAAGTCTGTGAAAGACTAAGAATGTCAGAGGGAGCTGAAGTAAAATATGTAGGATGTGGTAACATTTAAATAGATCTGATCTGTGTTATGTGGGGATTTAAAAGAACCCAATTCCTGTAATTCGTACAGACCACTTAATATTTTTCCTCCTGTGCTGATTTAAATATGTCAGAAGACGCTGTCCCCCACGGCACCTGACTTTATTGAATAATTCCATTGGGAGTGACACTGTTATTATCATAATCTGGGGTTTTGGAGGGATAGTCTTTATTACTGATGTGGAAAATGATGGATGGTTTCTCATGCTAAGAATAATTAGGAAATAAAAGGTTTCCTGGTGTTCAAGCAACTCCTGAATACAGAACTTATTTAATTTACATATAAATACTTTCTTAATGAGAAAGAATTAAAATGATGGGGAAAGATTATAGAGAAGTAGAAAATGCTTTAATGAAATACAAGAAGATACTCATGTATGTGTTCTCATGCACACACATCATGGTGGGGGGTTTAAATCTGTTGCTACCACAGAATATTGGTTTAAATTAATTTTGCCACTTGCCTTATGCCACTGATAGCTCATTATAAATGTATTAATGATGTGCAAGCTTGTACATTGGACCTCTAATATGGAATCTGTGCCAAAGCCCCCATGGTTTGTCCATCCATTTATATTTTTATCCATCTGTCTCTTAGCTGTCTCTTAGGCACGTACACACTGGCACACACAGAAGCTGAGCCCAGGACAGAGTACAGATTTGGGACTGAGCTTGTTTGGAGCTTCTACGTTCAAACTAGAGGGAATTAAAGAAATAGTTTTGTTTTGCTCTGTGCTATTTTTCAGTGGCATTAGGCAGCTGGGACAGGAAAATGCTTTCCTCTTTCCTTTCCATATTTGGTTGATATCTTCAACCAGCAGTCCAAGACCAAAAGTGAGGGTTAATTTTATTCTGCAAACCATAGCTTCATCTTGGGCAGCCTGGCAGAAATGTCTCTCTAGGCTGAACAAAGAAAATATTTCCTTAATTATGAAAAAATATAATTTTCACAAAAAATAGCCAGATTTGAAAAATCAATTGGAAACACTTTGGCTTTTAATATAATCATGAAAAGAAACAATAGGAGTACTTAAAATTGGGAGAAAGATATTACCTCTTATATGATTTCAATGGTATTTTGGAAAGTGATGTATCAAAAAAGTCTAGTTCTTGCTTTGAGCCTGGAGTAAAAGAGAACAGAAAGCTTAAAAAAATCAGATGTGGAAAATAAGTATTTGAAAAATAGTTTTTTATATATATATATATATAATCTATATCTTTATTATATAGATGTATAACTCAAGGTAATAGTAGGGCTATTACCTTTACCTTTTTGTTACTTTTTCCTGCAGGGTAGTTGAAAAACTGAAGGTAAAAATGACTGCATAGAGGAAACAGGAGTTTTAAGATCTCTGCTATTTCTCTTAGGTTGATGAAGCAGCACTTCTGAAATGTCACAAGCAGGGATGGCTGATGGAAATCTCCAACAACCTGGACCACTGCATTGCTCGCCTCAGGTATGACTTGGAACATAACTCAGTGAGTTTCTCTCTGCTTCCTAACCGCCCCCCTCACATCTTTCTGCACAGTCGGCATACAGGAGGGGTTGAGGGACACCTCTTCTTATTCCAGGTCTGCTTTGGAATGTGAATCCAACTTCCCAAGCTGCAGCAGTCTTTATTAGTGACTACCAATGCTTCACATCATTTGTATGTGTTAAGCGTGTCTTCATTTAGTTTCATGAATATGCATGGAGTAATTACAACTAATGTTACACTTGCAGCATCACTCAAGCTTCGTGGAATCAGTGATTAACAATTATGTAAATGTTGAAAGATCTGTTTCCGAGATAAGTGTTGAAAACAACATACAGACTTTTTTTTTTGCTGGGTTTGATTCTGTGTGTGATTTGTGCATTTCAAGACAGAATGAGGTGCATTTTCTTCAACCAATCTTTTTATTATTTTCTAGAGAAGCAAGAAAGAATAAAATTGCCCTCAGTTTGGGTTACCATGGGAATGTGGTAGATCTGTGGTAAGTAGTATGAGTGGATAATGGGTACATTAATGCTCTTTTTGGTCAATCTGGAATTAGTTCCCAAACTTGGAAGAGACATTAAATACAGTGATGAGTACATTACTCTAGATGCTCATGAAAAAGTGCTGTCAAAAGGGGGATCTTCATCCTTGTGTTCCATTTGCTGTCTTCCCTAGGGAGAGGGTGGTGTATGAGCTGGACACAACAGGAGAGCTGCTGGTTGACCTGGGGTCTGACCAGACCTCCTGCCACAACCCGTTCAACGGGGGGTACTACCCAGTGCAGCTCAGCTTTGAGGAGGGAAAGCAGCTCCTCTCCACCAACCCAGGGAAGTTCCGGACACTGGTACAAGAGAGGTAAAGCTTTTCACAACACATCTCCTTAACCTTTATGTTCAGTTGCTCTGCAAGTGATGCAGTCCCGGGGTATGATCCACTACAGGAAAGAGAGGGCAAATTGGGCAGTTTGGGCCAAGGGAGAGGCCAGAACAGTGGCATTTAACCATTTTCAGTTTTTGCTCTGCTTACTTTGTGAACTACTGAAACTGTTCTGCAGTTTTGTGCATGCTGTTTTTTGTTATCAGCTTCCATCCCCAGAGCAGGCTTCGTTGCTTGGCTGAAAGATGTGACATCACCTCTTTGCTATTTAGTGAAGTTTCCTCAATGACTGTAAATCACTTAAAGATTTGGGGATAACAGGTGCTATAGAGCCTGAAAGCATCTCAATTGATGTCTTGTGGGTTTATGTCTGAATTTATCTGGGGTCTTCCCCTTCCCTCTGTCTCCTCCTACTCCCATGCCTTTGGTTAGTTAATGATATATTCTTTTTTATACTTCATCAACCTCAAGAATAACTATTTCCTTCTTTATTTCAGTCTGAAGAGGCATGTGGCTGCTATTAACAAACTAGCTGATAAGGGCATGTTTTTCTGGGATTATGGCAATGCTTTTCTCTTGGAAGCTCAGAGAGCTGGTGAGTAGATCCTGGAGTTGTAGGTGGAAACAAGGATAATCCTGCATGCATCTTCCCACCTGTGTATGTTAAGTAGGATAGGGTTGGCCACTGTAATTCTAACTCTTTAGTGCTTCTTTCTCTCTTGTTCTTTGAGACCCCTGACTCTCGCTGGCTGAGGTACAGCTTTCATAGCAACTTGTGTGCAGCCTGGTTTTGCATTTTTTAGCTTTCCTTCATCAAGTGACTGACTACTAAAATTCTTTTATAGGTGCTGATGTTGCAAAAAAAGGAGCAAATAAAACAGAATTTCGATATCCTTCCTATGTTCAGCACATCATGGGGTATGTTGGGCAGAATTGGGAATATGCTGTCAAGTACCTTGTGACTCCTTCTGTTCAGAGATTAGTGCAAATTGACAGTGCACTGTAAATGATCAAAAGGAGGCAACAGCAGTAAGAAAATTGATCTCACAGGTGTTATGCCAGAGTTAGTGTAGGCTAAACCACTGTCAAATCAATACTCTTCACTCCTTTACATGAAGAGCTGCATTCTGTCTTTGCATGAATTTTCCTTAAGCAGTTCTGCTCAAGAAGAGCGAGGTCACAGACTCAAACTGTAACTAGAGGCAACTTCACTTCTAGGTGCTAAAAGCTGAGAGCTTGCCTCTTCAGAGCAGTGGAGCTCAATTCCAAATCATCCAAGTCTTATATCTGCACTGAAGTTAAAAGTATGATGGAAACAGGACACTCTTCTGCCCATGCCACCAGCTGTGCCTCTTACCCACACTGTACGTGCTGCTTGTAGAAACAGCTGAGCTCAGGAGATCTGTGGAGGGACTGGATTTATAACTCATTTTTCCTCTGACTCATGCTTAGCTTGCCTATGCCATGTGAATAAGAGCCTGAACATAGAGTAAGGCCCCAACCAGATTAGATCTTTTCTTCCGGCCCTCAAGTGAAGCGTGTCTCACTATTGTATGTAAACAATGTGGACAGCAAATGAGTCTGGACTCGGGCACTCGGTCAGAACCTGCACTTGTCTGGCAGTGTAGATGAACTCACGGTTAGCCTGGGTTAAGGACACAAAGACCAGGCAGCAGGCAGAGTATATTTGATGAAACAGAAGAAAAGCTGCAATTCATCTGATGATGCACTTGATTGAACTGTCCAACATGACTGTCAAAATTCTGGCCTGACTATACTTTTATATACCAGTGGATGGCTGCATGAAACAGCACTGTTTAATTTCTCAATTAATAGTCCTTGATTGCTTCTGTTTAGATTAGTTCATTGAAAATGTTTCAAATTCTTCCGTCTCCAGCTAATGAAAGAAAAGCACTGCTAGCAGCCAGGATAAATAAGGAAAGAATTTCAACTATCTCTTAATGAAACATGTTCTCTTCCCAGGGACATTTTTTCCCTGGGATTTGGGCCATTCCGCTGGGTTTGTACCTCAGGTGACCCACAGGACCTTGCTACAACTGACTCCATTGCCATGTCAGTGCTGGAAGACTCCATACGTCAGGGAGGTAAGACATCCTCCCATGCCCCCCCTCGCTGGGGGGGTTTTTGGAGAAAAAAGGAAACCCAGAGTTCAAATGTATGTTAGCTTTTGGCTGAAAACATGGATAGCAGGCTCTTCCAGGTTCCATGTAGGCAGGAAGTCTTGTTGTCCAAACCCCTGTAAGGAGTGTAGCCTGTAGGTAAAACATAAAAACACCATGGATGTTGATCCCAAAGCAATTTTGGCTAAGAGCCTTTCTTTTAATTTGTTACAGGTGTTTTTAAACTTTGTCACCTTGAAACTTTAGGGCAATCAGTATCTTTCACCATCAGGTTTCCAAGAGTAATTTAAGGAGTCAAATTGCTTTGCCCTTGTCTCACAGGTGAATGAGGCATGAAAATCTAGGGAGGCTTTCAAGAGGTTAGCAAGGAGATCAGTGGCAGGAAACCCAGGTTTCCTGAGTGTGGTGCTCCATCCAGTGTACTTTTTTGTGATTACAATTTTGAGATATTTTTTGTCATTTGATAATTGACAGCTATTTCTACTGACTGGTGGAACCAGTCTGGAATACCTGCATGGCTCTGTGTGCTACTCTAGGATCTAGGAATTGCACTCTTCCACATCCCTGAAACCGGGCTGTTACTGATATCCCCTGCTTATGAACTGAGACAAAGCTAGTTTTGTGTCAGCAAACATTAATCCTGATCTCCCAGGCTGGAGAGGAAGGCCTACCCCTTTCCCTTTCTTTGTCTACCTTTGCAGTTACCAGACAGCAGGCTCAAGGACTTGTCACTGTCCCCTGAAGTCCTCAGCTCTTCTGTTTTGAGTGCCAAGGTTTGTGCTTTCCAGAATCAAGAAGAGAATCTTTGAATTCTGAGGAATTCCTCCAGATCAAAAGGAAATGGATCAGAAATCCAAGGCGTATTTTGAGAAGGAGAGCATAATAATTCTTTTCCCTGTAATATTGAAATATTTGTTGCTTTTTTTATGAAAGACACTGAAATACAAACAGAAGTGTGAAAATTTTGAATGCTCTCCTGTTTGTTCTGGAACAATAAGCACTGGGAGGATCCTGGGTGGTATTTCTGAAAAGGATATACCATGCTCAGATGTCTCTCCTTTGGAATAAAACTACTCTTGTCTTCCTATAATGCAAGGCTGGTGTCCAGCCTTCTTTTCCTCCCAAGAGGTGAATTAATGGTAGAGTGGATCTGACCCTGCAAGGTCCTTGGTTCTGTCTGTTCTCCTGGTGTTTCCTTAGGAGTCATTTTCAAGAAATGGCACTGGAGCATGAGCTGTGTTTAATGCAATAACCCAGAAGTGCCTACTCTGCTCTGTGGGTATTGAAACTTTCAGGTTTTTAAACCTGGTCCCTTGGCTTTATTGAAGGGAGGGTGAAATCCATTACTACACTGCTGGATCTGTCTTCAGAAATCTGCAGTAATTTTTCTGCCATGTACAGCAGCCTCCAGAAATCTTCTCTCAGGACTGAACCATTGTATGACCTTTGGATGGTTTGCATTGCAGGACTGGGAAATGAATCAGTTACTGTGTGTACAAGAGTGTGTGGGTGTTTATATAGATGTCATGTAAAGCTGGGGAGAGATGTCTCTTGCACAAACAAAAAGCATTGAACTATTGCTTGTATATTCTTAATTTAAATGAAAAAAAAAAAGACATTTAAAAAAATCCCAACAGGTGAAAACAGGCTTAAGGGCAAGGCTACTATTCAACTTGGTGTTAAATTTGACAGGACAATGTGAATTTGATTCAAAGAGAAAGAAAACAGTATTTGGCCAGAAAATAAACAGCCATTCATGCATACGTATTCTTGAATAATCCACTTGCTGTCCACGTTCTCTGAGGCCTGGGTTTGGACCAAATTTTAGGGTCTGGATATCCTCACACACATTTACATCTGAAATCTGAGCCTACCTTTGAAATTTATGAAATAATCTGCTCTAAGAACTGAGTGAAAACTCCAGAGAGCCAAACTCTGTTGCATTCCAAATCTAAACCTTCAACTTGTCCTTGAGTCCAGTGTTAACCATTCTTCTTCTTTTGTGAAGATTAATTTCTTTCAGAATTCATGAGATTTATGTAGTTTTATTATCTGCTTCTACTTCTAAGGTACTGGAGCTTTTAAGATGGCCTTTGCATGGCAGATGCAGCACTGATGATTGGGGTGTAACTTGGATTTAGGACCTGTGTGGCAGTTTGAAGGCTGAGCTGATGCATAACAATGTAAATCTCTCTAAGGGAGCCAGTCCCTGTGGTTCCTTGGGACAATTTCTCTGAGTACACAATGCTTTCCAGTATATTTTAAACCCTAGATGTGTACAAGGGTCTATGAAATACCAGAAGCAATACGGTTGCTTGCCTGACTTCAAAACACATTCCTGTTGGGGTGGGAGGGTGGAGGCAGCAGTTTAGTAAATAAGATACATGGAGTTACTCTAAAGTTAAAGTCTTTCTAAAAAAAATGGTGAGATTTTTTTCAATTGCAGGAAATTAGACTAAATAAAAGGGAGGATTCCTCACTTCCCCGGGGATAACTGATGAAATCCAACTGTTTATTGGAGCTGGCTGGAAGGGACAGATGTGCTGTTTTGAGATAGGTCCTTGTAGCCAGTATTCTCATCTGGCTTCTCTTCTGGATATGTTCTGTAGAACTTAGATAGTAAGATCTTTTCTGTAAGTCTGTGCACTGTGAAGTACAAAAGATGGTAAGTGTTCTCTGACATAGCTTTTAAAATGATGGAAAGGAACCCACCCTCTGTTTTTTTGGTTTTGTTTTGTTGGGTTTTTTTAAGAGAAATTCCAATAAATTCCCATTACATATCTCTAGTAACCCAAGTGAACACTACCCAGTATCTTCTAGAGGCTGCTTCCTTAAAGCTTCTGAGTGGCAGCACAATCCTATTAGGACAGCACTAGCAGCTGTTTCATCTTTCACTCCCTGCAAAGTGAAGTGCTGACATGTTAATCCTCACTGCAGAGTTTAGAAGCTATCACTTGGAGCCAACCCCTCAAGCACTGACAGGTCTTTTTAGGATCATTAAAGCTCTTGGTATGGAAGGCCTGCCTCTGCAGGAATGAGCATATTTTACACTTCCCTTTAACGATGTGTTTAACACAGGTTCAATATGAGTTTCTTACATGGTCCTCTTTCCTTTTTCTAGTTTTACCCTGCATAAGTGCTGTCATACTGCCTAGTGCAGAAGCAGTAGTTCGAACACTCTTCTCAGGGACAATTTCAAGTCAGCAGTGTGCAGTTTCTCCAGTTTGACTTTGAAACGTGTTATCTGTACATTAAAATCTGAGGTGAGAAGGGGTGAGCTGGAAAGAGCAGAGAACGTGCTGTCTTGGCACCTGCAGAGATGACTGACTTGAAGTTCCAATGCATGAACAGGTCAGTGTGGCTCAGCCTGTTGTCACACACCAGCTGAGCCCTGGTAGCTGAGTGGGACTCTCAGGGCAGGGTAATATGACATAGCTTAGCCCACAGAGGAAGAGCTTACAGACAGTAACTTCTTCAGCCACTGTAACCCCAATTGAGCTGTAAAACCCCCTAAATGAGGACAGTATGCCAACACTTCTGTCTCATTCCTTACCCCTTCTCCCTTTTGTGACTCATTCAGTACAAATGAGGTGCTGTGCCTTTGGATTGTGCTGAGGTCACCATGTATCTGACTGATATGTGCCGTATTTCACTGTCTTTCACTTGAAATATCTTTATTCTTATTCCTTTTTAGTTTGGCTGATTGAGATGGAATGACACAGATATAAATGAAAAGAAGATGCTGGAGAATGTTAACCTATTCTATATAATTGTCTTAGATAACATACTTCTAAACAAGGTGTAGGGTGGATTTACACATAAAGTAACTACTGCGTGATAAATTTTCCTGTGCAGTTTTTGCTCCACAGAAATGTGAGGCAACAAATCTCTTTGTTGGATAAAAGACCTCAGTTTTATCTCGGTATGAAAACATCCAAGGACCGTGTAGTACAGAATAACTGCTGTGCTGTAAATCTGTATCCCAGATATGGTGTCCATTGGTGTAATTTACCCTCAAGTGTGTGTTGCGAGCTGCTTTTGAGAATTTCTGCTGGCTGCCTCAAAGGTGCAATACTGGATTGTAGTACCCAGTGTCACGGAGTTTGATAAAACTGCTAATTTAGCAAAGGCCTGGAAATAGATTGGCATTTAGTAGGCAGTAAAACAGGTGACCAAAAATGGACTGTACATGTAAATCATATTTCAAGGTTTAATTTAGTTTGCTGAAGATCCAAATGGGAGTTACCATTCCAGCTGTCCCCTGATTGGCAAATCTTTACCTTTCTCTAAATATACTCTGCAGTTACTGCAACAGCTGCACCGAGGACTCTATACAGCATTTCCTATATGCGTGCCTGTATCTGAGAGTAGAATGTGACTCCCTAGTGCTGCCAGATGAATTAAAGTAAATTTAGAACATACTGCAATAATTTTCAAACTGTATTTTTCCTTGTTTTCTCTTGCAAGTGAGCACATCTGTGAAGCAGCAGTACCATGACAACATCCGCTGGATTCGGGAAGCCGGCAGGCACAGCCTGGTAAGTGCACAACCTCCTGCAGCAGATGTGGCTGCTCCTGGTCCTGAATGCAGTTCTTGAATGCTGGGGTGAAAAGCAGGAATGGGAGGGAATGGAAACATAGTCTGTAGCTTTTAGGGCTGACAATTGAAACCCCTCTCTCCACAGCAGGATTTTAGGTTCAGCTGAAGCAGCTCTTTCCCTTCACTTCCTCATCTGGAAATGCTAAAATAATCCAGCAATATCTATTCTTGTATCTGGAGTGAAACATATCTGTTCGCCCTCCTTCTCAGTTGTAATCACCTTTCTTCCACAGTGCTATTCAAAATATCCCTCTTGGCATTGCTGTGGACCAACCTCTTCACACCTGCAGTTCCCAGAACCCTTTCCAAAACAGGTGATGGGGCTGAAGAGCTTCTGCACTGTGGGAAGCAGGACACCAGTGGATCATCCTTTGTTTTCCTTTTCAGGCAGGCTCTCTCTGTGAAGCCAACAAGTGATGCTGTAGAGCTCATATGTGCTCTCCTAAGCTGGAAGCACAGCAGAGCTGTGCAGGACAGATGTTCTTTGCCATATTTCTCTTCTCTTCCAGCCCACCATCACCAGTTCCAAACCTCTGCTTCTCAGCTGTTGGTAAGGGATTTGTTGATAGGGGGATTATAACCTAGCAATCAGGTTGAGTTAAAAAGTGGAATTTACTGGACAGTAGCAGCTGAATACAGAAATACATCTCATGGATTGTGTGAGTGGAGATAAAACTAAGTTCAAAGAGGGATTTAATTTTTTTTCTGGAAGCTGGATGTTGGTGAAGAAATAATCTGCACTTTCTTCTGTAGAAGGAAAGGAGTCACTCCTATGACTCCATTCATCTGGGACCTGAAGATAAGCCAGTTGCTGAGACCCTCTGTTATTTTTCTCTTCCAGGTCGTTGGCTCTCAAGCCAGAATCTTATATTCTGATCAGAAGGGTCGTGTATCTATTGCTGTGGCTATTAATCGAGCCATTTCTGAAGGAAAGATTAAGGTTTGTCTCTTTTGTCTTGATATGTTCTGGTAATTGAGTTTAATATCAGACTGGGGTGGCAGGTGGGAAAGGAGAAAGGCACTTCTGCTCTCACTGGTTGAAGCTGTAATTTACATGGGGTCCGTTTGTGTTAGAGCTCAGTCCTCCCTGCCTGCCACCAGTATTGTGCTCTGTCACAGGAGAGAGGTGAGTTTAGAAACTCTCTGAAATTTTGCTCCATGATGAGACTGCCTTATTTTCTGTTTGGGCACCTACAAGCACAACACATCATTCTGTGATGTGCTGAGAGCACAAAGCAGGGACTGTAACTCCTTAGTAGGGCCCCAAATATTAAGACTTGAAACAGAAGTGAATTGAGCAGATAATGGTCCTCAGTAGCAGTGTCAACCCATGAAGAATTCCACTGTCTTGTCCTTGGCTTTTTCCAGGCTCCTGTAGTCCTCAGCAGAGATCACCACGATGTGAGTGGGACTGACAGCCCTTTCAGAGAAACGTCAAACATTTATGACGGATCAGCCTTTTGTGCAGGTCAGTGGAACAGCTGAGGCTTGTCTGCCTGGGCCAGCAAGGAAATGGCTTTAAAACAGAAATAGCTTTTTTATGCAACATTTCTTAAATGTTTTTTGTTTAAAAAACATTCTTTAATCCCAATTAATCAGATTTCCTGAGAAGCTTTGTGGGATTTAATAGTGATACAGACACGACTGTGGAGCTGGTTACACAGGAGAGGTCCTGAACACTGCTGGAAATTCCATGGAAATGCACCAGATGTATCTGAGTGCAAATGGAGAGCAGAGTCTCAGAGGATTGTATCTTCTGTTTGATTTTAGTTTTGAATCTCACTGTTTCAAACAGGTTACAGCCATATTTCTTTGAAATCCACAAGATCCAAATCAGGTCTATAATAGTATTTTGCATAAAGCAAAGAGGTTCATGGCTGTTTTCATTCCATTGCCCGAGGACTCAAGAAAACAGTCTGGAGTTTCTGAAAGGAACTTTCCCGGTCAAAAGGGGAGCATTGATAGTAAAGGCATAAGAAGAAAAGTCAGTCCTTCTGGATTAGACTCAAAGCCTTACTGCTCACTTAAAGTGTGACTGTGGGCAAGTCATGTAGATTTGCTCTACAAAAGGAGCCTTTAATTCTGCACATCCAACCTGAGCTAACCAGACTCTGCTTTTCAGTTTGTGGAACAATCCTTTAGAGAAATAAACCCAAGAAATATCAGGTTGGAGACCTGAAAAAATGAATGAAGCACTAAGCACTTTTTAACCCTAAATCTTCCTCAACTTTCCGTCTGTAAAGTGGAAATTATGATAATAGCTTTAGCCCAGTGGTGTATCTCTATGTCATGAACTGACAATGACAAAGAGGTGTGAGATTGGAAGATCTGCTGCTGTAGAAGGAGAAATTATGATAGAGGAAGCTGAGCAGATTGAATTACTTCCATTATGAGAATTCATAATAGAACCAAATTATGGCTCAATTTTAAGGAGGAAAGTTCCCTGTTATCTTAACTGGATTTCCTAGTGAAATGAGGCTTTTAGCTGTGTCCATCAGTCCCACTTCAACACTTTTTGAGTGTCTTGGCGAGTTCTAATAGGCCAAATGGACAGATGCCTTGAATAATGTTTGTTTCTGACAAGCTGAGAGAAAATGGTGCAGCTGCACAGAGAACAGAAATCCAAAGTAATGTCTCCATCTTAGCAATATAAGTGATCATCAGGCAATGCCCTCAGAAGAGGGCAACAGAAACAAGGCTTGCCAGACCCCATTGCTCATCAAGCTTTGTGGTTTTCTTTGCATTTTGTGATTTACATGATCTATTTGCCTTCTCCAAGGGCTTAGCTAAAGCCTGTTGGCCACTGATATCACTGGTCTTTAAAACCAGGCCTAAATCTGTTTTACCAGATGAGTCTCTGATGGCAGTGAAAGAACATCTTAGGTCGTCTTCTCTCCCTTCTATCCTGTTGTTTTAACAGAACTTTTGAGCTGTTTCGGGTGAAGTGTGCTCCTCTTTAACACACAGGACTTTTCCAGAATGTTTGTTGGTCTCATTTTGTTTTAAAGTACCTCAGCCTGATGGGTCATTGCTGCTCTGCAAAGTGTATTTCAGCACAGACATTTGCAGCCAATGACCTTTATCAAAGCCAAGGAGCAGCAGGTTATTGCATTGTTAGTTCACTCCTTGTCCAAACTCCACTCTTATCAGGCCAGTGGCTGAGGAGAAAATCTGTACATTATAGAATATGGTGATTTAGATCTCTCCCATTCAGTCTCGACAGCACTGTAATTATGATAATTGCGTTATTAAAGTGACATGATGTCAGATAAAAGATGCCATAATGGAGCTTTTGACAGGGTTTAACATAGATTAGCACTCAATAAACTCATTTTTCCATCAGACACAAAACTGTGGGTCTGCAGATGTGGCTGGTGGGGATATTGTTGTTTTTTTCTTATTTTTCCTGTTAAAAATATGGCAAATAATGTATTGAATCTTTTCTGAATTAAATTTGGACATATGTTTTCAGTAAATATTACTCTTCATCGCTGTGTGCTCCTCTTTCCACCTCTCTGGGTATATGCTTTAGCACAAATTGTAGTGAGTATATAAAATTCTAGTGAACAATTCAGTGGAAATCATGCATTAGTCAAATTATATTTGTTTGCTAAATTATGTTTCTTTGGGGGATTTTATAGACAAACCTTCTTAGTGGTTTCAGCAGTTCCTGTTCAGGGTAAAAGTCCCACATGTTCTGAGAATTGGGGTGGATATAATTTTCATCCCAACTTTGTCCCCAGAATGCAACTCCTTAGCTTTAGGCTGGCTTTCTGCACAGGGCTGAAGTAACTCTGCACTCTGATCTGAAAATATTTCAGACTTCTGAGAACTGCAAGGTGTGTAGTGTTCCAGGTGTCCTGCCCATTTTGAATCGATACCCATGGGTGTGTCCAGCCTGTTCTTCCATGACTGAGGTGTCCCAAAGGAGTGGATTGCATTTCTCTCCACCCTGAAGTATCTCAGAGCTGAAGCGTGGTAGGTCCTTCAGCTGCCTGTGTTGGAGCACAAATGCAGGAATCACCAGAGAGCTCATAAACCACGTGTGAAACTGGCCTTTGTTTCCTCCAAAGTCAGGGCAGAGAGTGGGAGACAAATCTCCCTTGCCTGTTCCTCGCAGGAATGAGATGCTCAGTGTTTATCTGTGAGAGAAGCTGTGAGTAAAACCTGCCCCCAACCCTGCCTTCACACAGCGCCAGTGAGGATGTCAGTGGAAGGAGGGAGCAGCACAACACAAAAATGAACGTGGTAACCCTTTTTGTCTCCTCCCAGACATGGCAGTGCAGAACTTCGTGGGAGACTCGTTCAGAGGAGCCACCTGGGTCGCGCTGCACAACGGGGGTGGAGTCGGCTGGTAAGAGGTTGTTCGTGGTTCTAAGGCTGGGCTCTGAATCCTGTTCCTGCTGCTGGGTGTGTGCGGGGAGCAGAGACAGGAACTGCTGAGCAGACGTGTAGTGCTGGAGGAGAACAGTGTCGTGATGGTGGGAAGGATGGGCTTGCAATCAAGGACTGAAAGGACAAATTATAAAGCAAAGTATGGTGTTGTATGAGACTTTTTCTAATTAATGCTCATATGTCTAGAAAAAGTGTTTTGAACACTGGCCACAGCACAGTTTGAAGAACTTCATTTGATGAACAGAGACAGTCTGCTGTGGTCTTTTTGAACAGATCCTGCTTCCAGCGTTGTCTTCACACATGCACAGCCAGAGTGTTAGTGGATGGATTATGTTTAGGTCTCCTCTCAGGCTGTATTTAAACCTGTGACCTTAGGACCCCAACATAAATGCTCCCGTGCTAAAGTGCAGTGAGGGGTTATTGAGACAAACCAGCTCAGGTGCCAGTAAACCCCACAGTCTTTCTCTCCCTGCACATGCCTGGTAGCATTAAAGACCACAGCCAAGTAAGGACTGAATTAAACACCTCCTTCATGTGACATGCAGAACTAAGAGACATGCCTAAACTGAAAAGCAGAATGAAAGAAATATTCTATATGGAGATGGAAACTAATCTCTTCCATATGAAAGGCTACCTGGATTGCCAGAGGTGTAGGAAGTAGGAAAGCCTGGCCACACTGCAGTCTTTAGTTCTGGTTTATTTTTTCCAGCATGTTCCAGCAAACCCTCTCCTATTTTTTACAGTCATGTCTTCATTTGGTGGTATCAGCAGTCAAAAGAGGCACAACCCTCTGTTAAATACTGTGGTGAACCCTCATACTTCCCTGTTTCAAATAATGCTGGAATATGCCAAAAACAGCAAGCCAAAGAACTTTGTAGCAGATGTTATCCTCAGAGACATTTTATGATAATTAATTGTTATTCCTCTGAATGAGCTGAATTTAGAAAATATCCCTTTAGGTCAGCTGAAGAACTCCCTCTTCAGCTGTACTCTTAATTCCTTTGATTTCAGTGACATAACTACTGCATAGAAGGGTGCACGAGAGCAGAACTTAATGATGGGAAGAGAAAGCTTTCTGAGGGCTTAAGCACATGGAGTGAAGGTTTTGCTGATTTCAGTGATAAGGACCCACAACCATGATTTCATTCACAATTTCCATAATTCTGAATGGAAAACACATACCAGAATGTCTCCCTACTCTGGTCATCTCAGTCTGAGGCTCCAGAGGTAGCAGCAGACAAGTTCTGTCTAAATTTCCTCAGCTGAGTTTAACCTTTTAAAATATCTGCTGAGGAAATACAAGCAAAGAAAATCACTTTTCACAACGTGTTATGCAAAGTATTTGGGATATTTTTATGATAATCATAATTATTAGAATTGCTAAAATAATTGCTTACGCCATGGATGTTCTGTGCATTGAAGATGCTTAATTCAAAGGATACAAATGATCCTATTCCTTTCTGGTCTCTCTAAGGCCAGTCCTTCCCGGACACTTTTGCCCTCTGTGCTATTCAAAGACAGCTTGGCTGAATGGTGAGACTGCCCTTAGCTCTGGAAAACTGGCCCTGACCACACTGCAATTTCAATTATACTGTTGTAGTTGTTTTGTAAGTGGAGTTACATCATTGAAAGAAACTTTGCCACAAGGCAGAGCAGATTTACGCTATAATTTATGTAATGCACCAGAAAATAAGTGCATGGCTATTCACTGAAATCAAAACATCTCTGGAAAAACAGCGTTTGGTTCTCCTTTTTGTCATTTCCTATGGCTGCTTGGGGCTTGTCATCGCAGAACAGTATCTGCTCACCTTGTCCTCAGAGCAGTCATAGCCCTCTGTGTTAAATTACTGTGCATCACTGAAGAATGCAGGGCCTGAAAATTAGGTGTGCCTCTGCAGAGCCTTAGCAAACCACTGTGCTGAGGCTCAGCTGTGCTGACCATGTTGTGTCATTAAGTGCCCCGGCCTGGAGAAAGGGCTGCACCCCTTTGCCTTCTGAGGAGAGAGAGGAATAATTTAAAGGTGGCAAAAGAAGAAAAAACAGCCCCTAGCCATAAAATATTGCTTTCTTTGCCTGGAAGACATTGATACCTTTAAGTTTTTGACCCTGTTTTTCTCTGGAGCACTAAAAAGCCACCTGACTTTGCCATAAAGAAATCTCCACGTGCTTGATAAACTCTTCTTGTCATCAGCTGATTTGGAAATGTGAAAGCGCAAGTGGAAGTTTACATATATTTATAAACAAAAATACATGTGATTAGAGAGAAATCCAGCTGTCATCAGCAAGGATCTGCCTGGGGAGTTCAGAAATGGGTAATTGCACTGTGTTCAGCTGCCAGCCCTCCCTGCAGAAGCTGGGTTTGCCTGGAACTGCTGACAGATTTGCTGTGTCTTCCCTTTGAGACTGCAAAAATGCCTTTTACATGCTTTGTTTTCTGTTATAGCCTTGTGGGACAAACAGGAAAAGCAAGATTAATATTTATTTAGCTGGAATCTGCATCACATGTACTCTTGGAGAGACTTAAGATTAACATAGTCTTGACTATAATTACAGCAAATGATTGTTATTCATTTTTTGCTGCCTGTTTGTTTGCATGAGAATGTGTATTAGCACAGAGCCTGGATAACCTGTACTAACAAAAAGGCAGAAGCAATTTAGGAATCGATTTGCACTGGTGACAGTGTGACATCGTGATTGTGAGAGAGGCCTTGTTTTCTTTGATCATCTTAGAAGGAGACATCTGGAAATTATAGGAGTAGCTTAGGTCAAAATGCCACACGTTTCTTTAATTACCTGAAAATGTGACCCAATGCTAATGAAGGCAGAGAGCTCCCCTTTAAAAGTGAGAAGTGTTGCTAGAAAATCCATCATAACAAACATTGGCATTGAATGTAGGAGTGATTTTAGACAGTAGAACAGATTCTGGCGAGTGATTCTGATTTGCACTGGAGAAACTCCATGGAAATCAATGGAAAAGCTTTAAATTTACGGAGTGCAAGTAGATCAGATGCTCATTGTTCATGCCTAACCTTCAAAGGATGCTCTTTGGGATACTGTGGGCAGAGGGAAATTTTGCCACTGAAAGAACATAATCTTCCTATATGGAATATCTTTATAAAACACTGGTCCAGAGGTCTGGGTTTCTGTGGCTTTGAACTCTGGCAGTAAAGAGTTGTGCTCTGTTCTTTGGTCTCTGTACACAGGAGCAGCAGAGTACGGTGGAGTAACTGGCCCTGGCAGAATTGCATTTGTTGTCATCCAGTCTGCTCCCCTCTTTTGGAAGAGGACAGTAACAACGGGAGCTATTCAAAAAGTAGAATTTTCAAGAAATACAGATGTTTGACCGTTTGTATTCATCCTCAGATGAGACTAAGAGCAGAAATAGTGAAAGACTTCACACAGTAAAAACATACTGGGAATTAAATTCCAGGCTGAAAAGAGTTGACAGTGTCAATCAAAAAGGATAATTTTATTTTGAAGACTCAGATCTTACAATATTCAAACATCTCAATTGAAAACATGACTTTGTTTCAAATTTTTCAGTTAAAAAAACTAATTCATTCAGTGATATTCTGCTGTAAGAACTGTCACCTTCAAGAAAACTGTGCCTTTCAACAGAAAATGAATTTGTAATAGTGACATATTTAATAATGGAAAAGTGGAGGGAATTCAGAGGATGGTACTGTGATGGTGAGGTCTGGATCCCTGAGTACCTTGCTGAGCTCTGTGATAGGGTCCTGCTTAGCACACAGGTCCTGTATGAAAGTAGTAGAAAGGGAATTAATGAGTTACAACATTCCATTGAAAATGAGAAAACCTGAGCTGTAGTTTCAGGAAGTAGATCTCAGGTCTGTGAGGCTCCAGTTTAGCCTCAATTCCCTATTTCCTCAGAAGCTCAAGTTACTGCTGGAAAATACACATTAAGAAACAATTAATTACTTCTTGGACTGGAAGACTCTCAGCTCCTGTCTGATTAATGGGCATGTCTGATGTTGTTCTATGTAAATTTTGTAAACTTATATTAACTATAAAACACAGAGGACAAAATCCTGCCTCCAGGGATTTCCATTAGTCTCTCATATCATGTACTGTTGGATGATATGCCCTGTCCCTCAGGTATTGCTGATGCTGAGCTCTAATGCCAGAACTCTCACAGATTTACAGCAACAGATTAATCTCCCAGCTGCATCCACTACTATTCACCATATGCCATGGAATGGGAGCTCGAGCAGGCCAGATTCTGAAGTCAGACAAGATGTTTTGCTCTACGTGTTTTCCCTGTCCTTTAAAACCAGACTGCTATTTCTCCCAAGAATAATCTGTTCATTTTAACATATTTCTGTTCTTCTTCTGCCAATAAGTCTGCTTCCTGAAAAGTTGGCATTGATGTCTTTAAACACTTCTGTATCTCATACAAAATGAATGACTGTTGTGGAAATGATGGAGACAGATGTGCATTAAGTGGTGGTTAACACTTTTTTAATAAAATGCTTATGCTCTGTCATTTGTCCCAAGGGAATATAAATAGATCCATCTTCCTGCTGCTGTAAGTACACTGTCACCCTCATGATCTGGTCTATATGGCAGGCTGCAGTGTAGCAAACATGAGGAGCTTAACCTTTAAAAACACCCTGAGACAGGTAAATCTCTGGCCCATCAGAACTGTTAACCTTTCTCCAACTGTTTTTAGAGCCAGTACAGAGTGCAGGACTCAGGAGATGCAGAGCAAGCTTAACTGTTGGTGTCCCTGCTTGGAGCAGGTCCTGACTGCTGGCTGGGCATTACAAGAAAGGTGGACTAGGTTTGCTGCAGGTCAGGAAATCAGGCCTTTGCCTGCTAAACACCCTTTTTCCATCAGTGTAAAAGATCACTGACAGTCTCTTATTCAGAACCATTTCTGTGTTCTCATCCTTCTTCTTGCAGTACCACTGAACAAATTCACTCCCGTAAATTTTGTGGCATTGGTTTGAATTATTTTTATTTCATTCTCTTACTTTTTTTTTTTTTTTTTTAGGGGTGAAGTGATCAATGGGGGATTTGGCTTGGTTTTGGATGGGTCCAAGGAAGCTGAAGAACGAGCTAAGATGATGCTCAGCTGGGATGTTTCCAATGGAGTAAGCAAAATTCATATATGTATACTTTAATATTAATTTTTTTTAAATCTGAGGAATCTTGCTTGTACGCAGATCAAAACACAGAGTTTTGCTGATGAAAAGGGGTTTATGATTTCTCTAGCCGTCAGTAGAGTTTCATCCTTACATGCTGGCAGAGAATTAGGCTCATTGATTTCATAGTTAAAAATGCATTGAAGTGACATTTCCTAAATATTTCTCCCACTACAAAAGCATTGACTGCTTAAATGATACTGTTATCTAAAGCAAGTATTAGTTTTACAGAGCTGGGATGGAGTGCACAATTATTTTTGATGAGGGAATTTTGTAAGTTTATAAGGTACCTGGCTCTACCAGTGTTTATCTGTCTGATGTTGTGCATGGAAAAGTACCACATCTACCCAAATACTACTCATAAAAACAAAGTGCTACAAAAATTACTTGCAAAATCAGAAGGGAAACTAAAAACTGGCAGAGGGTTGAAAGATTTATTGTCACGAGTTGGGTGCCAGTGTTTGTGTGAATATGGTGCAAGGTGGGTGTGGCAAGAGGAATGTCTGAGTTTTACACCCCTTGGTTCTCTGTCTGATAGGTCGCCAGGCGCTGCTGGTCAGGGAATGCCTTTGCTTATGAAACCATCTGCCAAGCAATGAAGGAAAATGGCAAACTGAGGGTGACCCTTCCTCACAAGGTGGTGGATGAGAACATCTTGGAGCAAGCTGTGAAACATTAGTGGTACTCCAAGTGCAATGTTGCTCTTGCAGATATAGTTAAAGTTGCTTCCTTGATATCCTGTTTTGCTGTCTGGCCAAATGATAAAAGCCTTGCAAATGTCCATTCCATGTGAGTTCTTTTTTTCTTCTCTAACTTATTAAAGAGGCAAATCTGTTTGTGTTTGTGACAGGTCTGCCGGGAACAGTCTTTTCACCAACATATTTGGAACAATGTTTGCAATAAGAAACTGTTCATGATAGGGAAAGGCATGGGAATTTTGTACCTGAAAATCAAATGGAAAAAAAATCCGCAACCAAGAAAACAGTCACTTATTCCTGATAATTCATAAATTAATGTGTGTACAAAAGTAATTCTTAGCTATCCTGTCTCGTGGTAAGCATGGTCCTTGCACAGCACATGGGCTTCATTCTGACATGAACACAGTGCCAGCAGTCCCTTCCCCCAGTGGACTTGCTCTGGAATGTCACTCAATCTCCTGGCACTGTATCCATCACCTCTTGGAATGGAAAGGGGTGTTACACACGTGAAACCTGCCTGTGCTGCTGCAGAGGGGATGCGATGAGCTGCAGTCTCAGACAGCACACAGTCCTCAGGACTGTGAAACTCCACCCCTGCTAGACCCCACAGTAACCACAGGTGAGCACACTCTGCAGCTCTGCATTGTCTCTGCTGCTAAGAAAACAGAAAGTGTTTATTTTGAATCACAAATGAGTTCTTTACTCTGTTCACGTACTGTGTATATCTCCAGATGAACAGTGAGAGTCTGGCATCTGCTTGAAACTGAGCCTTCTGTGAAGTGCAATCTGCAGTTGATAGGAATTGCTTTACATTATGGAAAAAACCTGCCCACATTGCCAATTTATACAATTGAGATGCGAGTAGTTGTCAGGCAGATTTGACAGCCTTTGCTTTGACATATGTTATGCATTACCTTATTAATAATCACAGTGGCCTGGGTCCAAAGTTAGCGTCTTGGTACTGTGTGAAACCACTCTAATCTTCATAGCCCAAAAACACTGGTGGTTCTTGCTTTGTCGAGAGGAACAACCAGAAAACATACTGGCTTTTCTTATACCAAGGAATGTAGAGCTGTTCTATGGACTCATCTTACTTCTGAGTTGACAATACACCACAAACAAGATGTTGAATAAATATTTATTATTAATTCTTCACCTTTGTATTTAGTGCTGGCGTACCTGCCAGCATGTTCACGTTCACATCCCAGGCACAAAAGGAACCTTATTTTTGTCCTAGTAGCCTTATTGCCCAGGGGACATAACCTTACCAGTATAGCCATGTTTAATGTCACTCAAGTCCCTGGGAGTTTATAACTCCAGACTGCCTGTAGAGAGACAAAGAACCCACATGTATGAGTGCTATAAAGAGCTACAAGTTGAAATTCAGTTGATGAAGTCTATTAATGAGGTAGCATGAGTTAAGGTGAAATGGGATATAGAAAGGCAGTGAACTGGCTAGCACTTGGTCTTATTTATGACTATTCACTGCTGTTTATTTTAATGATGTAGTATGCAGTTATATGTATATGTTTAAATCTGCTTTGGTCTTTTAACTGCATATCTTAAGCACTTAACAAATGTGAGGTTTACAATACCTTTGGGAGGGCACAGGGAAACACTAACCTGTTGCTGTCAGGGATGAAATAGCAGGGGGTTTCCAGCACACAGAAACCATAAATAACCCCAGGAATAAGTTCCCTTTCTGAGCCCTGCTGAGCCTCAATTTATCTGTCCTCTACTTGTTTGCAGAGCAGCTGAGACTGTGAACAGGCTGTTGTTGTGTGGGGGTGCTGATGTCATTTTGGGGATGCTGACCTCACTGCTGGACAAAGCCAGGACAGTGAGAACAGTTTTAAATCCATCCATCTGTAGGCATTGCATTGGATCTGATCTGGGCAGGGGATGTACAAGCAGTGAAGTCTCAAGCTTTCCAGGCTCAAGCATCCTTCCTATGAATCTTAGCAACTTAATGCTTTCCTAAAATGCACTTATCCTGACAACCTTGTGTGTGGTTGCAGACAGAGGCAAGAGCGTGGTGGCAGGTTTTACATCCTTCAGCCAGGGATGCACCTTTGTGTTAAGCAATAAACTCGGGGCAGACCTATCTTTTCCTGGAGGAAGAGTATGCATGAAGGAAGAGTAGACATGAAGGAAGGTACTGCAAAGACCTCCGCAGGGAGATTGGGATGGCAGGGGACACCAAGGACAGGGAAGACCTACACCCAGTGGCACTCGGCCCAGTGGAGCTCTGGGAGCTTCCCTGGAGCTCAGTGTGCCTGGCCAGCAGTTCACACCCTTGCTGTAGGAGGTTTGATCCTCAGAAAGGAGGAATAATCTGAGCAGGAGCAGGATCACAGCACCATCTGCTGGGACTGCTCGCCAGTCCCACGGCAGCAGGGAACCGGTAAATTTCCATAGCAAATACAGGATAATTTCACCTTTTCCTTAAGTGTTGGAGAGCCACAAGGCAGCTGAACATTCTCCCAAAGAAAGCTTTGCCCAAGAATAAATTAAAAAAATTATGCATTAACTGAATTTATAGGATTTTTTTTTCGGTGCTGGTCTATCTTGCCATGGTGTGCCATGGTTGTGCTTGAACGGTGACTTTGCATTGCCCAGGGTTGGCCCATAGCACTGTTTTCATATTTCCACGGATGGTACACAGGGTGTTTTGCTAAAGTATTTCCATCTCTCAGCACTCTGAGCGTGGCTGCACCCTTAGCATCGCTCCTGCACAGCACATCCAGGGACATGATCCTCCCCCTCCATTTGTGAGGCCACATCTGGGGTGCTGTCTCAGTACGAGAAAGACATGGAGCTCCTGGAGACGGTTCAGTGGAGGGCCACAAAGATGATTTGGGGTCTGGAACATCTCTCTAATGCAGAGAGACTGGGGGAGCAGGGCTTGTTTGGTCTATAAAAGACAGAGGAGATCTCATTAACCCATATAAACATCTCAAAGGCAGGTGTCGAGAGGATGGTGCCAGAGTCTTTTCAGTGGTGTCCAGCAACAAGATGAGGAGCAATGCCCATAAACTAAAACGTGTGAAGTTTCACCTCAACATGAGGAAGAACTTTACGTCGAGGGTGGCAGAGCACTGAAACAGCTGCCCAGGGAGGGCGCGAAGTCTCTCTGGAGCCATTCAAACCCCACCTGGATGTGTTCCTGTGTCCCCTGCTCTGGGTGCCCCTGCCTTGGCACGGGGGTTGGACTGGGTTATCTCCAGAGGTCCCTTCCAACCCTAATTATTCTGTAACTCTTCCTGGACATTAACAGGGACACCAGCACAATCCCCAGGACCTGAGCTGACTCCAGCGGTGCCACGCTGGATGTCGCCTGAGTCGCTCCCCGCTGTGCGATTCCCACCCGGCCGGCCCCGTCCCGGGGCAGCCCCGCTCCGTCCCGTCCGCTCTTCCGCTCTCCGGGTTTCCCCGGAGCCGCCCGCTCCGTGACTCCGCACTCCGGGTTTCCGCTGCGGCCCGCGCCGGCCCCGCCCCGCGGCTCCGGTTTCAGGCGCTGCTACAGGGACCCCCAAGATGGAAACGCAGGGGCTGCCGGCC